>JAPQRQ010000008.1:22053630-22068259 GCA_037367365.1 Apogon talboti
CCACGCAGTATCCATAGAATTCCATTTATGGGGCCAATCATTATTTTGATTAATATTGAAAAGTTACACATCCATTCCTCCTATAATAACAGCTACTTCGTGAATTTGATAGAAAAGCAGCCGCATGTAGGACTCCTGCAGCGTAGAGAGGCTGCTCTCCAGAATAATTGCAGTTTCTCTAGTGGCATATATCCACATAAAATGATGACTATACCGACACATGCTGGTTGGTGTTTTCTCTCACACACACACACACACATACACACACACACACACACACACACACACACAACCGACACATATGTATTCATCAGTTTCTCCCAAAGCAGTGGGGGGAATTATCACTCTGGTATTTTTGGGTGCAGAGATTTGATGTGCGTGCCTCAGCAGGCAGCACAACATCAGCCCTCACTGACAGAAGGTCTTATGAAACTCTGCACTGACAGAGTGCTTTTTTACATGTTGTCAGTACTAAAAATACGTTTACGTTTGTAGTGATTTTATTGTAACCACTGTGGTAAAGTTGTGCTCTCATCCAACAGATAATGGAGGCTCTAGAGATTTAGATGACTAAATATGGCCGACAATGTCTGCCTCATAATTTCACATCATTCTCCAGACATTTAACCCCGTGATGAATCAATAACCTCACCAGATTTGAGCGTGGAGTTCAACTGGTGCAGAGATTCATTTGCACAGTGAAGACATGTCACCTGATGCACCCTGGACCCGTGCCTAAAAATAACCAACTTACTGATGAATTGCAAACACACTTCATTTCCTCCATTTGATTTTCTCCAGCCGGGCAGACTGAAATTTGTCAGGTTATGCAAACAGATTTCCTCTGTGGTAAATGGTTTCTGCTTGATTGTCTATAATGACAGGGACAACAAACAATTAAAATCTATCTCTCAAAGCAATGAGAAAACTATTTACACTGAAAAGCTCGTGGTTTTTATTCGCATTCAGGTGCTGTGATGAGTAAAATTGTAGCAACAGCAGCAATGTATTTCTCCTTTACATAAAGCTTTTTGTCACTGGAGAAGTAGCTGACTTTGCCATTGATGCTATCAGCACAGGTAGCAATAAGACACAATGGGAACTCTGGTGGACAAAAGGCCTGAAAGCTGAACACAGGACACAAGCTTGTGAAAATACTCTTTAAAAAAAAGACAAACGCGTTCACAGAATTTTCTCTGTGTCTTTTATATTGCACACAGTTCCATCTTTCTAATTCCCTTCTGTCTGGTCTTGTCTGGCTTTTTTATTTGTCAAAGTAAAAATGTGCTTTTCTCCTTGGTCTTTCGTTGTATGCGGTAAACCAAAGGGACGACATTTGGCATTAAAATTCAACACTGTCTTATAATCCGTCACCGTTATCTGATCAATCTATGGAAATTCAGATGCAGGACATTCCATCCTACACAGCAGAGTGACAAAACCATGTATTCACACAGAATATGTTCAGAAGAGACACTCAACTACTCATTTATACACTTAAAATTATAATTTACATAATTCATGAGGTTTGGTAGAGTTAATTTCCTTTTTACAGATCACCTTGTGTCTTAAAATTCCTCATATTAAGAGAATCTACTCTACCTTTAGAGAACTGGCTCAGCCTTGAAAAGTAGCTCCAGAGTGGCAGCTTGAGACCAAAACAAAATCCTGCCTTGTCAGAATCTGTAGTTGCTAAAAATATGTGAGAAATTTCTGTAGATCTGCATTTTTATAGACTCTTTACTGTCAAATCATTTTCATTCATTCATTCATTTTGATCTCTTATTGTTTTCCATTTCATCTTGTGTCTTTTATGACATTTTTGTCTTTTTACAACTTCTACATTTTTTCCCATCGACATTTTATCATTTTTTTTGCTCCATCTTTTACAGCTGAGGCCTCTCTTCTGCTTTTCACATAAATGTGCCGAGGTCAACACTTGTCACTCTTTCAGGGGACATTCTTTCACATCATTTCAGAGGACCACATATTCTATTATTGCTAGATATTTTCCTCTGCCAATTCGCGACCCTATAAAAACAGCATCTAATTTGGGTCCCAATGTCAAGTTCTGGAAAAGCAGCATCAGCCGCTGGTAGTTCGGATCAATGGGGAGATCCATAAGTGTTGTGACCATTATAGAGAGCTAAGTGTCTGCTGTAAAAAGGCTTGTGTCTTATTGGACCTCATTTTGGAGAAAAACTTTGCAGTCAGTGGAGAGACAAGTCATTTTTTGATTCCATTTGAATCATGCCACCCATATGATTTTTGTCGATTTAAAAAAAGATTAGTTGCACTTTAATGTAAAATTATTGAACTACCAGGCTGTGAAAATAGATCAACAGAGAGACTGCATGTCATAAAATCATGGAGGTGACGTCATTCTGTCTCATTTCATAATCTCTTCAGAGTCTCAATATGTCCCTTCAGCTTCAACATGACCAAACTGTAGTGACTTTCAATACTTTTGGGCACCTCGGTCTTGAAGATTGAGGTAAGAGGTGCTGAGGTATGGCTGTTCTGGTACTGGTGACATACGTATATCACATGAATGAATGAATGAATATGAATGCAACAAGACAAATAGTCCAGTTGGCTGTTGAATACAAAACTAGATGTTTGTTTACTATCTTCACCACAAGTCACCACTTGCCGACAATCGCAACTTGTAAAATAATGTTTTAAATTACAAACAACATATGAGTAAATGGTGACAATTATTTGTCTCGTGCCATTGACCACCATTTGTAATTTTTGTGATGTTATGTCCTGTGAGACACAGCAGAAGGGGCATGACTTCAACAGCCTATTAAACAAACAAACAAATAACTGGCCTCTAGTCTTAGTCATCCAACAACCGCAGCTTCAGTATGGACATGAAATTGAAGTCGTAAGTGTCTCCCTGCACTGTAAGATAATAACATACTATGATGATTGCAGATGCAGGACTGTTTTCACTCTATGCAGCGTGCTGACTTCCTGCTCTTGTTGTTTGCTGCTGGTTTCCTCGCTAGCCATTAATGGGAACAACTAGCAGGATTGTACATCTCGAAAATGTAAAAATTTCCAAGTAGACTTCATTTTGAAAATGGACCATAGATTGAAAACATAAACAACTTCATACTCACCGGAAATATCTTGAAAATTATGATTTTCATATTTACAGTTACAATTTACAGATAGCCATAGGTAATACCAGAGAACTTCTTTCTATTATCACCACCTCACCTACAAATATATACAGACCTATAGTGGGACATAATAATGTGTTTCAGAAAATCTACATATGTATATTGGAAGAGTTTACCTCAGAGTGGTACAAAGTAATGCCCCACAGGCCTTATTGTATTTTCACAGCTCATTAGTTTGTCTTTATTTTTTACAGGAAAATAATACTACCTGATTGTACTTGCTTCTTTTATTTAATTTTGTGTTAGTTCATCTTGTAGATATGTGTGCACCTACAAGTTGGTATTTTGTAGATCTGTACCAAACTAATTTAAATACAGTGAGCACACATAGTGACTGTAATATATATTATGGAATGTTTGAACTAACTGTCAGTAAAGAGTAAATAAATTGTAAAAAAAAAATAAATAAAAGTAGGTCTATAAGTTACTCTACAGCACTAGCACCAGGTTTGTGTTGATGATAAAGTTATCATGAGGGTAGAATGCAAATGATTTACTGACATAGTCTCGAGGTTGGAACGCCGTCTGAAAGTATGAATGAAATGATGAAACCACGACGCAGGCTAACTTTAGATGGAACACTTTCTCTTTTCAGGCTAATGGAGCTCTTCTTTAAACTGACTAAACACCAGCCCTCCAAATGTGTGCATGTTTATGATGAACTTCCAAACAACCTCTGCAATAATTGATGAGCACAGGTTGGGAGTGAGGTTTGTTAATGTTACACAGACGAGTAGGAAATGGTGTTTTTATCTGGCAAGTCTCTGAGGCAGAAAAAGCTAAAAGCTGGAAATATGTCCATTCAATCAGCCTCTGACAGGTAGTTTCCGACCCAAATATTACAACAATATCCTGTCTGCGCTCTGTGTTAGATTTATGTGTTAAATATTTGTCTCTGTGTTTTTCTTTTAAAATGTCATCTGTTATGGCCTTCACCTTTCAGTGCTTCCTTTGTGTGTTTAACGCTTTTTGAACATTTTTCCATAATATGTAAATAGGAATATGTGTGACCTGTGTTATAAATTGCCTCCAGTCGGTCTCTCTGTTTCATGTCTTGGTCGTTTCCCTGCCGGTCCCAGTCGGTTTACTCTACAGAAATGCCTTTACAAGTCGAATGCACCCTTGCTGTCAGTGTGGCTGTAGTTTAATGAGCATGCCACTGGGTCTATTGATTATTTATTCACTTACCTAAGTATATACACTTGTTGGTTTGTTGTTACTGAATCGCTGAGGTTTCTATTCCTTGGAGATCGGATCAGGATGTAGGTCTCTGCTCCTCACAAATCTACACAAACAGATTAGGTAAAGAACAAACAATAGAGAGACTGGTGCCACTTTGTTTGGACAGGGGAATGATAGTGAAAGTAAATTAATATACAGCTTTGGAAATAATTAATAGAGCGCTAGTGATTTTCTTTGGAAACAGCCCTTCAGTGGGACCTTCGGATAATCTGTTCTTAGAATATGAATTGTTTCTGGATGGTTTTTCAACAGCGCATGCTTTTCATTTCTATCATTGCTTTGTAGAAAAACTGACTTTTTGTTCCCATTAATTTAAATGCAGCTCATTTCTTTATTATTTTTGTAAAGCAAATATTTCACGCATCTTTTCCTTCACATTTGACAAGAGCAGATGTTTCACTACTTTGTCACATTTCCAGCTAAACATATGTCGTACTTTTGGTATTCTTTTTAATGAAGCCTTTTGGGTAGAAATTAAAATAACAAGTTAGTTACAAGTCAAGTTTGTCTCAACTGGGAAAACTTGGTAACCACTCAAACAATCCATTATTGCAGCTGTTAACTTTCTGATGTCAATTCAATTTCCATGTTCTTCCCTTTCCCCTAATGAGCTTGGTTTTAATATCATCTACAAAGACATTTATGGCAGATACGCCTCACACAGGTGTTATATTAAAAGTTAAAACAAGTGTCTTTAAAAGGTGTTGGACATATTCAACGGTGTGGCTTGACAGTGATGCTAAAAGTCTGAACTGTATTAGAAGGATGAGGATGAGGATCCTCCTTCCAAAAAATGTTAGTTATATATAAGATGGGATGACTACAAAGACCATAGCATATGACTCACATTGATTCACTCAGTGACCCTTAATTCCCTTTGCTGTTGTCATCCTGAAAGAGGCCATTCTCATAGGGATAGAAATGTTTTATTTAAGGGTAAAGGTGATCACTCGGAATAACTCTGTTTGCAGTGAGTGGTAAATGGACTCAAGCAATTCCAGCAAAATGCCGCCTGCAGTATAAAAGGGGCCAAACATTCAGGGCTGTAACTCACACAGCACACGTGCAGTCGTCTATTTGTGCAGAATATGTTGGAGGTTGACTCATTTGACCATATTACTTTTTCCTCTGTAGACCAGGACCGGACTAGTGAACTTTCAAATGTGCATTCATGTATGTAATGAGGTGTTTATGCACTGCAGCCTTACTATAACGTCTCCCTGTATGAAACTGCCAATAGGCTGTTTTTGCCAACGGTCTGATCATGTCCTCTGCTAACCTTCCCATTCTGAGGAAGAGTAACTCTACTGTTTTTCCCTTTACACGTTGCACTAATGCATGAGAGTCACGTTCATCAAATGTGAAGTCGACCACAGTTCACACCCCCATTCACTTACATCTCTTCCCCATAGATCTAACTGCACGTCACTTATGTCACTGCTCATCTTAAAACACGGCTGAGCAGCCTGTGAGACTGAAGCGTCGACACCGAACTCTTTGAAAGTCACTCAGATCTTTTTCCTCGACGTCATCTTGATCCGAAATCAGAATCAGCTGCGTCCGCTCAGCATTTTTATACGTATCGCAGAAGGAGCGTGATTGGGTGTTAATTGCTCAGTTGTACCATGCAGTGCACCTGTGTGAGAGCATCTGCATCCATTAGGTTTTCCATTGCTCATTTATTTATTCATGTTTTTGCTCAATTTGTCACCAGTATGTACTGCAGATATCAATGGGATGCAGTTTATAAATTATATCAAACATATGGCAGTTTATTGGCCACTATATCCACTTAATATATGAATCCATAACCCATCTGCACCAGTAATGCATTAGCTCTAATTCTCAGTGGTAGTTATTTGTATATGATGAGGATGAGGACTGATGAGATTTTATTGATAACAGTGCCATTATCAATTCTGGTTATGGGTTCCATCTTCAGCTATTCCCTTTCTGAACAGTGGAAAAAGAAGGCAGACATTCAGATTTTCAGTGTTAACGCAACTATGGTAATTATTTGTGTACTAATTAGATCTGTCATACAATATAAATAAAATTCTATAATTTATAATATGTGCTAATTAAGCTATATTAAGCTATGTGTCTATATTATCTATATTATAGATATAATGGCAATGAATCCATAGACTGTATATAATTAGTTGATGGGGGAACTGTGACAGCATTTTGGTGCCAACTTTCAGTGGTATTACACACTTCTGAGCTTTGAGTGACTTGTATTGAGTGGTCATATGTAGTATTTCTACTTTCAAATATATTAAAATTATCATTAGAGTGTTTAGAATATAAAGCTCTGACAATTATGTTAATGATGCCAGTGTATTGGATTATAGAGATATGAACTGAATCTGTTCAAAGTGACGGGCTGGGGTATTTATCTGACCACTAGAGGAAGTAGTGAGTCATTAATGCCATAGGGCTGCTATAAGAAAAACCTTGCAGAAAGTGACAAAGTGATAAAAGCTAGAAGCACTGTTGTTGTTTTCACCACTGGAGTTTGATGCTGAAATCAAAGCATTTTTTCAGGTGACTTTGATCCTGAAGCTTATGAATGTATGTAGTAATTATGTAATGTTATTATCTTTGCTAAGTTCACTGTTTGCTGATCCACAGTTCAGACTAAACTGTAACAATTCTGACCGTGTTTGTTTGATTCCAAACAGATCTCTGGTGCAGCTATTAACAACACAAACTGTACAGAAAACGGAGGTGATTTGTGGTTTTACTGCGATTGATTTCTGTCTAAAAACAGAGCTAAACTAATAGAGCTATAATGTAAACTATCAGCTGATGCAACACATGAAGATTATAATAAATGTTACTGTGACTGTCAAAATAACCAGTGATTTTGTTTGAAGTAGAAAACTTGATGACACCATAATACAGATGTGTGTAAACAATGGAATTTATATTTTACTCAGTGAGTGGTACAGTCTGATTGATTTGTTGGGGATTTTTATAGTCCTGAGGTTGTTCTGAAATTTGACTTCCCTTTGCTGTTGAGAGTTTGGAATATGAATATCACATAGAACCACTTTAATCAGGTTTGAGCCAATTTCATGTATGTTACAGCATGTTTGTGTGTAATGTGGTCATATTTTCTGAGCTTCACCCTTTCTTGTTGGTGAATGCAATAAACAGCTGCATTTCACTCACTTTAGTCAGACACAAAGTCATAGAATCCATTCCTGGAAGTGGCTGACAGGTTATGATATGCACCGCTCAGACAGGTTAGCAGACAGAGATACACTCTGCAGGCAGCACGTCAACTTAACGTTATGGTTATTTGCTGACTTGGAGAAAACAGAACAGAAGTATAACTGAGTGTTGTTCCTGTAATTCATTCTCCTGGTGATGTTATAAACACTGACACCTGGTTTGACATGGGTTTGTATTCCCAACTGGATTCCTATACAACGTTACGTTAAACACCTAAACCTGTTTGTTCTCGGACATAAAAAGTACGAGCTTTAAGAGGAAATTATTTATCGCAGTGTGTCGTCCCTGCGGGGGTCTCTGCAGCAGGATGTGGGTGAGGGTGGTGGGTAGATGGTGGTCGGGAAGATGCTCAACTTGATATTTCTCAAACAGCTGCTGCTTCAAGTCCATAGTCTCCTTTCTCCCACATGGGGTGAATGTTGGCAGAACTGGCAGCTGGAGTCTGCATCTGATTAAACCAGCAAGTTATTTTGTTCATATTCACTCAGATGTGAAATCTCTCATAACTGCACATGGTCTCACTCAGGCTAAATTCATACAATGCTCCTATTCACAACAGATCATTTAAATTAAAAGTTTTTGTCCTTTGGCTAAAAAAAAAATTAAATAAAAATTGGGGACTATACAAATCTGACCAAGTGTGTTCATTATCGTTTTCTTTGTAACCAGAATAATATAATTATTGTAATCATGAACTAAATTCCTCCAGTGTTTTCATTTGTCTTGAGGCTGAGTCTCACTGTCTGGCTTAAATGACCTGTCCTGCTTTCTCACGCTCTAAGGAGCTCATCCAGATGTAATCAGACTTGGCTGATGTTATTAATGACTTAGGGGGAAAGGAGATTACACTCTTCCACCCAACAGCACCAACAGCACCGACAGCAACGCTCCGTTAACACCTTCCAAAACAAGGCATGTAGGAAGCCCTCTGAGGACTTGAATCCATGTGGCAATATCATTTTTTGTGTGTTCGGCGTGTAAAGTTGTGCAGCAGTGTGTGTGTGTGAGGATTGAGCAGTTTAATAGTTTAAGGCAGAACACCAAAGGAAAGAAGGGGGAGTTGAATAGAAAATGTTAATGACAAAAATGTACTTTTATGAGAAGGCAAGTCACAGACTAATGATGAGAAAAGTCAGGGTGAAAACAAAATTGTAATGCCCCCAAACCCGAACATAATTCATATAGTGGATGCTTTCACTAATTAGTTTGGAGACGCCGCTCCTTTTGTCAGAGCTGTATCCCAGGCGTCATCATCTACAAGTGCTAAAGTGATCATTCACAGCTGAGTAGGTTCTAATAAGCGACTCTAAAACCACAGACAGTCTTCCAGTGCGTGTTATACATGGCAACATTATAAAAAATACACACAAACTGTGACGTTTGCAACCGATGTTGTGTGTCTAAATACATAACATCATCTGTCATGCTCTCATTATGACAGATTATTTTCTTCTGCAGTGTACCTACAGTACAGGCACCGGAGTTGGAAGGTAATAAATGCAAATTTTCCTGCATTTATAAGACAGACGGCGGTGCAGAGAGTGAAGGAGGGCTTTTTTTAGAATGTTCTCTATTCAATATACAGGAAATAGATGGAGGAGTGTATATTGTGTTACTGGAAAGTTGGTAATAAATATATTTCTTGTGTACAACTTTTCATGTACACTTGATTGCTTGCGACTCTGGTCTAAAATATACTGAGAAATCCTTTTCATGTAGCCCTGTGGTGCTTTTAAAAAATGAAGTGGATTTTGTACAGATGGTTTCTTCTAAAGCTCAGTCATGTCAAAGCGCTGCAGTCACTGTTCTGGTCTTATTTTCAACCATATTACAATTCACAGAAATTAAGATCCCAGCAACATACAAAGATGTGATTTTTTTTTCCCTTAACACAAAGATGTATGTAACGATCTGAGCCCAGATGAAATTACTGTTGGGTTTCATTGTGTTTTTTGTGCTTCAGTGAGAGGAAATTTAATTACAAGAACGGACATACATGGGCAATTTGCATAATGCTCCAGGCTGAAATTCAGTTATAATGAATTATTCCCTGGCCAAGTGAATAAATGAGTGACTCCTTTCACTGTTTATGTGCCTTGTTATACATTTGACTGTTTTGGCAGCATTCATATTCTTATGAAATGGCCTCTGACCGGTGTTTGTGCACAAAGACTGCTTGTGGGGCCAGGCATGCCAAACTACCATGCATGCCAATGGCTAAGTTCTTATTATTGAACAGATAAACACAAGTTCAACAGTATTCACAATGAACCTATTGAGCTATGGCAGAAAATAACTGGGAGATACTGAAGGGTGAGGGATTAGCTATACTAAATGAAAGGAGGCAAAGGAAGAACACAAACAAAGGAAACTCCTGCTCCTGGGGGACTCTGTTGGGTTCTGTAAATTGGCGTGAGAATCTGGTTTCAACCAGTTCTATATGTAAAGTGTATATAAATAAAATTTGACTGATTGATTGATAATGATGAAATGCTCTGAGTGGTTCTGAATAGCCATATTTATTCTACAGTGGGATCATATTTAACCCTTTATTGGGCAAGTGACTATTTTTAGTCATTTCTACATACATTACAAGCCACTGACAGCAACAGTTCTAAAATACATGTTCCTTTCACCTTACATGTGTTTGTCTTGTATTTTTTATATTTATTTCTTGGATTTTTTTTTGTTGTTTTGTTATTTACAGGTAAAGAACCAGATATGGTAACTTCATTGACCTTGATTTTCTACATAACAATAAAAAAATTTTGAAAAATTTTACAACAGTAATAAAGTCTTGTTATAGGTCCTCCAATAACACACTGAGGTTGAAACTTTGACTTTCAGAGTATTTCTATGAGTGACCTATAAAGGGTTAAATCAAGGGATTTCAGTGACAGAACCAAAATAGATGTAAAAAATAAAACAAAAAAAAAACAACCTGCCATCATAGTGCATATTGAAGCATATACAAGTAAGTTAAAGGAAATATTTGTATTATTGAGATTCAGAAGTCAACTCTAATAACAATGGGGGTAGTACTGTGCATGTGTAGTGTGGAGCTTATTTAAAGTAAATCTGCGTTATGGCGTCATCCAGTTTGTTTTCTGTCAAACATAAGCTCAGAAAGCCTGTTGAAGTATCATTAATGTGTCACAGTCTTCATATGCTATAACCTATAGTTTACATTAGAGCTTGCAACAGCGACAGCAAAACTATAAATCACCACCATTTGGAGTGTTTTTCCATATGGTTGTGTTTTTAGTAGCTGCACTAAAGATCTGCATTGGCTCCGCAGTTTGGATTTAACCTTGTATCAACAAATAGGAAACTCTGCAAACATAACACTGGACAACAACTTTATACCTTTATAAGCTACAGCTACATCACCTACTCACAACCTTCTAACTCGACCCCTTTCCTTAGAGAGAGAGAGAGAACTGAAAGTTTCCTCCAGCAGAAGAAAATAATGGCCTCTATAATTTTGCTAACATTTTTGTCCCCTCTTTTATTTTACTGTAAACATGGTTTCATATTGGAGTGGGTGGTGCTTGTGATAATGGCTGATTTACAAAAAGGTCAGCCATCATTACATTTGTCATTTATTGTTGCATTTACAGCTCCACTCAGAGGCTACCTGACCTTCTACATTCAAAACAGTTGAAATAGTCTTGGTATATGCTGTATTTATAGCTAAGTTACTGCTTATGTTCTGTTCTCTTATGTTGGAGTCAAGGCTATAAGCTGATCACGTCACTTGTATAACCTACATACCCTATAGCCTGCTAAAACACATGGCACCCTGGTTGTGTAATACTGTATTGCTAGAAAATCTCAAGTGTCAGATAACACTTTTGGAGCATAAGACATTGTTTTAAAGATTTATATCCTCTTCATCCATAAGGGGCTTTGAATAGCAAATAGAGACAGACTGCAGGAGTTGGAAAATATTGACAAACTTACTGTCAGACTGTAGCTTATGAGTCATATTTCTAAGAAAATGTTTCTGTTTAACCACTGGTACCACTTTACAGGGACTACCCTTATAAAGGATTAATAAATGCCTCATTTTAAAGTCTTATTCTAAAGTGTAAAACATCACCATTACTTGAGTTTGTAACATTTATAACTGGCAAATGGATTTTTAAAAGCCTTGTAAAACACTTCACATCTCATCTGAAACCATAGTCTAAAATTGAGATAATTTAATATGCCAGACGAAACTGGCAGCATTAAGTATTCAGATACGCTGCTGGTGGTTAAATTCCAGTAACTTACTGACAAGTATAAACGCTGCTGGCGCAAAAGAACAAGGAAGCCCACCATCCGATGAGATCCGAAGCTTAACTGTTAAGTCAGTTACATGTCACTGTTCAAATGTGTTACAAAAGCTTCTTTAACAAAGATTTACAAGCTGATTAATAACTCAGCCTTTCATCATTTTGGAAACCCTTTGTAAGAATAGTCTTATTGTAAAATGGTAAAAAGGCTGTATTAAAATGTCAGATGTGGTTCCTGAATTAAGTTGCACATATCTTGCTGTCTTTTTCAATTGCTCTAGTCTAAACCAGTATATTTCAGCGCTGCATGTGTGTAAAATCAATTTCTGGTTCCCAGTACAGCCTAAATGATCATCCCACTGAAACCACGTGATGCCCAGATCCTCAAAGCCTTTCTATACAGTTTGTATGACGTGCTACGGCACTGCCTGTGGTGTTACATGCATCTAGAAAACTGTGAAGCTAATGGTGGACAACCCACGAACATTAAGACATTCATCTGCGCCCTCACTACAGGATAACTAGCTCCCCTAGTCTCACTGCAATTTAGTCAAGCCTCTGAATAATTCGTTTACCGACTGCGGTGCGCTGCAGGCTGCCACAGTTCTTATTTCCCAGTGCCCCATACTCCCACTTTCTACCAAAACACTCCATTTAACACTGCACGGTGGGCAATGACGTCTAACCTCCCACTCTTGTTTCCTTGGGGTCAGAATAGGAAGCAACTTCAGCCATTTTTCTGTCATCCTTTGTCTTTATTATCCAGGTTTGGAAGTATTCTAGACTTGCCATCTCTCCAACTCTTTGGCTACATCAGGATAATTGAATTACCAAGACATAATTAGATCCAGATACTGTAAAAACAAAAATGAGATCATAAAATTTGAATGTGTGATAAGATATGTACAATAAACCTATAAACCTGTTTGGAATCTGACATCACTGACACAATTTTACCATCTGGAATTTACATGTTTTCTTATTGTATATGTAAACATGTATGAATGTCTCCTGTACGTGTCTTTATTTATATGCGCACAAGATCATTTATTTGCACAATGTACTGTGTGCATTTATTTGTGTCCACCCAAGACACCTGTGCACTGTATCTTTCTGCAGCTGTTGCATCTGTGTCTGTATACTGTACATTTTTATGTCTAGCTGCGTGTTTTGGGATTTCTGCTTCAAGAAAGTAAAACAGTGTCAGCCTGTGTAATGAGGGCAGTACTCCTGTGGTTTGGTCCTATTTTAAAGTGCTGCCAAACTCTGGGTCTGATGAGAAAAACGATTTATGATGATTCTGTTTATATGCACATATAGCACATGCATGCATAAGCAGACTTATGAGCACAGACACATATTTTAGACACTAGTATTTATAAAATGCAAATTAATGACCTCTAAACAGTGTCTATAATACTTAAGAACTGACACTGCTTTGCCAAATGCATATAATGAGTTCATAATTTCACATAAGTTGTTAAGGAATGGAACTAAAAAGCTATTAATTTGCTTTCAGATCCCTTTGTGCTGTAGCTAAGCCTGCACTGCTGATAAAAGAAGTCAAAATTTTCTCATAATAATAAGTAAACACACTGGGAGGTATGATTGGATAGAATGAAAAGCTCTGGCAACAGCCAATGATTCATTCAAAGAAAATATCAAGTAGACTGAGTTATCTGATGATTTTTTTTTTATTACATCTCCCGTGTGGCCAGTCTGTTCCCAGCGGATCTCTGCATTTATTTTGGGGTCAGACTGTATAGTTTCTCTGTCTTCTGTCTTATTGCTGCTCAGCTTGCTGTACTATGTAAGGGAAATGTTCAAGTTGAAATAAGACTGAATTAAGCGACATCATTATAGAAGAATCGGTGACCGCAAAATTGTTTGGCAGTAATTACCAAAAATATGCAAAGTAATAGCAGCTGGAGAAGTTCTTCTAATGTGACATGGATAAATGAAGTATGGGGTTTTGAGTCATGTTTCGCAATAATGCTGCTAGAACAACAAACAACAACAAATGTGAAATGAGACGGAGAGAACTATAATGAAGTGAAATGAGATGAAAACATGCCCTAATCAGAAATGGCTGTACACAACTGTAGGGAATACAGTTAGAAATAGCAGCAAAGGAATACTGCAAGGCTCAGGGTTACATCAGCCCCCAATTAGGCATGAAACTGCTTAGGTACCCACCAAAGGCTATTGGGAGTAAATGGTACATAATTCAAACTGTCACAGCAGTCTACTTTAACAGTGATGCACCCTGGGTAGTCCATATTCATCAGACCACAACGAGAAACTCAACTCACTATGGGTTTGTTCATTATAGGACACAGATGAAAAAAGTTTGATAAAAAGTATCAAACAGTATTAAATTCGCTGTATTTGGAGGAAAGTGCTGTAAAACAAGACAAAAACTCACATCTGTGTGGAATGCATTATACACTGCTCGGTCAAAAAAAAAAGTCGCACATGTAATATCTGACTGCATCACCTTTGGTTTTGATGAGAGGAGACATTCACTGTGACATCATTTTTGTCACATAATGTTTATGTAGCACAATAAGATTCATAGTATTTTTTCTATTCATAGTTGCATTGATTTGTGATTATTGATGATGGAGAATCAGACTGCTTCATCAAGTCTTCATCACATCCCAGATTAGAGTCTGG
>JAPQRQ010000008.1:22090890-22107154 GCA_037367365.1 Apogon talboti
ATATATTCCTTTGTGAAGTCACCCTGGTTATTGTCAACATCTTCTTCGTATAAACTTTCCCACACCTTCCTCTCTACCTCTATCAGAATATTATACTTGGTCAAATAAATATGTCCTCCAGAGACCCAGCAATGCAATGCATTGTCTTTTCTGTAGAGGACAAGAATTTCACAACTTTACTTAAAAAAAACAAAAAAACAAAACTGTCCAGTGCAAAGGACATTCCATAAAAAATAAATAAAAATTATCTGAAAAACCTGTTATTATTTACAATAATGTAAAAAAAGCCAAAACTTTTACTTTCCAAAAGCCACTGGATTCACAAACAATGGTTACTACACACTGTGGGGGTGAAAACAAAACAACCAAAAGTACTGTAAAAGTACTGTACTACTGTAAATGTACTAACATATGCAACTCCTGAATGTAAATTATAGTAGTGTGAAATTGTTTTACATACTGTGTAGTTCCATTAACCCATTTTCTGAACTGCTTAGTCCTTGTGCAGGTACATTTGTACATAAGGAAAAAGAAAGTCACATTTATTTTGTCCCAGTTTCCAGTTTGTGGTCTGGATCAGACTGGGGTGATGTTACAGCCTCAGGCAGTGGTTAGACGTTTGGGAAGAGAATCATACATTTCAGAGAAAAAGTGTAAAAAAACACAGATTAGGCCAGAGCAAAATAATTTTCAGTGTATCCACCAATATAAACCAACGAGACAAAAAGAAATTACATTCGTTCTGTCTCAGCATACAGTCTTTGATTTAGGTCAGTGTGAGTTCATATCAGACACAGTCCATTTCTAAACAGTCACATTTCCGAGCAGTATGTAAAGCACGTCCATGTTTTCTATAGAGGCTTCTGTCATTGACATATGGACACCAACATGTGAACTAGGGATTCCCAAAACTCATCAAAGACCTGTTCTCTCCTTCCTGTTCTTCTTTTCCCTCTATCATCGGGTAAAGCTGGGTAATATGGGCATAAAAACAGAAATATTTTGCACTAAAATGGGGGCTTGAGACCAGTTTTAATCGACTGGTTTCTGGCTACATGAACCGAGGACTAAATGTGATTCAGAAGTGCTATTTTTTCTAAAATTGTGCCATATGTGACTGGAGAAAGACGCATGATTAACAGATTAGAGGCAAACAGGTTGCACTTGAGTGAGAACGTTTTCCAGATTTTGCATTTTTCACAGTGTTTAAGAAGCAAAACATTGACTAATCTTATTAATTTGAGCTTTACCATCAGGTATGTGTGGATCCAAAACAAACTACCTGACACATGTCCCTTTATCTGGCCATCCTCAGGTTCTGAGTTCTGCAAATAATTTTGACAAGTAGTGTCTCTACGTAGACAACTGTGTGTGAATTTTGCTCAAGGTATAATGACTTGAATGAATATAATAATACTGAAGCCAGTTTTCTAGATGAGCACATGAAGAAGTCAGTGAGTTTTAACAAATCAGATTTATGTGTGAAACTGGAATTATGTTAATAGGTTTGGCTGATTTGTCCGTTGTTTGTAGAGTGTTGTTGTTAATAGAATCAGGAATAGGGCTTGTAAAAACCTGTAAAAACTAAGATTTGTGATTCACGCTCAACAATGGCCTAACTATATATCAATACGTAGTAGCTAGGATGTTATTAACAGACATCTGCGGAAAAGCACATGCATGCAGAATAATGTATTTATAATAACTAATAAAGAGCCTATATACTAGTTAAGCATTAACATGTACATAAATTAAAGTTGTCCTGAGAGCAAAATGTGATAAAATATGATTTACAGTGTTTTATCTTCAGCTGCACGACAAATAATATAATATGTTGCTCCCTGTTTTCTCTCTTCCCACAACAGATAGACCCATGTAGACATCCTCACATACAACACATACACACACACACACATCTGACCTTCTCGATGCTTTCCGCTTGGTCATTCCCGTACCTCACAGACGCTGCACTTTGTCTTTGACAACACAGAAAATTTTGGAGTCTCACAGTACAAACACATTCAGCCTCACGCTCTTCACCTTATACTGAGTGTTTCCTCCTTATCTTTTCTTTTCTGCCACCCTGTGATGCTGTAAATGAATAAGTGTCATTCGGGTATAAACAGCATCCTGGGCCTGTGTTCACTGATACACTCGTGCAGCACTCGCTAATGAATGAAGACAAGATCTTTCATTAGGCGCAGCGATCTTTTCCATTCACTTACTTTGAAATCTACTGGAGTGCCATCAGTGTGATTTGTAAACTCTACCTGCGCAGCACAGTGCCATCACTCACATGTCAGCTGGCTAATGAAGTGGTCATCACTGCCTCACTCAGACGACTCTGCAGCGAGGAGGAAACCATCAGGGATTCGGTGTTTGTCACAGCAGCTACTTCCTGTGTGTTTGTCAGCCTGCGACGTAAAGGAAATCATTTACGTGTCAATTTCTGTCTGAATGATGGATGGGTCTAAGTCTACTCCCTGCCTTAGTCGCTACAAACCCTTATACTGGTTTTACCTTTTCTGCCGCTGTCACATGACTTTTCTGCGCTCCCTTTTTCCCACCAGGTTAATGTGACCAGGGAGGACTTGCCCAATGGAGAGCCCGTCTACTTGCGGAGCCTCGGAAAAGGAGACTGGTTTGGAGAAAAAGCCTTGCAAGGGTATGCCTGGCCCTAATAACACTGCCTCTTCCAATCTAAATCTTCTGTTTTCTTTCTGTTTCTGTCTCTTTTGCCGTCAACCACTTTTCCTTCTCATTTTCACTCACAATTTGCCTTTAGTATTCTTCCTTTTGCAATTACTTACATCTATCCTTTCTAATTTGCTGTCAGTCAGCCTCCTGGTTTTTTTCCCTCCCTCTCACGCTTCTTGACAGGCGTGATCACACGTTAAATGATTAAAGACAGGCACACTACACACAACTTAAAACCAGATTGGCTGTACTACTACAGAAGACACACACAAAGAAAAAAACTGCTGCACTGAAACACAAAGAAATAACAACTACAAGATAATCAGAGGGACATTGTTGAGCTCTTAGAGAAATTCAGCTTGATTGAAAAAGGAATTAACTATTGAATGTTGGCCTTAGTTGATAAAGAGTAAACACACAGATTAGCCATTTTACAAAAGTATTTTGCATAAATTGCCATCATAATTGCTATAATATCCTCTTCTATTCTTCTCGCTAACCTCCGTGTTTACCCAATCAGACAAAATGAAGTGCTTATGTTATAATAAGTGTCAGAGAAGATTCCTCACAGACAGAACAAGTGACAAACAGTCTGTGCTATAATTGTATTTGCAGTCGTGTTACAGACAGAAATCTACAGGGAAAACTGTTGATTGTGATTGGCCTTTGGAGTTTGACCGTCACAGCTAGACCTAAAGATCAGTGTCATTTACATGCATGCCACATATACATTCTGTCCTTCATATGCTCATGTCATTCCTCTCCGTTTATGTCTTGGTTGCCAGAACATGAAGATATGAAGGACATATTCATGCTGTCCTTGATTATACAAATGATTTTTGCGATCTTGCGGTTTTCATGAACATCTGTGTGAAATCTGCAGGCAGAGTTGCTTTTACTGACTAATGATGACGCTAATTACCATGAACCTATTTAAGTGTAGCACAATAACCAGCGCAGCCATTCTTTATACTATTCAAGCCTGTGCCAGATACATGCACTCTAGCTGTGCAGATGCACTGACGTAACTATTCAGGCTGTATATACAAGGGATCAAGTGATTCACAGCTGATGTTCTGACTCATCTCATCTCTGAAATACTTAAACCAAAAGAGCATTTTGGGTGTAAAAGGAGCTACTTTTTTGTATGGATTCTGCTTTCAAGGAGCAGAGGATCAGTGCCCTTAAGTGTTCCGATCTTTTTCCAAGCTGTTTGTCCTGTCTTGTCTCAAGCATGTGCCTCAATGTATTATTAAAACAGAAGGAGAGGAGAGGTGGAAAATAGTCTGAAGTGTGTTATGTCTGTGAGGGGTCAGGTAGAAAGGGAGAATATGGGCACCCATGCGTGTACACTTGAATGTTTAGGAGCCGACGATAAGAAATGAAAATGTCGCCATCTTGTGGTTAAAAGTGGAACAACTTCAAATATACCCAAGCTGTTAACAGACTCACGTGTAAAGAATATAATACAAAAAAAACCCAACAAAAACAGAGGCTTATGTTGACTCAAAGTAAGGGTCATAGAAAATCAATGTGATACCAGAAATGATTGCATTTTCATGTCCGAGCATCGCTGTAGATGCAGAGTTTATATTCATGTGACAGCTGGAATGGGACAGATGGCTGGGTTTTCCCATATGCAAAAGTAATGACTATAAGATATAAAGATGACAGAGCATTAAAATGCATGGAGAAGATGTGAGGCATGGGCTGCTTGATCTCTGTCAAAGGGAGGAGAAGGTTGTTCCAAATACAAATTAAATACTTTTACACTAATTATAACTAAAAAAAAAAAAAAAAAAAAAAAAAAAAAGTGTGATGAATACGACATTGACACCAAGTACTTATTCATAATGTATTGAACATCTGTGCAGTGAACAGGTTGACATTTCTTAGAATTCAGTCATCCGTTGGATATGTATTGGAAATAAAAGATCACAAAAATAACTCGCACACACTCAATTACGTATTGCACAAACGCATGACATGTAAGTATAATTGCATATGGCAGTTCTGAGAATGAGATTTCAAGTGGTGTTGTAATATAAAAGCCCTTCAAAGGACCTTTAAGAACATCTCACACGCTTTTTGACCAATTAAGAGACCCGTCTCTTGTTGAAAGACAGAACTCCTAGTGTCGGCTTCGCATTGTTATCACTTGCTGGCGTGAATGCCTTTTGTCTTGGAGAGTCTTGAAGGAGCCAATCCTATTCAGATCCACCTTTGATGGTCAAGCATGTCTCAAATTTAAATGATTGAGATGCCGGCCATCTTCGACCTAAGCTTTTGATCAGAGGGCTCTTCTGCAGGGCCATGTTTCTAATTAGAAGTTAGCTGTGTGTGGCCTCGCTCATGAAACTCAATAGCCTCTACTCGGAGACTACTCTATCCATGTGAAGACGCCACCTTTGATCTGTAGCAGTAACGTATTTACAAATCAAAGTCTGTTCCCATTAATGGATGGCAGAAATATCAGGTGATATGTTTTATTTAAAAGGGTCAATGTATTTATAATCCTGGATGAATACTTAATTTCCCGCCCCATAGGCTGATGTCCCAGGAAAACAAGTACAGTACATCCAGCTTGAAAATACGGACCCAACATAGCAATAACATAGTCAATGTCACATTCTTCCAACTCACATATAAGTGGGGGTTTTCACTCGAGGTGTAGATCCGTCAACGCCACAGAAGACGTGCTCCCTGACCTCTCCCGCTGAGTGTATTGTGTGTGTAGCGTTAGTGGTGGGTGTGATAAAGACTTAAAAAAAAAAAAGTGTGATACGAACAAATGTGATTGATTGGCGTTAGTGTTAAGCCATTTAGACAAAACCCCCTCCTGATAAATCAATACAAGACGCTGTTCTCATGAGACCGCTTTACAACAGGTACTAAGATGAAAATAAAGGACTTTCATTCGATAGTTCTTCCTGATTTGTAGGTAGGGTTCGATAATAGACTGGATAGATAAGATCAATTTTATTTGCCTATTTGTACACATTCAGGTACATATAAATTATTATACAGAGGTCTCTCAGAGTACCAGTATAAAAGATTAAAAGATAAAATCACAATAAAAGTCAAAGATATGACCAGTATAAAAGTATGAAAGCAGTGTAAAAAAACAGTTAAAAGACAATAGCACAGTGTAGATAAATAGATAGATAGATAGTAACTTTGATGGTTAACATAAAAACTAAATTTTAAACAAAAGTTTAATAAAAAGTCTATAAAATACACAGATAAAAAATTATAATAAAATGTATGTAAATAAGTTCAAATTTGACTAAAAAAACATAATTAACTATTTTAAAAAGTTAAAATTAGACTGAACCAGATGAATATTAATTACAAATAAATTCTAATAAATACATTTAATTTAATATTTTTTGTACAGTTCACAGTCTGGCTCAGCAGGTTGATCACTATGGGCAAAAATGAACCTGTGTACTTTACATTTTGTTGTTTGTTTATAGCTAAACTAAAAATTTAATATGATGGCCTATTTTATGTATTTAAATATTTATTGTTTATTAAGCAGTGGTATCGGAAATAGCTAAGTGATCATTTTTAAGGTGATTTAAGGCAAGATGATCAGCAGGTTAATGGTGATATTACAACAGTTATAAAAAGCAGGAACTCAGTAAAATAGCATACCAAACAGTAATATAAAACAACAGTTACTATACCAGCACCATAAACATGAATTAGCTGTATTTTCCATATAGGAAATATACCATTACCAATCCATAACATCACATTCATAGTCTCTGAGTTTAATTCATTTGTATTTTCATGTATTCATTCCAGTGGCGTCCTATCTACCCTTTACTAATGCTCACATATACAGTAACAGTGGTTACAGGTGTTTCATTCAACTGCCATGGCAGACCTACTGCCAACAGACATCCTTAAAAGTGAAGTGAATTAAACTGTAAACATTACCTCTTGTGTAAACATGACAGACGCCTGACTTATGTTTAATATTTTCATCTGCATTTGTGTTGAAAGCAACTCCCACAGTTCCACACTTCTTCGTGGCGCCGTATACGACTGCATCGTTTTTGATTGAGACCAGAGGACTCAGACTTTACACACTTTACCTGAGTGAAGTCGTCTCACTGAGATTAATGTTGTTTTACTTAATGCAGGCTGTGACTTGTGGTATGAACGTGGAGATTTATTCCTCACATCATCAGATTCATCAGTATACTGTTATTGTTACTATGACTCACACTATAAATTCTTACTGAAATTTTACATAAAATGTCTTTTTTTTTTTTTTGAGAAATAGGATTAAATGTAATACTTCTGTGAATATGTCGTCATATCCACAAAACTAAAACTATCAAAGGTTTAAATGCTCTGGTGGAAAAAGCTCTTCATCACAGAGAATCTTCTAGTATTGCCCTTTTTGTATTTTGGTAAGCAGTTATACACAGCAGATTCTTCAGTGTTTCCCACAGGCCAAAAATGTATTTTACATTTGGGTGCCTGAGGGGGAGAAAGGTGGAGGGGAGGGGAGAAGCTACAAATAGTATTAAGCATCATAGAACTGTTCTCAGAGGACAAAAGTCTACCACCCAACAGAGTGCATTTTCAACCATCTTAATGAATAAAAAAACATCTCGTTGTTAGATTTGAGTAATAAAATGTATAAAAACCTTAAAAAAGAAAAAAAATCTTGCTTGCTTTTTATTCAGAGAAGTAATTTCTGTGCAGTGGCAACATAAGAAAAGCTGCAATGACAACATGGTACAATAAAATACTTATTATAAGGTCTGTGTAAGTTATGTTAACACTTGTAAGTATATTTATATGCATTAAAAACAGCACATCCTAAGCCATAGAGCTGAGCAAATTTCACATCACTAAGACCTTTTGAATATTTTAACACATTCAATCAGACTGAGGACAAAGTAAAACCAATAAATAAAACAACTGTAGCCTTATATAGCCTTATAAAGCCTTAAAAGAAGTCAAGTGATAAAATCAGGGGAAAATTTTCAATTAAAAAAGTCAAAAGCATTAACAGCATCGTAGTCTACAGGAAGAATCCATGAGAAAATGTAGTTCTGAGCAGATATTTGGATGTTACTGTCATGTAAATGGCCTGATCAGAGAAAGCCTGGTTAGTCCTAAGACTAAGCCTAACTCTTGAAACAGCCAAGAGCTGCTGGTCACCTGAGGTAAAACCCAGTTTCCATATAACCTCTACAGAAACGGACACTTTGGGAAACACTGCTGACCCTGTTGTAGTCTGGAAACTCTGGGATTGTGTTGTCATGGATGGAAAAAAAAAAAAAAACAGAGACTTTTAGAAACAGACAAAATTACTGGTTGACTGGGTCTTCTCAGTCACTTCACGTCCTTCCTTTATTCATCACGCCCCTTTAATATGACCCTTTCTTGAAGAAAACAACACATCATCCCTGTAGTTGTTAATTCAGCATGGATACTGAATCACTGGCAATTTTCTTTTTGTAGTCTCTGTTTGTAGCTGTTGTGCACTTTAGTTTTTTTTTTTTTTTTGTCATGACATTACTGACTGCATTCATAGTAGGCGAGCTGTTATTCAAGTGATTTGTAGCAATGCAGTGGCATTTTCAGCTCCGAGTGTTATGCCATATGCATTTGAGGCACGTTAGAACTTTGTAACTTTGCCAAAATGCTGATATGAACAGAGCCTTGTGTGTATTCATATCAATGCTGCATAGGTGTGCAGAGAGAGGAATTTATGTCAACACAAGGTCAGATAAATAGATCAGGGCTGGAGCGTTCAGGCAAACAATGACATTTTAAAATGAAGCCAATGCAATACTGATAGTGTAGGTTCTCTGTCATGTACCAGGCAGGAGCTGGGCTGCACAATTCTGGAGCAGCTACATGGCCTTTTCCCATATAATAGTATAGGACTGAAGTAATAAAAGCATGGCTGACTTTCTCCAGGTGTTTAGAAGAAAGAAAGGGCTTCACCTTGTTTAAAAATCTCAGCTGATAAAATGTGGCTTCAGAGAAAAAGTAGAATAACTGCTGTGGGTGAATGCCTCTGCATCAAGCTGCAGTTTCCATCTGTTTCTGCAAGGCTCACGAACACACTGAAGTGAAGATGGATGTAGTGTAGAATTACATGTGTTCTTGGTATAGCATCTGTAAGTCTAGTCAGTCATTCAGAAGATTCAGATGGATGAATGGACGGACAACCTGATGAGGGTGGAGGTATAAAAAATGCTAAATTCCTCCTTTATCTTTCTTTTCTCTGTCCTAATCATAAAACGATATGAACATTGACAACACTGTTAGCTAAATGACCGTTTTGAGAGGTGCTGTGATATGTCTGACAGAATCTGAACAGTGATTGGTCCTTACAGCTGTCAATCACATATCCACCTCCTCTGACAATACCTGTGATTGGACAAAATCTCAAGTCACACAAGATTTTCTAAAGCATGAAAACACGGCAAAGATGAAGTGTAGAAATCTCCTTTCTTTTCTATCTCTTGGAATACAATGTTGAATTTTTGACCAGTGAAACACAAAAAATCTCAACTGAATCCTGTAGTAAATATATAAAGCTAGTGTTTTTTGTTCTTTCTTTAGGTGAGAAATGCACAATTTGTAATTAATGACAAAAAAACAGACTAATAAGTAATACTGGCAGCCATTAACTCAAGTCAATTAATCCCGAGCTGCTGAATTTCATATAGTTTGCCATCTCCCCCTGTTTACAGAGGTGTTCCATGGATGCCCCCTGGCTCTCGCCCCATTTCTGACCCTAGATTTATTTCCCCTCGGTCCAACCTACTACTACTGCACTTCAGCTTAACCCCCCCCTCCCTTTATCCCACTCACCAAGTGTGCACGTTATTTTCATAACCCCCTTCCTGGGACACCAGATCACTGTCCAATTACCACTTTCATTTCAGCCATCTACTGGAAATCAACACCGCGTCTCCCTCCAGTTTAATGCCAAAGGACATTCCAAACACAGCATGCAGCTGCTTTTAGTGTGTCTAAGGTGTTGGTGTATGTGTGTGCGTGCATGTTTTCCAGTGCTTCTCTTGTTGTGGCGCAATTAACGAGCACAGAACCGTCCTTGGCTTCATGGAAGACTCCAGGCTCAGCAGTGTGAAAATGAATCACTGTGACAGATATTGTTTAGCGATTGTGTTTCACATGGAACGTCACTAGTATCAACGCGATGGCACACAAAGTTGTTCTTCTCAGCTACACTGGAGCAGCAGGGGACAGGTGTAATACGCTGCACTCTAATATCAAACCCTTGAGGTCTCTTAAGGATGACTCAGGCTTACATAACCCCCATTTCAATATAGTGTTGTGTTGTATCACCATGGTTAGTGAATTGCAATCATTGCACATTTACTTTTAATGAGACAAAGTAATATAATACCTCGTGGGTGTTGCTGTTGATCATTGTTACTGATGAAGAAGACAATTATTTAAAGCATTTAAAACAGATACCCATTGCTTTGTCTGAAAACAAAAAAAAAGGCTTTTAACATTTTTTTTAGTTATGAATTCTTAGCCTTTTTCTACCTCTGATATGTACAGCTGTGGGGGGGGGACCACTCTAAATTTCTGGTATCGAACTCCACTGAAAACCTCTGGAATGCAATCAAGAGGAAGATGGATCTTCAGGCCACCAAACAAAGCCAAGCTGCTTGCATTTTCATGCCAGGATTGGCATGCAACACCCTACAGCCATGTGAGAGACTGTTGGGGAGGGCGCCAAAATGCTTGACGACTGGGGCTGGAAATGAGGGTTATTCCACCAAAACTCTAAATCTAACTCATAAAATCAAATATGAACTCTTCAAAGGTGTGAATACAATGCAGCTTTGTTATTTCAACCGGGTTTTATTACTACAAATAAATGCTCTAAACAATCATTCATGTGGAATATTCCTAGCTTGAATTGGATTCTATAAACAGTAAAACCATTGATCTCATAATTTTTGTTTGTGTCATAAATAAAACCATTATCTCTATGTTTTTAGACTGATTCATAGACACGTTTGTCCATGTTGGGTGATGGCTTTTAGCTGCTGGATTGTCACTGACTTATTATAAAAATTGATGACTGAATCCAGCTTATGAATATGTACATAATAATTATTTAAACATATGCTATTGTGGACTCTTCTCTGCTTTGGACAGCTTCCCTTATTTCCAATTGTTTATGAGAATCTAGGGTGAAATTACTTATATAATCAAACACAATGTAATAGTTTCATTGAGAACTCACTGCCGCTAATTGTCATCGAGACTCTTATTTCCCTGGTAATCTTAATAAAATATGCAATAAAGTGGAAATATCCACTCACTCAAACACAGATACGTTTGTTTCACCTATTAGCCTCATTCAGTTTATAGGTGTTTGTGGAAATGACTGAGGGGGTTTCGATTGCTGCTGTGGGCAAACAAAGCAACAGGTGGCGCAGCTTTGGCCAGACTATTGCATTAAGAGCATAGATGCAGGTCATTGGAGCTTATCTGAGGTGAAAGAAATAGTGTCATGTTGGCCTCGGTTATCTGGCCTCAAAAGGCATCCGTTAATACATCCTATGCCCCTGACAAACACCACCTTCCCCTCCTCTGCTCTGCTCTGCTCCCTCGTCCTCACCTTTCAGTATTTGTTGTTCCCTACCAGCTGTGACCTTTATTCAGAAGGGTCAGCACAGAGGGTGAGTCTGCATGTGCCTATGTGCATGAGGAGGGGGTTTTGCGCATTGGAGGAGGGGAGGCAGAGGGAGTTGACATAACATGAAGAGGAATTGTCACCTCAGCTCATTGAAATAGGTTGTCATATGTCTGAGTCGAGTTCAGACCAGACAGATCAGGTTGTCTGCTAGTGTTTGTCTTTCAGATGAAGTGCTTTCAGATGCAAAACAGAGATGATTTCAGCATTTTATTTGGTCTCCTGCAGGATAATATATTCATCCAAAGTATGATATTGTTTTCTTTTTAAAGACGGGACATGAAATAATTTGCTTATGGGAATCACCCGAAGAGTTGCCTGTCTTTTTATAAAATTGTACTTTGCGTGACTGTGGAACATTTTCACACTTGGATTGGAGATTTTCTATACAAGTACAGGAGTTGTGTTCTGTTAAGGCACTGCCCTGGGCAGTGCGCTGCTTCAGAGAGGAAGCTTATCGCTGTGGGACTCTGCGTACAGCGTTTTCAGTGAAGGATGGAGTCTTGGGATACCGACTCTGAGGATTCATGCGGTTGGAGCGACTCCTCTGAAGCGCTGTCATCATCAGAGGAAGACGAACTTGATGTCAAATATAATAAAGAGTAATGCCAGTCATGCAGTTGTGTGTGCTACTTGCTGAGACATTTTCATTGTGTTAGTGCCACTGAGTGGGTGAATTAAGTTGAATAAGACATAACTGATCATGTGTTTTGTTTTCATTGGTTCTAACGTCTCACTTTCTTTTAAATAGAGCCATGACTTTAAAAGATGATCATTGTAATACTGGATCAAATGTAATAATGTTTTATGATCTCTCTCTCTCTCTCTCTCTCTCTCTGCAGGGAGGACATCAGGACGGCTAATGTCATCGCAGCAGAGGCAGTCACCTGTCTAGTCATCGACAGAGAGTAAGTATAGAAGTACATAATGGTAGATTAGAAGTAGTAGTAGTAGATTATACATTACACTATTCTTTACACAATAATTTATACTGGAATAAGAGCAAACTGTCTGAAGAATGACCATTATCACTTATTTTGCTTTGCCTGTTAGAGTCTGGAGTGATTCATTGCACATTTACTTCATATTTGCTTTCACTTTACCTCAGTTCAAACTCAGTGCATAAGTGACCGCCATGCTATGATCAGGAAACTTTTCATGTTTACACAAATGAACATAACACATGGTCAAATGGAACAAATAGCTATTCAGTCATTCAACTTTTAAAACTGGATAAATGTTGTGGATGCTATTAAAAAGAACTAAAGTACATTATGGTGAAAAGTGTATTTGGATAATCTGCCTATAATATATACATGACAGCATGTTTGTAACATATCAACAGCTGAAGTTAAATAGTTATTCTGCAATTGTCCAGGTTTATTAAAGGAAGCAAGTTGCATCATTAGCTCAAATGACCCTAATGATCCAGTGTCTGTGCAAAGGTCATCCAATTACTGGTAAGAAAAGGCTGTGCTGAACTCCCAAAACCTTCAACCTTCTAACACCTTCAAAATCAACTTTACTCAATATTTATTAGCATTGGTAAGGAATATATTTACTTATGTGATGCAGATTTAGCATCTAATGAGGCTTACAAGTCTATTTGTAAGGATAGGATGAATGCCTGTTGTGAGAATAGAGACACAGACGGGTTGGGAGATGATATCAGATTACGTCGGCCTCCATGTGGCCTCAGGGAACACGGTGGGCACAAATGGACATCCTCAGAGCTAACAGGGGCTAGAGGGGCAAGTAGGTGAGTCATCCAGCACATCTGATTACTGATGTCTGTCAAGCAAGCAGCTAATGCTTTCACGATCCACAAAGTTAGGACATTGTGTGTGTGTTCCACAAGGCCACCCCAGTTTTAGCACAGATGCTAAGTAGTTGGTATTCATGGGCTACCTTTGTGTCTCTGGGTGCATGTATTATGTTTTCTGGATGTCCATGCGAATGTTGATGCGTGAGCAAAATGATGCAGCTAAGGATGCAGGATGAAAAAGAGCAGAGTAGGAGAATATGGAGAGGAAAAACAAAATATAGGAAGACGCTGTAGGCAGCTGACGTTTAAAGACACGCTGAGGCAGTCTCAGACGCCGTGGCCTCAACAGGAGAAAACAGCAGCTGCATCCCATCTCCTGCCTGACAGTTTGATGAGCCCTGCATGAAAACTGCCTCAGTTAGTGTTGTTCCAGGATGTTTGGAGTCTTTTCCATCGATAGCCACAGTTTACAGAGAGGTGAGATGAGACATTTGAGAGGATTTTGGAAAGATAATACCATCTCACCACAAATACTCTTTAGTTACGTAGGCTACATCTGATACAATGCATATTTTCCAGAAAACTAAAGGAACAGAAAATATTTTTAGATGCTTTTTGTCTGATCATAACACCAGTGTCGTCTTCATCATTCCACACAGTGTGATTTCTATTTTATAATTAATTTTTTTAAACATTTATGCACAGCTTCTACTTTTGTCCCTAGAATTCCCACACATTCCCCATCTGCTATCACAGTTTTACACCTCTTTGGGACTGCTCTGTCTTCTCATGTGTTTTGCAGTGATTTCTAGAGGCTTGTCTCTAAATGCAGACCAATGAATATTTAATAACAAGAAGTGGTTTTATGGCAGGCTGGCCATATATTGATTGCACCTTCTTCATGTACAGATTGCCTGCAGTACTGCTGTATCTCTTCTAAACATAAGTAATTTACTCTTTGCATACTTGGAGCAGGGGAATATGTGTATTGTTCAAGGCTGTATAGACAGAGTACAAACAAACAAACCTGTCTCCAGATGGCTTAAACCTGTGCAGTTTAACTTTTACTTTCTGTGTTTCAGTTCATTCAAGCACCTGATTGGAGGATTGGAGGATGTGTCCAGTAAAGGCCATGAAGATGCTGATGCCAAAGCCAAGTAAGGCAGATAAATTCTTATAATGTCTGTTTCTATTGTCAATAACTTATCCACTATATGCTTATCTTGATGACATGGCCCTCGGGGTTGATGTTTTTCCAATGTTATTGTATGTTTAAATAACTAATGTTGACTAAACTAAAGACCAAAGACTACAGGCTTCTCATTGAGCATCTTCAAAAATTTGTTTCCAATTTTATTCTCTATTCTAAACCGTTGCAGACTTTATTGATGCCATGTTATTAGAGATAGTGTGAGAGGCTGTAAGTGGTCTAAACAGGAACCAGACCTTACCAAAACATGAGTTCAGGAGGTATATGTGTTCCATTTACGACCGCCTGAACAGAATTTGTTTTCCAGGCTCATGCCACACACATGGGAGGGGAGCAAAACGATAACTAATAAATAAACCAAATTAAAACAGCATAATGAAGCAAATGCTAAAAGAAATGGTTGATGAATGATTGTATTCTTCTGATTCTATGAGTTTTTGATGTTTAATCTAAAAACTGCAGTTGGCATAAATCAAGAAAGAAAAAAAACCCTAAATGAACACCTACCTCCTGCGGGGCCGTGTCCTATTGTCTTAAGCATAGACAGAAAGACGGACAACACAATGTAATGTCATGCTGCTGTGGAAAAACGATGATCTGCTGACTCCACTCATCTATTGCATTCTTGTCAGCTACTGGTCAATAAAGTTGTCAGTCCGTCGTTTTTGTATACCCCTGATTGGCCAGAATACGAGTCCTGAAAAGTGCAGAAGTCTAGTTTCCACTCAGATCCTCTTGAATTACAATAGACTTAAATAATACAATAGAATATTTGCACAAAGATACAAAAATACTGCATTTTGACACATTTAATCCTTGCTAATGTGTATTTTTATAAATTCAAACATAGCTTGTTTGTTTACAGTATTTCAGGAATTCCCCCATGGATAACCTATGTTTGATATCACAACTATGAACTGTGGGTAATTCCCACAGGCACAATCTGTAGAAATGCAGGTTTATGGAAAGTGTGCATTAAAGGCTAAAAACACTCAATGACAGACCCCTCATATGTTTAATGATTTGACAGCTCAAAGCCCTCATGGGTTTAACAAGCCCATGCCTCAAATTCTACGGGATCGGGATCCTTGTCCTGTGGCTGAATTCCAGTTAGACAGCGACAGAGGGTGTATTCTAACCTAGAATAGTGATTCATAAAGCCACAGCGGTATAGGAACACCAGATTTTATCAGCCAGCTATCAGGCCCTCAGGACATATTTGATAAAACTGACAAAAGCGTCCTTGATTAGAATTGCTAGCACTACTTCTAATACTGACTTACATCTCGACTGCTCTCCAAGGTTATAAAAAATATGCTGCCAAACCTAATCCATTGTGATTTTAAGTCTATTGTATAACAAGACAATGCTCAGGTGGCAGGCCAGAAAGAAGAGGCTATGACCCCCGTTTCTATTTCTGGAGGACTTAATATATACCCTATTTACCGTCGCTATGGAAACAAGAGGAAAAAGTATGGGGGGCACTGTAGCGGGCATCTTGGGGTTCAGACGGATACACAATGGCATAATCTGATACTTTGCTTCTCCCACTATGTTCCGAGTCGAGGAGAGAGGAAACAAGAAGCTGGTAATGACAGAGTACGAGCGCTGAGACAGAAGGAAGAGCTTATCACCACAGGGAACGATAGATATAGATAGATAAAGGGAGTGGAGAGAGGGAGAGAACGAGACGAGTGTCAAATCAAGACGAGACCGCCGTCCACTGCTTTGGATTTCTGACCGACTGCTGAGAGTGTCAGTCATCTTTTGCAAGTCACGGATGGCATTTAGTCAGCAAATAGCAGAACATAACACCAGTCACTGTGTTGGACATAGACAGCGAGAGAAGTGAGAGCAGGATGTATAATGGGGG
>JAPQRQ010000008.1:22113708-22154599 GCA_037367365.1 Apogon talboti
AATGTATTTTGAAGAAAGGTTTCATTTCTAGAAGCTTTATTTGCAAATGAACCATTAACATTGGGTAAAAAAATAAATAATGAGATTTTTCCTTCTTTCTCCTTCATGTTAACTCTGTAACTCAACTAAAAACACAGTTCACATTGAGTTAAAACCAGTATTTGTCTGTTGCTAGTTTTAGTCCTAGTTTTTATTACCTGCAATAACCTTTATGTCTGTTCTTATTGCAGGTTCAGCTCAAAAGCGACGAGAATAAAACGTTTGCCATGAAGATTCTAAAGAAGCGGCACATTGTCGACACCAGACAGCAGGAGCACATCCGCTCAGAGAAACTCATCATGCAGGAGGCGCACTCTGACTTCATTGTTAGGTATAATATCTTTTTCCTCATCGAATCTCTACCCTCTGAAGTGGCTTGGACAAATATGAACAAGATCAGTATTTAGCCATAGCCCTGTGAACAGACTGCAGGTTCATCAGTGTGGAATGAATATAAACCAAAATCAGAGCACGTCTAAAATGTATACCCATATTTCTGTGTTCGTTTTAACCCAAATAAATATGGATTACCTCATCCTGCATTCAACACTGCTTCTATTTCTGATCATTTATAAACAAAACTAAGTCTGAGTAGGACCATATGATCGCGGGAAAACCACATGTTTAACTATTCCTTTAAAGACATATAAACCCATCAATGTTGACTGGCATCAGTAAATATATATTTATCATTTATTCTATTTAACCTTTATTTAACCAGGAAAAACTTTTCACAAGCATGTCCCAGGCAAGAGAGGAAACAGCACAGTTAAGCAGGTTACAGTCAGGATAGCAACCAGACATGAGTCAGACATCATGTGAAATACAAGGCAAGAATAAAAAGATGAACGAAAGAGATAATAATAAGAGTATCAGTGAGATCAGCTCCTTAACTTTCAGCTCATTTTGTAACTGATTCCAAGGCAAGACAAATGTACTTATATAGCACCATTCATACACAAGGCAATTCAAAGTGCTTTACAAAGGCATAAAATTACATTAAAATCATAGAGAATAAAACATTAAACACAATGAGAGATTCCAAACAGAAGGAGCATCATATCTAATATTTAAAGACTTTTTTCCCCCAATAAGTCAGAAGGAATAAATCCTGAAACTAATGACTGTAACTGTCTATACTTGTGTTTTAGATTCAATGGAATCAGACCTAAGATAGATGTATATGTGAGAACATGACAGCGCTTCAGTCTCAGTATGGATAAGACAGACCATCCAACATCAGCATATAACAACCAATGATGGGCTTTAAAATCCATAATAAACCTCTATGGTAAACAGTGTCTCTATATGAGCTTTGACAGTTTGCATGCATGTATATCATCACTTTAATCCAGCATGGACATGAATTTTGCAGATGAAATGAAAGACAAGATTGATTCTGAAACAAAAACCTCGTTACAGTTACAGTTTTTTTTTTCACCAGTTGTTTAGCGTGAACGAAAAAAGAGTCATCAAGTAAAACATCCAGATATGTGTACTAAAATACTAACGGAAGTGGTGACTGAAGGCAAGTTCCATGAATTTGACTTTGAAAGCAACACAGATGTGTTTAATATACCTTTTAAAATCATTCTACGCTTCAGGTTATTTCAGGGTTTATACATTTTGGGTTAAAGTTGAGATGTCTTTGCTGTTTTTCAGACTCTATAGAACATTCAAGGACAGCAAGTACCTCTACATGTTGATGGAGGCTTGTTTAGGAGGAGAGCTGTGGACCATTCTGCGAGACAGGTAATACTTATTCTAGCAGGAGTTTACAAGCTCAGTTTGGATTTTAATGCTGGAACAATTTTACTTCTTCTCTCTTTTTTTTTAATCAATAAACTGACAAAGAGAGTAATTGCTAAGAGTTTTTGCAACTTCTGAAGTGTGAAAATTTGGCTCTTTTGTCATTTGTCTAAAAGTCTAAAACCCTAAAGGCCTAGAACTTCATTTAACATAAGGCAAAACACTCTTTGTCCAAAACGACCGTTCAGTAAATCAATAACTTAGTAAACAGTGAAACCGTTTAATAGTTACTGAACCTGCTTCAGTTAATAGTAAAGAGTAAAAAAAGGAAAAAAATCCAAATTACTGCTCACACCCAGGACATTTTTTTCAGAAATAAAGAAGAAATTAGCTTTAACAAAACCAGAGTGAAATCAATTTCAAGCGAAACCAAAAGTGTAAGTCAGGTAAGTGATAGAAAAATAAGCCTGAAATATGTATGCGGGTATTTGAGTCTTGACCTCCGTGCCCAGCCTTCATTGTTATTCCTATGTGGTTTGCAGGTCGTTTAGGTATTAATGAGACTAACGTCGGCATTACGTTTCAGATATTGCTCTCAAACTGCAGCCGGCGCTTCTGTGTTTTTACCAAGTCGACTCTTAATTCTGTTGTGTCGCCCTCATTTATCTCCAGGGGTTCATTTGAGGACTCGACTACCAGGTTTTACACAGCGTGTGTGGTGGAGGCTTTCGCTTACCTGCATTCCAAAGGCATCATCTACAGAGACCTCAAACCAGAGAACCTTATATTGGACCACAGGGGCTACGCCAAGTTGGTAAGACATCTAGAGAAAAAATGCAAAAATAAATCAGCATTTTTAAGGCTTGAAACGCTAATAAGAGAAATTGCCCATTTCTGTGGTTACATAATTAAAGATTCACTAAATTGGCAAAATAGCTGCCTCTTTTCCAGTGTTGAAAAAGTACATATAATGCATGAAGTGTACTATAATTGAGGTTAAATGGGATTCTGTGTTTTTTGGGGTACTGCCATTCTCCTTCATTTCATTGATGCGTCAGCTTACAGCTTTTGGCAGAGAATCAACAAGCTGCTCAGCGCTTTCTATCCAACAAATGGAAAAGGCTACTATTGAAAGCATAATAGTATTTTCAGCTAATTGCCCTAAATAAGAATAATTTAGGATGATCAGGGGTGATTACAACAGCATTACGAGACAAAACGCACTGTGATGAATGAATTCCAGTGGAAATTAGATTTTTTTTTTTTTTTGGTGTTTGTTTTTGAGAAAATTGTTCATCATGTTTAAATAGAATCTGCAAATTAATGTGTTAATGCTGATTTGATGTGTCTGTATTTAGATCACAGTATAAGCATCAAAGCCTTTTTTATTTCCTTCAGGTGGACTTTGGCTTCGCGAAGAAGATCGGGTTTGGGAAGAAGACGTGGACGTTCTGCGGGACGCCGGAGTATGTAGCACCAGAGATCATTCTGAACAAGGGCCACGACATCTCAGCCGACTACTGGTCACTAGGAATCCTCATGTTTGAGCTCTTAACTGGCAGGTACGCGCTGACCTGGACGTGTCGATGACGAACAGAAACTACAAACGGCAGTAAACAGACGGTAGAATATAAAAAGACAAATGTACTGAAAATCAGAAAAATAAAATAGATGTGTATGTGTGTTTCCATGCACTGTTAGGGGTTGGTTCTTCATCATGATCGTCATCATGGTCAAAAACTGTTGACGGAGAAAATAATAGATGTGAGGAATATTTTGACAAAAACCTGAACTAGTGTGGATCAAAAATGGGGCTTCAGTCTGTTCCACTGTTTATCAAAACCTTCATTTCTTTCCATTTAATGTCATTTGCTACTTTTTTGTTATTAAATTCTAGAACATTACAATCTCCTTTTGTTTTACACTTGATAGATTAAACTTGATTAAATATTTCCATTGCATTTATTTTCATTTACCTTTTACCGATACACCAATATTTCTACCTCTAAAATACTTCATTTATGATACATCAAGTTGTTTTTTTTTTGTATTTTTGAAGTGTTCATTCAAGTTTTTTATGCACAAATTAAAATGCAAAGGTAACCCCCTGGATGGAAACACACCTAGTATTTAATTCATATGGAAAAGTGAGAGATTCTTGACAGTAATTCGTTAATACAACTGCCAATCACATGTTTTCATATACCTTCCTTCTAAAAATCAGCCAAAATCTTCCGTCACTGGCTAGATTTTCTAAACTCTGAAAACACCAAAGGGGAGGAGCAGATGTCTAGATTCCTCTCAAATGTCTCAAATAAAGTTATTATAGAAGTTTTGGTCTAATAATCTAAACACAGACTACAAAACACTGTAATGTAGCTAAGACTGATTATTTTTGGCCAAAAAGTGGCTGAATAGATTTTTTGGATTTTTGATTTTGATTTAGTGATTTATTCTGAACATGCAATGAAAGTTAACATATATGTGAACAAGTAAAACAGAAATAATAGTACAAATCAACAATCGAGACAATCTTAGAAAAAAAAAACACAAAACAAAAAACATTATCCTTTAAGGCTAATGTTTTGACCTTTGTTTTGCAGCCCTCCATTCTCCGGCCCTGATCCCATGAAAACCTACAACATCATTCTTAGAGGCATCGACATGATCGAATTTCCAAAGAAAATTACCAAAAACGCTGCCAATCTAATTAAAAAGCTATGCAGGTGAGCATCACTTGCAACATTTCAGTTCGCTGGTTCATGTAAGCGGGGTGAACGCCGGATCCTGATGCTGTTATTCTCTACTGCAGGGATAATCCTTCTGAAAGACTGGGAAACTTGAAAAATGGTGTCAAGGACATCCAAAAGCACAAGTAAGCACGCTCATACACTTGGGTAATCCGCTTAGAATTCATTTATTGCTCTTGACTGTGTCTGTGAGTAGTAAATAATGATGGACTGATGGAAAATGCTGTTTTATTGTAGATGGTTTGAGGGCTTTAACTGGGAGGGCTTGAAGAAGGGGACACTGACGCCTCCTATTATCCCTAATGTGAGTTCAAGATGTGATTCTTCATGTACTTATCCATAATACAGGTTGATGTTCTGGTGGGTTTATTTCTCCGTTTACCTTTCAGGTCACATCAGCAGTCGACACAAGTAACTTCGACAGCTTCCCAGAAGACAACGAGGACCCGCCCCCCGACGACAACTCTGGCTGGGACGTTGACTTTTGAAGCCCCCCCCTCCCCTAAAAACCCCCTAAAGGAACTCTTCTTTTGCTGGCTTGGAGGTCATCTTGAAGACATAGCTGTGGTGTTAAAAAAAAACAAAAAAACAAAAAATAAACTGCATTAAAAATGAAAGAGAGGATATGGAAAAGATAAACGGATGGATGGCAAACCCTCTGGGTCACCGATATGCCTTTATTTCACTGTGGCTCTGGATCAAGCATTTATAATGGGACTGCTGTAGCACTTCTTCAGTGTTGTCTTACACCTGACTCCAAAGGCAAAGGCAAAGAAAGTGCAGGGATACACACATACACACAATAAAAACCAAGGCTGATAATAGTGCCAGGTTTTTCCTATCTAACAGGGAAGGCTGTGTAGAGGGAGGATGAATGTTCAAAGTCTATCTAGTCTAAGTTTTAGGGTTAAGACGAGCGTGAAAACTTTCATGAAAACAAAAAAAAAAAAAAAAATGAGAACGAGATGGAGGCTGATAGCGATGATGATTTTTTTGTTTTGTTTTTTTTTTGTTTCTCAGTATTTGCTGGACTTTGTGCAGTTGCTCCCTGGCATTTTGAACAGAGTCTTTACAACTTTTCACTGAAGGAAAGCAGATCTACACACCGAGGTTGGCGAGTTAAAACCCGATATCAAGTGCTCTCAAGACTAATCTGAATGTCACTGATGACACATCCATACATACAAGGACATGAGAAACATGGCATCTGATCTCCACATCCACACACACGAACGCAACATGGCTGAAATGAAACACTTAGTACACTTTCTATAACGTTCACTTACTTTGACAAGAAGCACAAACACTGTGCGTTCAGTGGAAACAAGACTATGACTCTTCAAGTGCCCTGCTTCAAATTTAAGGAATCGCACACCGACACATGAGAAATGTCAACTAGTATTACCATGAAGCAACGTGTCGTTATGCACTTAAGACCATTAACTGAGAAAATGTGCTGTTGCAGCTTGTTTTAGCAGTAGTAGTCACACCCATTATTTTTGTTCTTTAATACACTTTGGGGAAAAAAAAAGAAAAAAAAATCACACTTGAATGCTTCTGCGCTAATTTTGTTTTCTAATCACCCGAATGCCTCTTCCCTGTCAACCAAACCGGAAGTCCTCTGTTCCATGCCTGTATAGATCTGACATAACTGTGAACATGGTTTCAATGTCTTTGGTGCTGTTATTGATAAATTATATTAGGCAGTGACATGACAGTACTGGTTATTGTTTTGTATAGTGATTCTTTTGTGCTTGGTTTCTTTGTAATGTACTTGACTTCCTTCTTTAGAAAATTGGAGATTTAATGTCAATTTGTTAACTTGACTGATGTTTCGTATCACTTGACACCATATCGCATTGTGCTAAGTGGTATTCTCCAAGTGTATAAACAGGTTCAACCATCTTTTTCATATTAAGTACATCCATAATTAATTTACCATCCTTTTCTTTTCTTTTTGTTTTTTAATCACGGTTACTTAAGATTATCTCCGCTTCAATTCATTGTCATCCTCATCTTGCACAAATTAAAAATAATTCTTTTAAAATGGCTGGTGATAGAAAACAAAGGATTGTTTTTTGTTTTGTTTTTTTTTGGGCTTACCTGCAACTTTGATCACTTCTACCATGACCGTCACCCAGTTCATCACCTCTCATGTCCTAAAAAATAACAGCATAAAATCAGAAAAAATATAAGTGCCTTAAATCAATGGCATACAAAATTGACATCGCAAGACCTTTTCAATGCTGCATGAACACATATACACCTCAAACACTTATGTGTCCTCTTAGATGGCTGCTTCTCTCTTTTTTTATTATATCTAATAAATACATTTATCACTATGGAAAGAGAATTTCTAGTCCTTGGATGGCTGACACAAGTGTATATCAAATTATTTCACTTCTTACCTCTTCGACTTATCTAACAGGAACATGAAAATTAGAACAATCTATCATATCTGATACGGCTGCACTGACATGCTTTTCTCTAGATATCTAATGGATGAGATTGTAATAAATCAACCACAACAGTGAATCACAAGCAAAGACAAACCATCCATCAATCCTTTTAATCTTAAAATATGGGCATTTAGGGATGGCAGGAATGATTTGCAGTTGATAACATTTCAACAACATGAAAACAATATTCTTGTTTATCACTGTTGACAGTGTTTAATAGATACGACAGTGTTAATCACACTGCACCGACATCTGAATTCTAATTTTACTGTCTGGTTTAAATGAAGCTCAACGCCTCAGTTCGCATTTCATTCCAGGAATCCAAACAGATTGACATTAAGATCAAATAAATCATTAGAGAATATCACCATATTGGTGAGGATGTGTGCAGTTTCATTGACAGACCGGGAGTGTTTTCCAGTACTGAAGGCATATGTTCATCGCAAAGCCTTATGTATACCATCACTGGTTTTCAGATATCTGCAATGTTACCTGGTATTTGCTTTGTGTTATGTTTCTTTTTTTTTGCAGTAAATTAATTTTGCTGAGTGCCACGTGTAAAAGTTTTTAAAATTATAGAGTAAAATAATACTTTTGAGTGATGTCTGTCTCTTGGTCATTTTACACAACTCCTTACTTTCCAGCTTGAACTGTTGATGGGCTTCATTCTCTAATTTCGCCACAAGAGGGAGCTGTAGGTAAGAGTGACGTTTCAATCCACCATCCTGATGTAAAGTGGTCAATGTTTGCCACAGATCTAATAATAATCAGTCCTGGAGTGGTATCCACTTAATGGTAAGTGCAGATGATTCAGCTTCTCTGGCCCCGGTGTTATTCGCACAACAGATCTGTTTTGGGGGACAGGGAAATGGCTTCAGCCGTAACAACAGGGTGACACTTCTTCAAGATCAAAGAGGATCAGAGTGCATCAAAGGGGCTCACCTTACCAGCACTGACATTTAGTAAAGTGGAGATAAAAGCTTTACTTCAAAAGATATACAGCAAACGTGTAAAGTGCTTGTCAGGTGTCTACGGCACATCTCTGTCTGTCTCACAAACACTGCATACCACGCACACACACACGATGCGCGTACACAAACGTACGTGACCAGCAGATGACGTACAAGTGTCAGATACCTTCAATGAGCCAAAGCGCACATTTCTGTAGCGTATTTACGCACTGGCGCGCTTTGCGTGGCACGGAAACAAACCTCATAATCACTGTTAAATCACAGTTACCGGTAGATTTTCATGTTTAATTTTTCTTTTAGGCTAAACGATCATCAAGAAAATGACTTCCAGTCTCCTTTAGGCTACAGATTATGTTCAGTATTATATTACAGCTGTGTATTTACCTCTGTATCACTTCACATCATTCGTGTGACGCCTAAATAAAGACAAATACTTGACCAAAACGAATGCAACTATGCAGAATTATATTGTTTTGGTTCAGTTTGGGTTTAGACTTTAGGGTTGGTGCTGTGGGGGTGGTGATGGGGCGCATTTCTTACAGTGCAGGACCCTAAAGGGTCAGAGTGAGATCAGAGTTGTCTTTAATCTCGAAGTGCCAGTCAACCCTGAAAGGCCTCGCCACGGAAGTCCATTAATTCGGTAAACTTTTCACACCCCTTAATGGTCTGCATATCCTACACATTGATGTCCGCCACTGGTGTAATCAAGCACACTTTGGAGGATAATTGCCCCCTTTGCAATCACAAGGATCAAATGAAGTAGTTAATCGAGGCAAATAACTTCAATCACTGTCTTCACACAGCCAAAGGGCAGCCAGGCTGCTTGAATGTCAAAGAAAGTGGAATAACCAATAGTTTCTATTAAGACAGGAAAACGGCGTTCATGAAGAGAAAAGAGGGGAAATCCGTAAAGAGAAAAAAATACTGCACATAGTTTCATTATTTGAGCTGTAGAATTAAGGATATAAGGCATCCATTTTAGCACATTATAGAGGTCTCCATTCTTAATTAGTAATTAAAAATGTTCAGACAGTTCCAAGCAAACCACAGTATCCTAAAGTTACAGTTTTTATTTGTCTCAGGATAATAACTGTTCATGTCAAAACAAAACAAAACATGCAGAAAATCACATTTCTCCACGTAAAACTGAGAATGCCTGAGCCTTTTCCCTGTTCCTGTGGGCTTTGGCTTCACTTTATGTACACTCTGCGTCACCAAGTGATGGGAATCCAGTCAGACATCGCAGGTCATTATCATTACACAAATATTGTGAAACTCAGTCCTGTGCAGGGAGAATAGATGGCCATTTCCGTACAGTGGGGCTCTCTTTGAAATTCCACCCTCCGCCTTTGTTGTGCACAGCGAGGGGCGGGAAGACAAACAGGTCCACATGTATAAAGAGATCATCCCAGAGCTGTGCGTCAGGAGACCTCCAAGCATCGTTCCGAAACTTCTCTCTGGAAAGTTTGGATTCAGGACTCAAGGCCGCCTTGGACTTTGTCACATCGTTATTTTTTTACTGAATCAGAGGGGAAGGGATTTTTTTTCCCTTGCTACACCGCAGAGCGCTTCATTTCAGTGGAGAATCATGCAGATGCTGTCAGTGCATTGCTTCGTGGCTGTCTGTGTCACGCTCTTTGGATACCTTGGGGAAGTTTACGCGGGGACAGTTCTGATGAACTCCAACGCCATCAAAAACTTGTCCGGTACTTCGGCTGGGAAAAGTGCGGACACTGTCAGCCCGAGTCCGCGCACCTCACCATCCGGCATTGGGCACAAATCTCCCGTGGACACCTTGCAGGTAATTATGTCTCCCGTGCGTAAATGTCACGCCAGTGCGCCACGACTTGACCACGTACGTAAAGTTTTACGAGTATTATCCCAGTGCTTCACCTCTGACTCAGCTCTTTTGTCTTTATTAATCCTAAAGCACTCCAGTGTTTGCATGGATGATGAAGACTGCGGAGGTGATGAATTCTGTAACGACGCCCGCGGCGCCTGTCTGCCCTGCCGTAAGAGCCGGAAGCGCTGCTCACGGGACTCTATGTGCTGTGCTGGAAACCGCTGCAGCAACGGTGAGCAAGAACAGCCCTTCTTAAGCACTAAAATTGCTCACTTATCACCTGGATGATTCATTCATATATGAAAATGAAAAACCACCCCATGAGTCTGTGTATTGATGAATGTGTTAATTAATGCGGACGCCTGTTGGAATATCTGAACACTGCATTACCTGTTCTAATCAGATTATCCCTGCTGTCCTCTGACCTTTCCAGGTGTTTGTCAGGCAAATGACATAGATAGCACAGACGCATCCATCATCCCCGGACTGCACAAACACAACAACACCATGGAGCATCACAGCAAGAAGCCTCCTTCTACCCACAACAACCAGCCCAATGCTGTTAAAGGTAATCCCGCTTTGACACGTGTGCTATTAACTTCTATTAGAATGAAGGGAAATGATCCAAATGTCTTGTGCTTCATATAAACTTACTGACATGGCTGTTTTTCTCTTTCTTTCTCTCTCTCTCTCTCTCTCTCTCTCTCTCTCTCCAGGCCAAGAGGGGGATACTTGTCTGCGATCCACAGACTGCTCTGAGGGTCTGTGCTGTGCCAGACACTTCTGGTCTCGCATCTGTAAGCCCGTGCTGACAGAAGGCCAGGTGTGTACGCGCCACCGCAGGAAAGGCACCCACGGTTTGGAGCTGTTCCAGCGCTGCGACTGTGGTGACGGCCTGGCCTGCAGACCAGAGAAAGGAGAGCGAGACCTCAGTGTCAGCAGGACGGCAGCCCGGAACCTACACACCTGTCAGAGACGCTGACACAAACGCGTGGACGCTCAGAGACACACACACCCTGCAAACCTACAAATCAGTCACAGACACTGCTGACACACAGACACCCAACACCTAAGACATCCTTTCCTGCCAAAGTTGCTGACACAAACACAGCAGCCGGAAGGATAGACATGATTCCTGGGAAAGGTGATACACCCGGAGGGATGCGAAAGTGTAGGGTGGACTGATCCAGTCCCTCATCAACAACAAACTGGAAGTTAGAAAGTGACTAAGTCTTGGGAAGATCGATTCATGTCATCGAAAGTGGCAGTGCAGTTTTGTTTCTCTTTTTATGAAACTTCAAGCCTCGGTTATTGCAGTAAATTACTGTATTGTAAATATTTCCTGGAGGTGGCACTTAATTAATATTTGTCAACACCAGTATTATAAGGACATGGTGCTGCATGGTTACATTCACAATGTAAATGTGTACACAACGTAATGTTATATACTGTGTAAATTACTATATTTTTAATTTACATGTAAAAAATGTAAATACGTATATTTCTTTTATTAAACATACTCAAACATGATCATGGATTTTTCATTATTTCACAGCAGAAATCTCAGGCTGGAGATTTCAGAAAGGTTTCACTACAGAATTGCTGAATGTAAACCTTGTGTAGTCGTTAACGTCTCAGCAATTTACCAAATATGTTCTGAACAATGGGCAATAGTGTGAAATGTTTCTGGAATTCCACAATAACAATCAACCCTTTCTGGAAGGACAGAGGTATTTGAGCAGTTACTCTGTGGTGTTACACTCGTACTCCATTCTTCACGAATCAGTGGTTGAGCCTGAGAGGATGGTTTAAATGTTTTGGCCCAGATATGCAGGTCATGCTCATTATAGACAATTGCCTAAGTATCTGCAGGCAAACACAAATACTTACAACAAACATACAACTTATTACCGGAGCCTCTACATGCCACATCCTGTTCCAGCCTATGGCAGCAGAGGATTGTCCGCCAGCGCTGTGTCATCAGATAAATTAAAAGCAGGAGAGGATGCTGCCATATCAAATGATAACTGCAAAGAGCTAATAACAAAGTGTGTGTGTGTGTGTGTGTGTCCTGGCAAGTGTTTGCCACCTAACCCTTTGGTGTTGCTGGCTAGTTTCTAATTATAATTTCCCTGCCTTCATGTTCAGCAGAGCAGATAGCCAGCTCCTCAAACTAAAGCCTCTAATTACTTCATCTTACTCAATCTACACAAGGATTTATTAAATGAGGTTCACTGCAGCACTTTGAGTTTTTGTGATGCAATGAAGAAAAAAAAAAAGAAGAAAAAAAATCTTCATTTTCAATCTCCTGTTGCACAGCACACCCCGTTTCCTGCCTGTTGTGCAATGGACGTGCTCTAATGTGTAGGCTATGAATCCACCTACAAATACACCTTGGTGCCTATAATTAGACCTGTTTAGATTAGAAGATGGCAAGGAAATTACTGTACTTTCTGTCTGATTCTCATGTCACATCAAAAGGAGCACAAGACACTCTTGATATCTGACCGAGTGAGATAACCTCTTCATCTGTTTACATTCACAGACATCAATTTGAAGGTTTTTTAAAAATAACAAGACAAGTTCAGGTTGACTTTGGCTGTCATTCTGGACCGGTGGTGGAATGTAACTACTTAAGTATAGTACTTGACTACATGTACTATTTACACTTAAGCTGTAAACAGGCCAGCCAAAATATCCTTATACTCATTAGATTTTAATGCATCACTAAAAACAAGCAAATTCACCATTTATGCTCACAGTAATGCATCAAGTAATAATGTATATAGTCAGAAGTGTTTCTATGAAGAAGGGAAATTATTTTCACTCCACCCTGCAGTTGTTCTTTGATCCATAATGTGTTTTGGTTTCAGTTTACTGTTTTGGTTTCATGGCCCGCAGCTAAATTGTTTTGGTACAGCCTACACATGAGTGACTTCAGTGAAAAATATATATTTCCATAATAGTGTAGCAACAAGTAGTAAAAAAGTACAATATATTGAGCATATTTTAATCAGATGGATCAAACGTACCTGCAAACAAATGCTAATGTTTTCTCATGACTAATGTATAAAGCCCCTTAGATGTGGCTGATTAAATGTATAAGGCAGTTTCAGTATGAATCTGTGTTTACAGCTTGTTCCGGTGTCCCTAAGTGGCAAGATAACAAACGCAAACACTCAAAACACTTAAATAAAATACAATTAAAACTCCTCAAGTTGAAACTGAAGCTAAATGGAAGTATCCTGAAGTGTAACATCACTAATAGCTGTCTCCAATTAAATAAAATGGCAACCTCTCTTAAAACACATCATTTTTTTTAGTTGTTTTAGTCTCATTTGCTTTGTTTGGACTCTAATAAGTGGAGCGGAGTGTTAAGATTTTACTGTTCAGACTTTGATTGGCAGGTGCGGTTGATTGACAGCTCACTTGCTTCTTGACTTGGACCTTCATCTTCTTTTTATTGAATAAAACAGTTCTTCCTGACAGACAGCTCTAGGAAAAGCCATCAGAGGATTTAGTCATGGATGTGTTTCATGGCGTTAATCATTTTACTGTGTCAGTAAGTTCCAGTCGTGGGAGTGTGGTCCTTTAGGCTTCCTTATCTCCGCCCTCTTGGTCATTTCTAGGTCCAACATGTCAAGATGGCGCTGAGCTGAATAAGAAAATGAGGCTTCAATGCTTCACTGGGTGATGTCTTTATGCAGTCGAAGCATATGTCCATGATCATCCAGACTATAAATATATATATATATATATATATACTGTAGTTCTATGAGAGGAAAACTGAATATGGTACTTAAAATACTTAGAGTATTTGCAATTTTATATTTACGCAGGGTAAATATAATGATCTGAATTTTAGTTTCTGCATTGTTGATGATAAATGCATTAAGTAACAGGAAGCCAGACAGAGACACACTCCATTTAAACAATTTAGTGTCCATTTTTTGGCGTAATTAAGAGTAATGGGAGCATTGTCAGCAGTACAATATACCATACAGCCTCAGCCAAGTCATGTTTGTGGGGGTCCTGGAATCTGTGTGTGTGTGAGAGCCTGTCATCATTACACCAGCCACAGACTAACAGAGGCCACAGGCATGTGCCCGAACTGCAGGAAGGCCAGTGTGTGCGTGTGTGTGTGTGTGTGTGTGTGTGTGTGTGACAGGCAGCTACGGTACATTTAGTGGGCTCCAGAGAAACAACAACAGCATCCACGATAACACTTCAGACACATAAACGCGCGCACACTATCATGCCTGCACATGCCCGTACACGCACACACAGCTATTACACACACACACGCAAGCACATTCACATATGTCCACACGTACATTCACACACCCTCTTACCGGTGGATCTCGGGGTGTGAGAGCTTTAGAGTAACAGCATGCTCACCCACGCAGAGGCATCCTAACCAACAGCATTTGGTGTTGTCATGCCACAAGAATGAATCAGCATTTCCACTGACATGCGTTTTCATGCTACTGTAGATAGAGGTAGGGTTGTTTTCAGAAGGATCTCCAAAACTGGGAGCATATAACTACAGCAATTGTTGCTATTTATTTTCAGATAAATACACAGATTAAGGCTTTTGTTTTTGGCTTTTGTTACTTCAGTTCTCTCGGAATGAAAGGAGAGAAGATGCATCTGAAAAAAAATGCTTGAAGTGAAGCATAAACTGCCTGTAATGTGTTATCATTTTGTTGGTAATAAAACCACAAACTCATTTGTTTATATCCGTCTGCTATCTGGCTTCATAATCTAAGAGATACAATAAAGCTTTTCTCTGCTTGAGTGCCTGGAGTACCTGCTATTGTTATTCTAACACCGCTGCCAAACACTCTTGACAGAGTTAACAAACTCATGAGTGAACCATCAGAGATAAAAGGGTAAAGAAATGAGGCAGTGTACACAGAGGCGATGCATGTTATTTTGTCAGATGAAAGAGATCACATTCTTCTGGAATGAGGATTGGGATGAAAACCAAGCTCTTATGTAAACAAAATTTCACAGGGAGGTGTCAAACTTCTGGGTGCTGGCATCAACCGCTTCGTAAGAGAAGAAGCACAATGAACGCTATTCATCTTTGTGTGATGACGATCTGCCTGATTGAGCAATAAGGGGAAATCTCCATGTACTTGGGAAATAATAAAGTATTTAAACAAAGACCAACTCATTCAGTACAAGGTGCTGAGTGTGTGAATGCAGGTGGAGAACAGGTTTGCTCTACTGATTTAAATACACAATGATGTCAACATAACAGGGGAAACAAGAGTTTTCTCAGAGCAGGGTGATGACGTATCGGACTTTGAATGAGTGTCGTGTTACATCCCACAGGTACCGTACCACACACAATTGTTTTCATTCAACTCTTATTTGTGTATTATATTGTGGTTTCTGCTGGACAGCCCTCCATCTCTCCATCTGTGCATGTATTCTATAGATCAACAGCATCAGGGAAATCTAATAGAGAACCCCAAACAGACAAGTATACTGTATCTGACTGGTCTTACAGTCAGGGGAATGTCAACACACGTTTTAAGAAAACTGGTACAGGTTAGTGCAAGGATGGCTTAGTTAATAAGTAAGTAACATTGATCCACGCCATCCTCCAAGTGAACCTTTGCATGCTATGGTACTACTTTCCGTATTTGTGAGGTGCAACATAAACTGTAACTGTAACATAAATACAGTTACAAAGGAAGCAGGTCCAAGGAGTCCTACATTGCTTAATATACAGTACGTTTTTATTAGTGCTATCATGTATTAATTCATGCATATAATTTTGTATTATATCAAGTAGTATCACCACTATGTTTGACTTTGGAGCAGTTATTATCACTAGGGGCCGTGCAGATTTTTTTGTGGCCAACATAGGGGAGGGTGAGGTGGTGTTGTTGTTATTGTTATTTGTCTGCAATCTGTAAAAAATTGCATACCGAACCTTTAATTCCTACTAAATTAGTTTATTTTGATCACATCCAAAATACACCTCTTTGTATTTTTGAAGCCCTGGAAGCCAAGTATAACCCAAATATAACAAAAACATTACAAACTACAATGATGATTATGAACTTTGATGCTCATATATGAACGATATATATGTCTAATATTATATGTATAATGAAATCATATATGTAGGTGACATATAACAACATTTACACCTGGTGAATTAGTTGAATATAAATGAAAATAAAAAAAGTAGATGGAAAAAGGAGCATTTGTGATGTTACAGATCAGTTTATTTAAGACAACTATGTTGACTAACAGTACTGCGTTTTGTCTTCATTAATGCACTCCTGTCTCAGTGACTGGACCATGGATTTGTCCTCCAGAGGCTCATCAGTGGCTGGTTTGGTTTCCTCCATCTGTGAGTGACACCTCAGGTACCGTCTCAGGTCCCTCTGTGATGATGCCGTGCCGTATCCTTTTTAACCACATGAAACTCTTCTGCTGTGTGCTGTCAGCTCTGAGGGGCCGCAGTTGTGTTAGACTCAAATTAAACCGAGTGGTTGTATCATGTTGCATCAGACGCCTGTTACTGTAATACTACATGAAAGCCCTGTGTGTTTTGCTTCACTCTGTTACCTTCTTGACTCATATATGTTTATTTTCAGTGAGGCTACAGGATTCAAGAGCCAAGTGAGCACTTCAGGCTGTCCACCTGTATCCCTCAGGTGGATTCACTCAAGCTTTCCAATGTGCCACATATCCCAGTGTTTTCACAGCTGGGACCAATTCAGGGCAAACAAAAATCTGCCCATTGTTTATACAAATAATATCCCAATATGCAATGTCTGCCCGGCCTGCCAGATGCACGGAGAGCAAACAGATGCATTGGGAGGTGGAGATGAGGAGGTGGTGGTGGTGGTGGGGGGGGTGTTACAGAGTTACAGCTGGGGAATAAAAATGCCTACTCTTCATTATGGCTTGTCCAGAAGCTTGCTGCTGGCGGCCTGGGGCTGGGGCTAGGACAAGGGCCAGAGCTGGCTCAGTTCCTGGCAGCTATGTAAAGTCTGCCTCAGCCACAACCACATTGCGCAAAGCTGCTTCACACATATAATTTACTCATTATTCACAAAGTTTTCGAAAGACGTTAAAAAAATATATTGCAGAGAGAGAGAGAGAGAGAGAGACTTGTTGTAAAACTAACATGGGCTGAGAGAAGAGCCGCTTTTCAGTAAAAAAAAATAATAATAAAAAAAAATAAGTTATTCGGTTATATAAGAGTGAAAGATGGCAGGCTTATGAAGTCACAGTCAGTTAGAACAGCTGATTGAAAAGTTGTGACCACAGAAATCTTATACTTTGATAAATACCTTATACTACTCCAGAGAGACAGTTTAATCAATGATTGGCGAGCCCCAGCCTAAGTGCATGCCATCAGTAGGGATTGTTGGTGACCATGCATAATCCAGTATGTTCACAGCAGACAAACTACTACGTTATACGAGGGGCAGGAAATAGGTGTCTGTGAGCCCTCATTTCATTTCACAGTGCACATAAAACATCCTCAACAGGAGATGAGTCTGTCTAGCTGAAGCCGCTCCTGAGGATAAACATCTCTATAATAAAGAAAAAAACTTTACATTGTAAGAAATGGACTGATTTGTTTGTATTGGAAGTAGAAGCATCTGAGGATGGATGTGGCAGTGAGCATTTAGTTAATCAGATATTCATATTTTAGACTAGAGTTTGCTGCCCCTACAGATGTGTTGGCTTTATTATATTTAAGTAGACTGGGGAAGATTTAGAATGCTTTTCATTTTCCTGCTGTGAGTTAGATTAAGGACACTCTGATCTAAATGTTCATTACAGCGCCGGAGCCAGGAGCTTAGTTTAGCTTAAAAGACTGGTGACAAGTGGCAACCGGCCTAACCCGGCTTTAACCAAAAGTAAAAACCACAACCTCTGCTACAGCTTGACATTTTTGAACTATGTTGTTTTTTTGTTTTTTTTTTTTGTACAGTATTAACAAAAGAGGCAAAACATAATAAATCAGCTTTAGATGTGCTGGAAAGTTTTGTAGATGGATATTTATATGCACATTTTTAGAAATTTGAGAACACTTCCTCAGTGCTGCAAAAAAAGTTTTTATTATTCATGCCTGAAGTTGTTTTAGTCAAAAAAGAAGAAGAGGCAGAAGAAGATATGCCCATGGATTTTTGAGATCACAACCTCTACTTTTTTAACCGTTTGTTACAACCATGTCTAACATAGACAAAGCCAACATATCACACAGCTGACTTAATCCGATCTATTTCATTTAATTGAATTGCATCTATTTTTTTTTTCCTGTCAAAAAGTTAGCTTCAAATTCACTTGACAATTACATGGAAACAAAGGTAATGTTTCCAGTGGTGGGGTCATGGATGTCACACCATGGCCTTCAGCGATGCACTACTTGACTTAATCCACCTTTTAACCCATACAGACCCAGTGCTACTTTTGTGCCAGTTCCCAAATGAATTTTTCTCTAGTTTTAATCTTACTTAAATGGTTTATCACCATTTATTCTCATACTATCCACAGTATTTTGTGTTTTTTCAGTAAAAATCAGGTATTTTCCTGTATTTAATTTACTGATCATGAAGATATTCATGGAAGTTCAGTTTGAAGTGGAGGGTTATTATGTTAAAAAAACAAAGAAAACTGAAACATTTTGAAGATATAAATAAGTGAATATAAAACAAGTGTTTCCATCCACTGTTCTTGATCAAACTCCATGAGTTTTACTGGTGAATCAATGTTGTAGAAGATGACAGTGTTGCCACGTTCACTATGGAGCCTCAGAACGTCCAAATGAGTCAGTTGCTGTTGGGGCCTTTATGGGTTAATATCAATACTATACCATCAATTAATACTTCACAAAAAATGCACAGGGTGCTGAATCACAGACAGGCATCTGTATTAGTGATAATGTATGCCATTATTAAAGCAAGAAACCCAATAACACAACTCTGCAGGTCTCCTTTCACTACAACCACAGCTGTACCACGTACATCATCTCAAACATCAATATTTACTAAATAAAATAACAAAAACAGAAAAATATGAATAAAATACATTACACTGACTAAAACTGCATCTCATTTTTTAGTGTCTGTGACCAAATCCATTTCTTCTCCTCTTTAAGTCATCGTGTGTTGGGAAAACAGCTCTTAAATCTAATCCAATGTATTTTAGCTCATACAAGTCGCTACAGATGCGTTTTGCTAGCTGAGGTTGCTTTGACCAGTCGCTTTTCGGCCATCTAATCAAATGACGCATACATGCCGATGTTACTGTACGCCTGTTAGATCACCCCCCATATGGCCAATATGAAATATGATTGGTTCAAGCATCAGGTTTATTGCCACTTATTTGCCATTCCAGAGGCTGAACTGTTGATTTTGAAGGCCTCAAGGGAGATTTATTTTACCTGGCAACACATGATGGCGGAAATATGATTGGACAAACGCTCTGACATACACATAGACTAATGGGAGCAGAGTGACCGAGACAAAAACAATGAAATAAACAGAATGGACTGTCGGGAATGATTTAACACATCTTCATGGAACAAATATAAAAATGTAGGATGTAAATGTAGGTCAGTGATTGTGATTCTTTCAGCTGGCAGGGATTGTTTAGGCCATTTTCTCATCTAGCGTTGAAAAAAAAGCAAAAATGTTGAACTATTCCTTTCATCGGGCACATAAGATGTTCGGTGTATAATGTGTACCTCAACAGCAGTGCATCGGATCGGACAATGGCCCCATGATGGCCCCCAGTACTTCACCCTTTGTCCCATTAACAGTCATCAGGCCTTAATGAAGCCCCTTCTGCCACTTGCCGCCTCCATTCACGGCGCCCTACCCCCAGTCCACTTCTGCTCCTTCATCACACAAACTCTTTAATGTCTCTGCTTGTTTTTCCTCTTTTCAGAAACACTGTCTTTAACCCCTCAAAAGAAAATGGTTGATGCACAATCTCATTTGTGTTGGGACTTTGCAAAGGTGGAGTCCGGGGTAAAAGCGGGGTCTGAGGCTTTGATCTCTCTGGGGGGCAAATGGATTGGATTGTCTTGCCCCCATTGGTGGGACTAAGCTGGGGACAGTGTGAGTCACAGGGGGTCATATCAAAGGTGGTTATCTTCAGAGAGTCTTCTCCGCAGCACATTAGTACGCTATCTAAATGTTGATTTCTTCACACCAACATCTGAGGAGACCTAAATGAGCTGACAAAAGGAAACACCCAGTGAATGCAAATGAGCAGAGTGGTCAAGTTCGCTTCACTTGTCTTCTTGTCTTCACTTGTCTCCGAATGGACATGTTTATTAATGCTGTATGACAGGAAATGACAAATCAGACAGACGCTTTGAAAAGTATTCATGTAAATTCAAACCAGCGTCATTTCCACAAATTACAGTCTGACTCGAATCTGTTTTATTTCCCAGAGCACAGCCTGATTCCTCCGCTCACGGGACCAGACCTTAATAGCGCAGCGTGCTCATTGTCTATGTTGTGGCTTAAGACATGATTAGGAACACCCTATAGCTGCAGCAGACAGCCATGTTGAGGTTACCGACTGTGTGTGTGTTCCCCCGTTGTGGGTGGGAAACATCGTATTACTGTCACTCTCAAAGTTGACATTAAGAGAAAGGTATAAATCACACACACACACACACTCCGACACCCACGGTCAGCTGCAGCCGAAGACAAAGAAGGAAGCTTATAGCGCGTGACATCCTTTCCTAATTCGATCAACTGCCAACACTGAAAGAATCTATTCATTCATATCCCTCCTGGAACAAACCACAATCTACAAATGCATCTTTTGGAATGAATCCCTGTAGGGGTGAGCACTCTCCAACTGCAGGTCTTAGAGGAAAACACATAGGTGAGCGATCCATGGTAAAATAATAATAATAATATGAATAACAAGAGCACTCAGTCTTGAGCTGTGTGGGCGTTGTTCAACTGCAACACAGACGTCAAAGAATATTTATTATTTCAAAGGCTTCCAGGCTCGTTATAGCAAATTCTCAGCAATAACCATAAAAGAGGGAAAATTAGAATCCTTGCCTGGTGTCACAGTTTGCCATTTTCTGTGTGCATGGCCCAAATGTGGGATTGCAAATAAGCATCTCTATTTTTGGGGACTTTAAGACCAGTAGCACCCGTCTGGGTCACTCCATATCATTAGAAACAGCTCAAGAGATGAACAAATTCTCCTGGCACTCAAGCATAATTCTGGTCTTTAAGCCTATAGTACCATGAAATCAAAGCCAAGCCTAAAACCTCCCTCCATCCTTGGTGTTATTTTTGAGTCTCTCATGAAATCTGGGTTGACACGTTGATTGAAAATGCCCACTACTTTGGTTATCTTGCGCATCAAATGTTCAACTCAGCACATTCCCGAGGGGCTTGAATCAAGCTCAGAAGCCTCAGTCTAACCCCCTGTTACTGAAATGTACATTTCAGCCTTTCTCTACGCTCAGTCATTAACCAGGCTCGCTGTCTTTCAGACTTTCCTCCTGACTTTGGCTGTTGGTAAATATTTGCTAGATGGGAGATTGCATTCCGTTACGGTACTCTAACTTCTCCTTTGCATAGCAGTTGTTGTGAAAGCATCTATTGTCTCATTTTAACTGACCACAAAGTGTATTTCGGTGATGTCGGCAAGGGCTGGCTCCTCTACAACTCTAATTAGCATTCCTTCCAGATAAAACAATGATCACTTGAATACGACTGAGCTAAGCTTGCAGGAAGTGATCTTAGGAGCTGATAGGAGCCCGTGATTAGCAAGCAACTAACTTCAGTCCTCCATGCATAATGTTTTAATTCAACATCACCCCCCACCACCTCATTTTGTCCCATCACTAATCTTGTCTTAAGTTATCTTCAAACTACCGCTTTGCCCTGCAGCTACAAGCCTTATCATTTATTGATTATGTCTCTTAGATTAAAGGACCTGCTTTCATTTCCACAAGAATGTGCCCCCTCTCTTTGTGTCCATATGGAAGCATTTGCCGGACAGATGGGTTATTTTCCCCTCTAGACACGGTCCCACTGGTCAGAGGGGGATTCTCAGGGACTTGGTAAGCAATGATGCTGCTGATATCTAACTGCTGTCCCGTTTGAAGTCCAGTGGAACAGTCAGGTGATCTGAATAGAGCTGTTAATAACATTAAAAATACCAAAAGAAAAAAACTAAATTTACACGCCGCTCCTCAGAATTTTGTCGTTGGAATCAGTTTTGGCTGTTTATTACAACGATTCAACAATTTGTTCCTTTTTTTTTACATCATTTTTCACATCTGGCAAACCAAAATCCCATTGGCAGAAGTTCCAGTGATGATTTCAACCTCATTAAATACAACAGAGTCACGGGAACATATTAACCATAATAAAAAATATTCTTCATACACATACAAAGGTATTATATGATTTCATGCTGCGTTCAAGTGCAGCTTATCAAAAGATTAAGGACTGATACAGAGGCTAAAAAAAAATAGATAAAAATACTTGACAACTTGCGACAAGGGGGGGGGGGTTGTCCTCGTAACTATTACTTATATAATCGGGGTTCAGGACTTCAGGGGGCTGCCGTAGAAAAAAACAAAAAATCTCTGCCATTTTTACAAGAAGTCATCTTAATTCCTCCAGACAATCCAGGCTGTCATAATGCTGCAAAATACTACCCCAAACCCCCTCAAGCCTCCCAGACTTAATTCCATGTGCTGAGAAGCCGAATTGCCTGAATGTGGGTTACACACAAATGACGGACATTTTGTCTTGGGGTAATTACTAATATGCCACTGTTGTTGCCCAGGCTGCCTGTATCTGGGTTTTGGTTTAAATGTTGGGTTTACTCTCCCTGGGCTGTGTGGTTTGCAGCAGCTTAATCACAAAGCCACAAGCATCTCAGCCATTTTGATAGGAGCCAAACTGGGAAGCCTTCATATGTAACACTGTTTTTGCTAGTCCTACATATAGCAGCATTTTTCTGCACAGTCAGCATGTGATATGGCAAGTGAATAGAAATGGCTGTTGACAAATTGAAAATGTGCAAATAAAATGAAAATAAACCCAGGGACGGAGTGTAAATCTCTGGAGCAGGAGCTGATTGTTTATATCTGCAGGAATGGAAATAAAACGGTGCGTTGGCAAGAATATCCATGAGTGTTTTTACTGGATATAGGTTTGAAAATACTGAGTCCTGAAGTGGCCGCCGAGGGAAAAAAACATGCAGAGGCCAGGCTTTGATTGATTTGTGGACATGCGAGCTGCAGTTCTTCCCCCTTTTGATTAATTAATTCCCACGTTTTGATTAACCCATAAAGACCCAGTGCTACTTTTGTATCAATTTCCAAATGATTTTTTTCTCTATATTTAACCTTTTTAAAGTAATTTATCACCATTTATTATATATTATCCTCTGTGTTTAGAACTTTTTGAGTCAAAATCAGGTATTTTCCATTGTTTCATTTGCTGAACATGTAAATGTTCATAAAAGCTCAGATTAAACTTAAGGGTTATTATATCAAAAACAGAGAAAACTGAATTAAAAAGTGACTTTTTCGGTAAAATATATCATTAACTGAACATAAGCCAAGTGTGTCCATCCACTGTCATTGATCCAACTCCATGGGTTTTACTGGTGAATCAATGATTTAGAAAATGACGGTGTTTCCACATTCACTACGGAGCCTCTGATTGGCCGAATGGGTCATATCTGATGACCATGAAAAGATGACAAACTGCATTTTACACTAATTATTTACATGGATTGATAGGATTAGTGGATCAGGTGTTAAACAGTTTAGATCAGTAGATGGTTTTGTTGGCCGGTGGCTGTTTGGGTCTTTATGGGTTAATTAATGGGAATGAGATAAATCAGGACACAAGAGACAAGTGACGTGTTAAGTGATTTTGGTGTCACTACGCTATAAAAGAGAAAACTTAGTGGATTTTTTTTTGGATTACTTTTTTCTGTGTTGTGATTTGTAGACAGTTGCAGCCCACTTGTCTCAAATCTGTACAGAGACTAATGTGTTATTTGTCCAGCTCAGACAATGGCTCATTTTGATAAAAACTTGTATGTATTAGTTTCCTTTTCATTTATCCTTCATTTAATCATAAGGGTGACATATAAAATCTCAAAACGGTTTTATATAAAAGACAATTTACGTAAAGCACAATTAAACATTCGGTGGTTTTTCATTGCTGGTTTGGTCATTGCATATCATTTTTATAACCTATAATTCAACGGCACTTCAGTTATGAGATAATCAGGGAAGTTTGAGGTTTTCTAACTTTTAAGTAGGTTCTTTCTATTCGTTTCAGAACTTAAATGTATCTTTTGTCCATAAATTAATGGAAACTTGGGGCCAACAAGAAAAACACAATGAAAACAGTAATTACAATGAGATGAAAGAAGTAAGATCTAACCTCAATTAACCTTTTATCGGGAAAGTGACTATTTTTGGTAATTTGCGCAAACATTAAATATGAGGCCAATCCTGTGCCTCAGTGATTCAGAGAGATTTTCTAGAAATTTTGAAGCTGTAAATAATGAATATGAGTGATTTTTGCATGTGTTTACTTTTTAGCAAGTGCTACTTGGATGTTTTTGGCAAGAGGAGGGAGACTGTTGTCATGCCAACCGACGAGGAGGTAGATGACGATGTCCAATAACACACAAAGGTTGAAATTTTTAATTTCAGAGTATTTCAATGAGTGCCCTATAAAGGGTAAAAGCTGGGTGGTATGATCAAAAGCTTATCATGATTCATATATTCATATTAATATTGAATATTATCAAATCATTGTTTCTTTCAGTTTTAAAAGTGGATTTTGGTCCCGAGAAAGAGTCAAAGACACAAGGTGTTTACTTATTGGTTTATCATCAGAACATGACATACACTGAAAAAATAGTATAACATGTCAAAAATATAGAAGTTGAACTCTGAAAACACTTACAATAATAAAATGTTTGTTGATCCATTCATTCATTTTTGGAACCGTTCAACCCTCAGGTGGGTCGTGGGGGTGTTGGTGCCAATCCCAGCTATCATAGAGCAAAGTGGGGGGTGCATCGTGGAGTGGATGTGTCACTAGTTCATTGTAGGGAGGTGAACCATTCATTCTCACATTGACATTTAGAATAATCAATGGGTAAAATTCAGCAAAGTAAATCATCGAAGCATGTATACTGTTGCCCATAAACTTGGAATAAAATGGTTTTTTTTGCCTCTTCTCATGAAATGATTGTGACAATATGATTCATTCTTGATAAAGTGCAACTGGGACTCAGTATGTATTCATTGTACCTGGTCAACGTTGATTAAAGGGGTACTATCAGGTGCATTATGGATTTTAACTGTGTGTGTAGAGGACAGTATTCAGTGTGTCTTTGTGGAGCTCAAAGTGATTGAAAAGACTTGTTAGAGACTGATCAAAAGGCTGAAGAACCAGAGGCCCTTGGAAAAATACTTGAACAAACTTATCAATTGTGCTTTTATGTAACACGATGCACGACACAAGTGGTTCTCCTTTACAAGAATAAAGCCAGTAATATGAATCATCCTCTTTTACAACGATCGTTATCTTGGGAATTGTCTGATCTGATATTCAAGCCAACACGGCAAATATGATATTAAGTGCATTTTAAGTGATGCTATTATGGTCCCGTGATAATACGGTTTCTTTTGACCTGCATTGTTGTTTTCTTGCTCGGACCAGTACAGTCTGTGAAAATGAGACGACCATCTGGAGACAGTTTTCAGATCACTTCTTGGAACAAAAGATGAGCAAGAAACTGAGAGGATTAAAGAGACTGAAGTGATAAAAGATCTTTGAATGGACAAGAAAAACCACAAACTTTTAAGAGATAACACAGGTCTGCAAGTGCACCGGTGCTCGCATTAGTTATCAGTCTCAGACAGACTCTTCAGCATTTAAGTCTGGTTCACATTCAATATTTCCCAGCACACAGGTGTTTATAATCCTTTCCAAACAACCTTGTTTACAAAAACAACAGCTTTAAGAAAGAAATCCAAAAACAGTTACAGGCAACCAGGCAATTAACGCCTATGTACCACGCAGTGTGCCTCAGTTCACTACTAATGGTTTTGAAGCCGAGTACCAAGCCTGCTTTTTATTGAGCGCTCTACTTGCAAGACGTCCAAAACGTTGCCACAAGGGAGGTTTGTGAAAACACAGGCTTTCTGGAGACACAGAGGCTTTTTTGTACACGCTTTGCATGTAATTAACAATCAAACTGATGGACTCAGAAAACTTGCCACTGTTCACCCCGCACCGCGATCACATAAACTTCCATTTTGACTCGGTGCACTTTGGGTGTTTTAGAGGAGCTGAGACACAACAGTCAGCACGGTGCCGCTCTGGCCCACAAGGCTGCAGCTTTTTTTCCTTCCACAGAGGGTCATAGCTGATTCATGTGAAGAAAAAAATAAACTGAAAGCTACATTTTCAGTGTGGCTGCAAAGTTTAGTTTGAAGTATTTTCTTTTTATTGTAGAGCAGTTGGAGCTTATCACAGGTGCATTTTATGATAACACTGTGCATTCCAGAGATCCAGTATTCCATTTTTCACGCTTTCCACATGTTTTAACTCTTTGCAGCGTGTATTTCACTGCTTACATCCTCTATTTCCTCTTGAATGCGGTGCATCTCATCCCTCCCTCTTACCCCTGATCTGTCGGACACATTGGAGTGAAGCTCCTCAGAGATCTGTGAGTACATTGTGAGGAATGTGTGTCCTTCCTGACATTACAACGGTCTTTATCAACTAACAAGAGGAGTGGGAGGGGAACGGGGAGGAAGAGAGGAGGATGTTAAGATGTTAGAACGGTTTGGGAGCGAGGGTGAAAAAAAGAGAACTCTTTGTTGCTGCTTATCTGACAGGATATGAAGCAACTCAATGGCTTTGGCATTTGGCAAAATAGCTTCCTTCAATGGGCATTCACTACAAGAGGCATCCCTTGACATTAGGCCACATGTGTCTGAGGAGCTACTCGACATAAGGAAAATGAAGACAGAGAGAGGGAGAGAGAGGTTTTCAGCGAGAGAAAAGACAGCCAGAGGGTATTTTAGAAGTTCCGTATTTTGCTAATTGCTCACGATAAGATGCAGCAATTTGCCGGTAGTTGTGATGACTATCAATGGCAGCAATTTAACAGATGTTGGTACAGAGTTGAAATACATGAGTCTTTGCAGCGCCATCTAAAGGATCATTTTAACAAATTTTAGAATTCTGGAGCAGTCTGATCTACTGACAAGACAAATTTTAGGGTTGGGGAACCAAAATTAACTCACCAAAGGACATTTCTAGTCCATACACACCCACACGGCACCAGACACACACACACACACACACACACACACACACACACACACACACCACAGTTTATTATTTTTGTTAATGGGATCTAAGGGGACATCGTTTTCCTGATGTGGTGTAATTGAAGCTGCTGTATTAAAGGGTTGTGTTCCTCTCCTGCTGCTGAGACACAAAGTAATGCAAACCCCATCCCAGTTATTAACCCAGGAAGTCCCCATGGTGCACTGCACTCTAATGAGAGAGGCCAATACGCATTTTATTTTATTTTTTTCATTGCTGATGCTGCCCTTTTGACCCCCTGAAGCTTATCCAGCGCTCAGTCGTCCAAGTAGTTTTGTACAACTTCCTTTGACTAAGGCCATTTTCAGCTTTACGACACAAACCTCCTCTTGGTCTTTAATTAAATCAGTAAAAATGGGAAAATTAAACTGGCAATTCACATGTTAGGCTTATCTGTACTGTTTCTGTGTTTCCGGATAAATTTTCCATCTTTGAGACAGTAAACATTTGAAAGTGAAAGGAAATAAAGGGAGTTTGATAAAAGAGTTTAATGCTCGCTTCAGCCCCCTGAGCTGTCTGTCAGTTTTACCTTTTGAACTTCATGAGAAAGATACACAACAGATTTGTTGTTGTTGGGATTAGCAGTGTCATCTCAACGAAAAACGTTTATACCACCTCATTATGTGGTTAGAGCAAGATTTGTATCACAGGCAATCCCCTTTTCTGTCATTTGATTACATTTTCATATCAAAAGGTTTACATATGTGCGATTTGGCCTCAAAACACAACAAAATTAATTGTATTTTGTGGTTAACTCTGAGTTTTCCTCCTTAATCACTTGCACACAAATATTTTCCATTCATTAAGAACCAATGTTTTCATTTGCCAACTTTTGCAGATAAATCTAATTGGTGCTGTCCACACCCCAGTCTCAATACAATAGGCCTTCTTCTCACAACACAACAGCTCCTTGTCTTTCAACAAATTAACACTAATGCATCTTAATGGGGTTGAAATTACAACCCCATGTTGCCAGAGGGCAATTTCTGACAGGGGCTCGTCTTGTTTTTCTCGATCTCACCACAGCATCGGTTTCTCATAATGCACTTTTATTGGACCTCTGGCTCTATCGCCATTTTACACCTGATTGGCTGCGTTTCATACCGTGTACTACCTCTGCAGGAATGCCACCACTGTTGTGTATCCAAAGAGGAGATTAACTCTACAGCACTCAAAACAGATCTGATTTTCTCACACAGGGCAAAAAGGCAGCCAGAGTTCTATTGTCTCCCCGCTTTGATGTAGGACTTTTGAGCCTGACGGACGCATAATATCATTTACAGTTAAAATCCGGGGTGGTCTTTCCCGTGTTAACAGCTCACCCTGCTTTGTGTCCCACCGATTCCAAAAGACCAGATTTTTCTCAGGCTGTTGAACGTTCACCGAATGGTTTAATTGCAAGCAGACTCAAAGAGATGGATATTTGAATCACGCTGAGTAAAATATGGCTCCATCTGGATCTGATAAGCTTATAAATGAATGCCATCTGATGCTGATTTTACACTTTACACTTCAAACAATTGCATTAATTCCAGGGCAACTACTATACTTTGACTGTGAAGTGAAAGGCACCGATCATAACTTAGACGCGTGTGGTTACATGCGAAGAATTCTTTACCGATGTAGTTTTATTATATAACCAGAAAGTGAAAACAATTGCATCTGTTCGCTGGGACTGACATCCTGAGAGAAAAAGAGACTCACCTTTAACCCCAAAAGCAAGGCATCCAAAACAGTTTTTACCCAGTGTTTGCAGAAAAACAAATAAACATTTGCCAAAAGATCTTCAATCAATGCACCAATAACATTCACACTCCAATAGCTCTGATCACAAGAGTTCATGAAATATGTGTCAAAACAGGTTGCAGAGGAAGGCTGAATCTATAATTATATAGATGGTATAATTATGAATCAAGCACGTATACAATTCATGGTATAATTATGAACCTCTGCAACTATAAGCCACTAATGGGAACTGGGAGTGAGGAGTTATTCAACACGCAGACAGCTAATTACTGTGTAGGCCTCGTTAATTGGTTATGCCCCTGTTTAGAATGGGAGCGTGATCAGGTTGGCAGATTTATGGAGCAGCAGCACACGTACATAACACTGGTATTTTTGAAGAAGCGTTTCTTTTGGTGGGGGTAAGTTTGCATAGCAAAATAGCTACACAAAAGGCTGACAGGAGCGTGGCAGCGGTTTTGAAGTCGCTGCAGAGACGCGGCGTCTGTTGAAGGGAGCGCGCATGCATGCATACGTACATACAAGCTGTGACGTTTGGCTTCCGTAAGAAACCAGAATGATTATATCTGTTGTGTGATACACAGACTTTCACATGTGATAAGATGAAAAAGCAGCCATGCAGAAAAAGCCAAACGATTAGCTTTGTGGTGATGAAAAAAAATAAGTGTTCTGATCACCAAAGCGGCTTGGTTTTGTATGGAAACAACTGTGGCTGGATGTTTGGTTCTCATGGAAGCCACATGAGAAGGAGGTCATGAGAGAGACAGCAGGCCTCGCGCTGTGTGCGATCTCACCACACTCATTCCCCTCCACACTTTTGATGTTTCCCCTCCCAACTTTTATCATTGCTCGTTGAGAGACCCCAACTCTCACTGTCAAGAAAGCAGACACACTTTCTTTAGCTTGTCTGCCCCCCCCCCCCCGTTTTTTTCTTTTCTCCTCCATCTGAGCAGCAGCTTGGCTTCTGCCGCTGAACCCCCTTCTCCAGCTTCACAAAACTATTTTTTAACAAGCAGAGAAATCATTTAGCGGACACTTTCCTGGATCATTAAACACCAAATGATGGCTTTGGGATCCTGTGCTTTTATTGATCTGTGTTCTCTGATCAGGCCTGGTCAGCTTGGAAGAGAGGAAATGGGGGGAGTGGAGGACAAGGATGAAGTGGGGGAGCTGGGGATACGGGTGGCTCAATGTGAGGCTGAAATGTGATCTGGAGCCTGCGTCGCATTAGCCTTAACGGGCCGTGTGGCAGACGCACTGGCACCACAGAGCAGAGAATAAGGGAGGAGTAGGCGGAGAGCGAGGAGGAAGACGAGGGAGGCGAATCGCCGGACACCCTGATGCAGGGGAAAAATGTGGCGCTAAGGCAGCAGGAAGACATGCCATCATCCTCACAGGAAGAATTCCTGGCACCACACCAAGAAAAAAAGAGAAGAATGATGCTTATCCTTCTATCTAAGTCACCTTTGTAGCTGCAGCACACACATCATCACACATCCTCTGTCAGCCTGTCATCCCAAAGGGGTCACGGTCAAGCTGGCGCTCCCTCTCTCTGTGTCATGTTGTCTCTGTCCTGCTCTGTAATTTCCCTCTCCTCTTTCCCGGAAAGAATGTGTCTCCTGTTGCTCCACAAGTCAGTGTCAGGGGTCTAAACAGCCCATTTCAGTGTCTGACTCAGTTACGGAGTCCCAGAGGTGCCTGATGGATTCCAAGAATTCCAGCTTTTGCACCCACAACTGTGACGCCACCTGAGGGAATGCCATAGAGATCACAGGAGACACTTCCTGTACATGTTTAGCATTCATTTTACAGCTGCAAGATGAATCCCTGCTTGAAGTCTGGATGGCAAAGACTGGGGTAAAACAGAGATTAAATGCACCTCCAGCAACTACAACATATTCTGTGAATGTACTAACATGAATGCGAGAAAGAGTGATGATGAGAGGGATAGGATGAAGGATAGGCAAAGGGAGCAACAGAGGGAAAGAGAAACAGCCAGAGCAAGAAGAGTGGAGGGGGTAATGACTAGGTCTGCTCAGGACAGAGGAGGCGACAGAGGGGGAAGCGTCTCCGATCGTCTCCTCGTGGCTCCTCTTTGGCGTCTGTGATCCTCGGACCCTTCACGCAATCTCCCTTATTACAAGGCTTCCCCTCTCCACACGGGCACCACTACAAAATGGAGCAATTACATTTAATTAGGCTGCAGAGGGTAGCTAGCCTGCCCCATCCCAAAACCTCAGAGAAGCGCAGACTTCAGGTAACACAACGGTCGGGAGAACTTCAAAGAGATGCAAAATTACAGCGCCATTAGTGGAGCCACCACAGAACTGCTGTGAAGCCAAGGAATCATTTGACCCAGAGAGGTAGATTCAAAGGAGTTAAAACTGAAAAGCAGAGTAGTGGCGACAAAAACATCTCAACAGCCAAAGATTAAGGGGCAGACTGAACACTTCTCTAAACATTGTTTGTGTCGTATGGGAGACTTGAAAAATTAAGGAGTCTTTACAATGCCTATTAGTTATCCCATACCCCTGCAGCTTCTGCGGACGGATGCTGTTTAGGGCATGTCAACATTTTGTAGTTTGACATAAAAAAAAAAAAAAACGAAAAAAAAAAAAACATGTTTTTGTTCCAGGATAAACATGCAGAGATTAAGTGTCCTAATAGTCCATTTATACTGCCCAAGAAAGATGATATGAGAAGCAATCCCACTTTATCTGCCTGCTGTTTGTAGCTCTGCCTTTTGGCTTACAGAGGGCTTGATGGCACTAAAATTTTATTGATGCTGACTCACCAGGACCCCAACCAAAGTGGAAAATACTGATGTTATTGCATGTCCTTGGCAAATTTGCTTTTGCGCAAGTCAAGAAAACAAAACAAACAAACAAACAAAAAACCCTCCAGTGCCTGCATGCCATCCTTACAGGTGAAATCACACACCAAAATGACTCATTTCTTGTATTTTTCCTCCTTGAGTTATATGGTGTAATGCGACTGAAATGAAGAAAAGGCATTTTTACTGTATGTAGTGGTTGACCAATATAGGTTTTTCAGTGGTGGATGCTGACTACTTTGAGAACGGGTAGCCAATAACTGATATATAACATCAAAATCAAACTGTTTTTAGTTTTATTAGGTACACATATAACTATTTAACAACGACAAATGAGGCATAAGCTTGCCAAACAGAAATGTACATTTTATTGTCTCTGCTTGCTTCATTAGATCTCTTATGCACTCACTTATTTTATATTGTAAATGGATAATGCCAACATTTTCCTACTACACTGACTAAGACGTCTGCTCTTCATTTGCCTGTTCTTGTTTACAGGACCCACCAATAAATCTGCAGTGATCCTAATTATTTCTAATATGCGGGATTTTTGTGCTGATCCACTTAATAGATGTATTTATAATATTCTGCATTTGGGATTTTACTTTAGATGCTCAATCTTAAAAGCAGTGTGTCATTTCTTTACTTTACTTTACTTACACACTAGCATATGATGAATAATAAAGGACTTGACATATATATTTGAATGTTGTTGGAAACAGTGACAGAATGTATGTACAGAAGTCAACAAAATACTGTATGTAACACAGCCCTGGTCTTATATTAATGGAAATCTGTGGGGTTTACATTTAATTGTATGTTCTACTTATGATCTAACATATCCAAGCAGTACGGATTCAGTCACACATGTATACGGACGAAATCCAAACTCAAACAAAATAAAAGGTCTTTTCATTCTGAGAGTTATCCTGTTAACCTTCAGTTTATTCATCATGAGGAGTACTACTCAATGGGAAAAATCAATCAGAGTAAGTCTTTTGTGGCACCAAAGGAGGCATTTAAGAAAAAAAAATAACCCAATGTCATCAGTCTCGGTCTGTTTTCGAGACTTGAACGTTTCAAATGAGAGTCTGTCACAAACATGGGGTGTTGTCTTTATTTTAAGTGTGTATTAAGTAGACAGGAGCCAAATTAACTATAATATTGAGTTGTGGGTAATGTAGGATCATATGTTTTTAAAGCTTGAGTCATGCAGGGGATTTAAGAGCAGGAAATCTTGGCCTGTGTTGCTTCGGTTTTCTTTTTGATCTGTGTTTAATGAGTCCCACAACTTGTGCAATACCAAATTGTTGGAATACCTTTTTAATTGCTTTGCTTAATGGGGAAGAGTCACGGTTCTGTTTTTTTTTGGCTTGCTTTTTTCCAAAGACATAACTGTAAACACGTGTCAGAGTATAAAGGTAAGACAGAAACAGAAATGTACTAGTTTCCATAAAAAGCACAAGGAGCCACTACTTGAAATTGAGGTTAAGCCACAACGTTCAGAGATGTTTTTTCACTCTTATTTACTCTTCGCCTACATCATTTTATGAAGAAATATACTTTGGAGGAACAATGTTGCAAACTTTATTTCAGACACAGAATGATACCAAATAAAATCACTATAATTCCAATTCCAAGGCGTCAGTTTCTTCAGGTACAGCTTTCCCCTTTCTCCTGTTTGTCTCTTACAACATTCTCCTCTAAATCTTTTTCTTGTTCCTGCCCTCCTTCTCTTTCATAACAGGAGCCACAGGGGAGTCAATCAAACCATGAAACCTCTTCTAGATGTGCCTCCACCCTGAAATATCTCTCTCGATTCCTCGCTACGACCCTTTTCTAAACCCTCAGGCCTGTGCTCCATCTCATCCTAACCCCCACCTCCCCCCATCCCTTTCATCCCACCGTGTCCCTGACTCACTTATCCCACCCCTCAACCCCACCTGCCACGCCATTAAACTAATTTGCTTATAATGTTTCGGTCTTTAAAGCTACATTGAAGTTGTTTTTGCGGCTAATCGGACACTTTCGTCACCCATCTGTATATTATTTTACAAGCCCAAAACAATAGCAGATCATTCTTTGCTGCTGCTCCTCCTCTCTTGGGTTTTTTTTTTTTTTTTTGCCACTGAAAGTCTCCTCCACGTGTGTTAATGTGTCTTTTGTAGTTAACTGTGACTCCATAAAGCAAGGGCCAGGTCTTTTTTTTCCCCTACCACAAATTAGTCTCATGCTGCGTCATGATTTACTGTCTCCGTTATGGTAATCACAACCAGATCCGTGCTCACCGTAGACTACAAGCGACTGCTGGAAACTTTGACAGACAGTCAGTCGCACAGTCTGCTGTTGTCGCCTGTGTCACCAGTGCTTTGGGAATGAAAGAAACGCCAGCCATGTTTCAGTGGCTGGGCCTATGGTTACCACAATGTTAAAATATATCCCACCCACTGGATTTAATGTTTTCTTTTCTTCATGTGGTCAACTGGTATTAGTGATTATAGTAACATTCCTTTTAATATACAGCACGGGTGTCATCATAAAACAAGTAAATGGATACTTCAACCAAAATATAAAACTGAGAGAAAAAACTGAGTATTGGAAAACATTAAGTTATGTAATAAGCACACTGGAACATTTAAATTAATGGAGTAAGGGTTTTAAGCAAGCACTAAACAGTACTTAGTACAGAACTGCCTCTAATAATCCTGACAAGATAACCCACAATATTCTGGTCTCTTAGGAGAAATACTGCCTCCCGTTGATAAAAACAAAAAGTACAACACATTTCCAGCAACTAAATGTCAAAAATGGTTAGTCAGTGGCATAGTTCAACAAAAGAAAACAATAATTAACTGCTCTACCGGCAATTTACTCATAAAAAAGTGGCATCCCTTTTTCACCGAGGAGTTGTTTATATGTGACTTTCTGCTGTAAAAACAGCAGGAGAAAAATGCCATGTTGATTTATAGCGTGAGTACAACCCTTCTGAGTTCAAGACGTCTTGTCTAATTTGTGCGTCCCAGGTCTGGCCTGTTGGTGTAACTGTGACGACAGCACGATAAGACCAAAAGCATTCCAGCGTCCATCAGTCTACTATCTGCACGAGGCCTGTGTCCACTTTAGACATCACGGATCTCTTTAAAGAGACCTTGGACTTAAACACGCTGTCTGATGATGGGTGCAGCCGGTAAATACAACGGCTGATAAATATCTGTGGATAAAAGTAACCAGCAAAGTGAAGAGAAATAAAGACAAAAGCCGCATCTTGTCTTTGAATAGGAAGGAGAACGGACCGGGGATATTAGGCATGTGGTGCCCAGCTGTGTTTTGTCTTAAGCAGGTCAAGTTATTCTGACTAACAATGGAGCATTACTGCAGGGGAAAGACTCTAAAAGTGAATGATAGGCAATTATGAGCTGATTTATTCTACAAACATGCAAAATACCTTGACCTCTGACCTTGGCCGAAAACAAAAGCATTTACGGGTGCTACCACTATAAAAAGCTGTAAAAGTAATGTAAACCTATAAAATATAAGATATCCACATTAAATGACTAGGCCTATGTTGTATATTTTACTGACTTGTGTAATTACATTAATGAACATAACTGCTCATTTAATCCATAAAGACCCAGTGCTACTTTTGTGGCAGTTCCAAATGAGTTTTTCTCCATTGTTAACCTTTCTTATGTGATTTAGTACCACTTACTCTAATATCATCCTCTGTATTTTGATTTTTTGTGCAACATATATCATTAACTGAACATAAATCAAGTGTCTCCATCCACTGTCATTAATCAAACTCCATGTTGCAGTAGATGACGATGTTTCCATGTTCACTATGGAGCCTCTGAACATCCAAATGGGTCATATCTGATGACCATGAAAAGATGACAACCTGCATTTTACACCAATTATTTACATGTATTTATAGAATTAGTGGATCAACAGTTATTTAACATTTTATATCAGTAAATGATTTTGATCGCCAGTGGATGTTTGGGTCTTTAAGGGTTAATTTAGTCACCTCTCAATGCTGTTTTCTTTGCTAACATTAGTCTAACATTATTACCAGCTTTTAATTGTAGTGAGATGGGTTAGGGTTAGGGTTAGGGTTAGGGTTAGGGTTATTATCCATTGCTAAACACAACAGGATATAATGGTTGCAAAACACACTACTCATTTCTTCCTGATGTTATGTCTTATGACTTATTTTGGAAAAAGCTGTGGCAAAATAAGAGACAACACAGGCAATTTCCTCTTGAGATGCACTCCTGGTATATAACTCAATTAATGTCTCACTTATAAATACTGTAAACAAAAGTACATAAGTGTTGTGAAGAGTGAAGCAGAAGTCAGGTCCTGCCTCTGACCACCCATCGCTTGGCAAAGAGTCAGTTCTGAAAATTTTATGAAAGTGCTGAGAGATAAAAAAAGCTCTCACACTTACCTTTACCTGCTGGCTAAAGTAAAGTTAGAGAGAATTCACAGAAAATACTTAGAGCTTTGGGGGGTTACTTAAGATGAAGAGGGCTGATTTTATGCCAGAAGCCCACAGACAAACATCCTAAAAACGTCTGGCATTCTTCCTCTCAGAAAAGTGCTTGAATCTAAGCAGACGTCTAACCGCCTCTACAGCTGAAAGCGTGCGGTGGCGCTCACTCATCTATGCAAGCATGTCATTGGTCACATGTGCATGGCATTAACAAAGACACAAACAAGGCAGGGGTGTACCACAACCCTATGATTAGGCTGATTTATGAAGATGTCAGAAAGCACTCCACAAAAATATGATCCACTTTCTCTAAAAAGCTAAATGGATGAGCATTTAATCTAGCGGTGACATCAAATTGCAAATTGCTCTGAATTATGGAGGCCATAATGTACTTAAATGTGATGGCAGAGTTTGAAAGAAAACGTAAATTTGAGAGAAACTCACATCTAAAATACATTTTACAAATAACAAATCACTAAGGCCACAAAGGTTATAAAACTTTGGGATTGTATCTGCTGCTAAAGCGCCCCAACAATGACATCCTGCTTTGACAAACAGGCCTGACTGCAGCTCCCTGTCGCATCACAGATCAATGTAATCTAGACAGACACAAAATACACTGTGGGCAGCATCGCCACAAGGCCCTACTGTATCATAAATCACTGCTGAGACCACCATGCTACCAAACCGCATAGGGCTTAGATTTAGGCTACCCTTAAACTGAATGATTTCTCTTATGCTCACAGCCCTGTAAATGATTAAGAGCTGAGGTCATGAATGACATTTTACATGTCAACAGTCTCCTATTAAAAAGCTTCCTGGAGCTTCAGTTATTATCTGGATTCATTCCGTTATTTTTCTGCCTCATTTTTCCCCTCATACTCTGTTGGAATAAGGCTGTCATTGGCCAACTATTTCAGTCAGCATTCCCAAACAAACAACAAAAACAACACCAGAGCAGCAGCTACATGTTGAAAGTGGCAAGTTTTGATGAAGATTTGGATCATGTCGTAAGGCTGGCCACCTTGGTCTCGTTGCCGTTTCCTTTTGTGGGGATTTAGAAATTTTAATACCAGGGATAGTATCCCTACATGCAAACCTTCCACTAAAAACAAATTCCCGGTGACACTTTTCACAAAGGCAATGCATCCTTGATGTAGCACCGCCCAAATTGATTTGGATTGGTTTAATTGGACTCATTTGGTTGGACGGTGAAAGACTTAAACAGTTATGGCACATTGAAGATATCATGTTCAGTTAATATGTATTACAAGCAAGCTGGAGACTTTTTAATCCTATCTGAGAACAATAATGGGGTCAAACATTACGTTCTCTAGCACTAAAACTGAACCAAAACCAAGAGTGGAGATAGTTCTGATGACTACTTTACACAGCTCTTTTCCATCAGTGTAGCACATAATTTTAAAGCATTGTGAACATTTCAACTAAAGAAGTGCTGAAGTCCCGCCCCTTCTGGTGTGGTCCCCATGGAAAAAATATGTACAGTGGTCAATACCGAGAGCCAGAAGACCCGTTTTGATCTGTTGGAATTGTGCCAACATTTACACATATGAGGTCTAGCAATTAAACAGATAAAAAAGAAGGAAATTTATGGTTTGTGGAAAAGATTGTAAAAAAAATAAAGTTTTGTGTGAAGCAGTTCAAAGGAGTACATCTCTTGTTGCTCATATTACATGTCACCAACACCAAAACAGCTGATGCTTTGGTACATTTTACCTCAGGCTTTGAGAGCAAAGTGAAAAGAAGTATTAAAATAAGCAAATATCTTTACATGTCTGGTCATGTTGAAGCTGCAGACATATTTAAAGCTGCCACAAACTGTGACTTTATTGACTTGTAAAATTATCTTTTATATGGACAAACATTATATGTGTAAATGGTGACATAACTGAAAGGAGATGATACATGACTTGTCTCTCAGCACTGCAATACAATGTTTTTCCAAAATAATGTCCCACTGGGGACACCCGGATGAGACAAGACTTCTGTTCTCTATTGGTTTGGAATCCACAAAGGTCATCCTCAGATTTTCCTCAGGTTTTCCCTTATTCTAAAATGTGAATCATTGGTGAAGTTTTGGTGATTTGGTGATCTCCGGAGTTTCAGAAAAAGGTAAGAAGTAACACAAGACGGATTAGGAAGGTTATTAACTTCACCAGCAAATAACAACTGCACAAAGATAAACTTAAGAGACTCAAAAAAGATCTGTCGAAAAATGAAGCTGCACTGTGATATGTTACCGTGTTGTAAACTGTTTCAGTCCTACATCCTCTATTGACGACACATCCACTTAAAACTATGGGATGAGAGTTGGTTCGCTAGGTGGCACCAAGATTCCAAGAATCCTGGCTGAAAGCTGGTTCGGAGCTAATTTGCCGAGAAAAGGCCTGACAGAGAATTACTTAGTGAAATTCAGTGTATGTCTTGAGGCTGTCCAGTGCTTTGATGTCCAGTACCACATTCATTCACAGACAACAGTCATTCCGGTAGCCACATTCAGAGATATGCAATTTGGTTTTGTGTGGTTTTGTATGCATCATTGCAGGATCGTATCCAGTGCTACCTCTCAACACCTCTGCTATTTCTGCCCACAGACTTCTCAAAGGTACAAACTAACCGTGATTGGCCAAATTCTGCCGCCCTGCTCCCTGGGAACTCTGGACCGTACAGGTTGCATAACTCTCCCTCTCAAAAGGTCTCACTCTATTTCTTTTTCTCCCTTGTCCTCCTTTCAGTAAACACCTCTACTTTGACATGAGTGGCAATTTTCATCTCACTGATTGAAGAGTAAAGTTGCCGCTGGTCCGCCACACAGACTCCTGCCCTGCCCTGCCTTGCTCCCTGTCTCACTTTGTACTATCAGTCATTTAAAAGAACCTCCCCCATAATCTTAATCCTTCAAGTCTCAAGGCCCCTTAAGAACTGAGTCTAAACCCTCGGTGTCTCCTCTGGCCTGTTTTCATTTGCTCTTGAAACAACAGAATTTATTTTAAAAAGCCCTTTTTTCGCTCACAAAGCTGTCTTGTGAATAAATCCAAACATGCAAGTTAATAAGTATATTTAGTACTCATGGACAACAAACAAAATTCAACCTAATGAGCTGCATTAACACAAAGAACCACTTCATTTCTCCACTCTTAATCTGCCAATAGCCTGTCCCTTTAATAACGCTGCTTAATTGTAATGACTGTGTCTGTTTGTCTTGGGATGAATGAGGCTCTTGGATAGAAGGGAGGCGGCAGGCCTAGACCACAGCAGCAAGGCTGGGCAGTGGTGACGACTAACAGCTCATCAGTATTGGAGACGGAGGGCACCTCATCAAAGACTAAATCAACTAAACTGTCCCCCCGCAGATTAGAGCCGCGAGTGGCCGAAGCCTCCAAGCAGTGACTTAGGATAATCTTAACCTCACCAAAGCCTTAGCTAATATGAAGAGAAAACACAAAACTAACCACAGATTGTGTCTAGACGGAGCCTTAATCTACTCTGATGACTTATTCTAAGAACTTGCAGATGAGGATATTGACATCACTGGTCTAGTTTAAGATGACGATTACGCATAAGCACATACACATACACATACACTGAAGCTCAGTGTATATACATATGGTGCAGATACGTATGCAAAAACATTCATGATGCAAAAATTACAGCAGATAATTGACAAAAAAATGACAAAAGCAGAAATAGTGAGTCAAAAACACAGAAATGACAAAAATATATAGATTTTTGAGCAAAGGCATGTCTCTGAAAGCTAGTTTTACAAAGACGAGTTTAACAGTTAGACACCAGCCTTGGGCTACAGAAGCAGGTCATTACAAAGAGGAGCAGTCCTTGTTGCAGTGAGATTGTCTCTTGTTTTCAATCTGATTTTGGAGTAGCTATTAAGCATGTGCCTCAGGACATTAAAGCTCTGTAATTTAACTCAGTTCACAATATGCACCTTAGAGGTGATCAGCAAAACCTAAAAGGCAGTTCCAAAGTAAAGTGACCATGAGACCTCCACAATAAAAGTCAAATAGTTTGGGCACATCTTCTGAGATGTGAAATATATAATGCTAATATACATGATACTGTCATTGTTTTATGAATAAACAAATAGAACAATTCTAAAGAGCAAGCTGACATAGAGGATTATTCATTTACATGCAGTTAATATTTAACTTTTGAATGGAATGAATGTGGTCATTTCTATGTAGAGCAGCAACACAATAATAATTTGCCCAATATGATAACTCCAGACTTGTGGTGTTTATTATGGCATGTGACACTAACAGTATGCAAGGAGCAAAACAACATGACTCCTTTACATTTCCCTCTCTGCTTTAGTTGATGTTCCTGCATGATGAAAGCATCCCATAATCCCGCTGGAATGACAGTGGACAAAACACGGATAAGAGCGGGGAGGAAATTGCAGTACAAACAGCCTGATGAGTGCCAGAGACATGGCCCAGTGAATATGGTCTGATCTGTGTTTGCACAGTACCAAAGCATGCAGATTGAAGCTCAAAGCTCTGGTCTTTGTGTGTGTGTGTGTGTGTGTGTGTGTGTGTGTGTGTGTGTGTGTGTGTGTGTGT
>JAPQRQ010000008.1:22156232-22170820 GCA_037367365.1 Apogon talboti
TCTCTCTTGCAGTCTCACTGTTTTGCACTCTCTCTCTCACACACACACACACACACACACACACACACACACACACACACACACACACACACTTTGCATCTGCCTCACACTGTCCCCTGGCTGTTCTCGGAGGCAACACATGATGGTGGCGACAGCAGTGATGGAAAAACTGAGGGCTTCTTTCTGAGCAGCCCTGGGGTCCCACCAACCCCTCCCTCGTCTATTCCTCACCCTCTGCCTCTGTCTCTCCCCTGTCTGTCTTCTTCTGGAGTGGAGACCACACAGATGTTCCAAACCACATCCAAGCTGTCTGGCTGTGATGAGCACATTCGCACACAGAGCATAAGCTAACAATCTGCCAACAGCTAGAATGTGTCTGACTATGGCCTAGTGCTAATCTTTGTCTAAGACAAGGGCCACTGGAACTAAAACTGAAGCTGGTTACATAATGCTGCTAGACTTATTTGGAGACACACATAATGGCAAATTATCACATGGAATATGGGATGAGCTGTTGCTTTGGAAACAGGGCGAACAACTTAATAGCTCCCATTGAAGACTCTTGACTGTCAGCAGTAATAGTCTGATCATCAAAAATAAGACCAAGTATAACAGTGTTTGCAGAAAGGCTTGTGCATGAAATCACTCAGAGCAATGAAAAAGAAGTGAATATACTGAGCAATAAAGCCATGGATTAAGAATGCATTATAGTCAGGAACAGCTTAAATGGTGTGATTGAGACAGATTCCACTGAATAAAGAGGAATATAACAAGAAGTACTGAATGCCACGTCCTCTTTGAGTAATCAGCCATCTTTACCAGCCTCACAGACATCAATGCAAGTATGTCTCAGCCCCTGTCATTTAAAACAGCTACTGTTTTAATGCACCAAAAACTAGTCAAACCCCTCAATTACTCCTTATGTGAATACTGTGTGTGTGTGTGTGTGTGTGTAGAGCGCATACTCATATGAAGTCTGTGGTTTGGTATGGTTTGGGGGGGTGTGGGAAAGTGTGGTTAGAACTACACTCACACAAATAGCGGTTTTCAGTGTGAGCAGACAGTGAAATTCTCATTTTAAGACAACAACAGTGTGTACCTCGAGGCTCGCCAATAGCCAAACCACACAATGTTTAAATCATTTTGGCTTAATTGCTTTTTAACAAGGCTCCCTACTGCGTTGACATTATACATTAACACTGTGGGTGCTGAAAGCTCACAGTCTGACAAGTCTAGCCACGTACAGCTGCGTCAGAATAACACAAGAGAGCCTTTCAGTGTAAAACTCCATTATGCTCTTCACAAAATCAACGACAATATGAGCAAATTTAAAGCAAGAAGCATTAGATTCTGTTCGTGTGCCTCAAGGCAATATTGTTTAAAAAAAAAAAAAACAGCTCGGCAAAATGTTTCTGCTGTATTAATATATTGAGCTCTCCTTGCAGAGTGCACTTTGGGCAGATATGGGATGAGATATGATCTGACCTTGGAGGCAGTGATAGAACAGTGCATGATACATGGTACAAACACAGGACTACTAGTCATAAACCCCTTCATTAGGAGTGCCAGACAGTGTGGAGCATGTATTTTACTACACACCCAACATTTCGGATAGAATATAACCTTTGGGCGGGATGTCGTAGAACTGAGCAGCACTGTGTGTGCGTGTATGTGTGTCTGACCTATCTGTCAGTTAAACCTTACTTTTGGGTTTTGAGTACATTTCCAAAATAACAATGTGCAGCACAGAAATTATAAAGTACTCAACATGTACAATATATAGTTATGGAAACCTAAAAACATCTAAGATGACTTCTAAAATGTCATTAAGTCGGATGGCACACGCTTTGCACACACAACAGACGACCAAGGTATAGAAATGTCAAAACAAAACACTCCAAGACATCCTAATATCCTTGAATTAGTTTGAAAACAGGTCCCCAGATAGCTCCGGCTGCGGTCATTGGGCGCCTATTTTGGAGAGGCACAGTCTTAAATAGCTGCAGGAAATGAGGAGATGATGATGGACTTGAATCTACCCTCTGCCTAAGCACCGCTCTCCAAAAATAGGAGTGATCTGTTGTCCTCTACATGCCAGCGAGGAAGAAGAAAAATAATCAGATTGGAAGAAATGTTAAATGATTGGGTAACTAATTAGGCTTAAAAGTTTGAAAGAGAAAATGGACAAAAACTGCCATAATAAACAAAAACACTAAAATCAGTCTTAATGCATCAGTTTCATATCAGGACAGACTAATGAGATATAATAGAGATCAATATAGTGGTTGTTTTTGCATGGGTTCATATGTTCAAGGCTCAGCATGACTCACTAATGTCATAAATGAAGCCCTTTAACAGCATTTTTTACTTGGTGAAGAAATATTCCCATCTAATAAACATAAGGACCTATGGGATGGTTCAGATGAGAGTTAAAGCTGAATATCAGCTTTAATTTCCTGTTAGTCAGTACCAGCTAAAACCAGATGTCACCCCACAGCTGTGAGTTTCAGGCGCCATCTTGTGGTCATCTGTTTCCAGCATCTGTGCATCAGATTGAATACACAAATACTAATTAGCATGGGTTGACTGCACTGTCAGACTGCTACAGGCACATTAAAAGAAAAACATTCATATTATTGTGACATATTATCTTTTATAAAAGCCTTTTTAAAATGGCCCTTTTAAAAAAATGCCTCTCTAAAAACAAGTATAAGAAATTAATACAAGATATTTTCGCTTGTATTAAGCAAAAAACTATCTGCTAATGGACCAAGTGAAATTCTCTTGGTAAGATTTCTTGAAATAAGACATTAGGTCTGAGCCAAGGGCGATCTTGAAATTAGCTTATAACACTCATTCTTAGCTCGATTTTACTCATATTGTGAAGTTTTGTGTCTCATAATAAACTTGTGATGCTCAAAAGTAGTATTTTCCATCTCAAAAGTAGCATCTTTTTTTTTTTTTTTTACACCTGTCTTAATTTTCATCCTGTTCATTTTAACAGGATGTTTTAGTTCCAGTTGTGACTAAAAGTCTAAAGCCTACATGAAATAAGATCAGAAATTGGTATTTTGAGGCAAAATGTCTTGAAAGTAGAATTCTGACTATTATGAAATGCTTTTTGTGCCATAATAAGTTAATACTCTCCAACCTTTCATTTCAATTGTGTTTACCAGTAATACTGTTGGAGATTCAAGACATTCACCTACTTCTAACAAGACAGAAAAACATGAAAACCAGTCTTGCAAACCAACATAAATTAATTTAGAACATGAACATACTATTCTATTACTAAATGCTCTTCTATTTCTAAAACAAACATGAACTTTTCTAATCTCACCATTAATTATTCTTCTCCTGTTGAATGCGTCACAGCACAAAGTGAAAAGCTGCTGGAATAAAGGCCAGATAGGGGCTGATGTAATGGTGACTAATGGGTTTGGAAGCAAATGGCATCAGGTTTTAAAGTAATAGCATTCATTATCACTTTTCTGCATCTTTTCTGTTTTTATTAAGCAGACATAAAATATTGTGTGAATATGTTTCCTGCATGACTGGCAGGTGGAGTGACTTAAACTTTATTAATATTTCATTGCTATGACATTTAATAACGTAACCTCACCCTTCTCAAGATCAGCATTTGCAAAGAAAGTAAATCCGTGGAAAAGTTACAGCAAAGACCACCAGACTACTATATTAAATAAATATAGTAACAGACAGCAAGGAGTAATAATATGAGCATGGCAAGGGGGGAGGGTTTTAATAAAATGCATGGAAAATACTTGGGTTCTTTGGGGAAAAAAAAAAAAAAGGCTACCCATGTTTTTAGTGGCCATTCACAGTTTCTTAAAGTGTCTCTCTGTAGGATTAACAGCTTTGGACTCGTCTTCAGGGTCATACAGGGATTCCTAAAGTTATTCTCAGTTGGGTTCAGCTGCTATCTCACCGATCAGAGTTTGAGCTCCACTGCACTCCAGAGGAAATCTAATTAGCAAGCAATGATGTGCTGCAACCTGAAGAAGCAGGTTAAGTGTAATCTTAACAGGTGGCTGAGCCCTGGGCGAAACTGGAAAGGTGAGCGCCAAATTGATCAGCAGTAAAATTAGAGCCCTCTGGATGCCCCGAAGAGAATCCACAGAATGTTTATGAATTGCACTTAAGTGTGGTTAATCAAGCTGTGGCCTTTGGGGAAGCTTTGATGAATTTAGCATCGATCGGGAGCAGCTGAAGCTCGTACAATAACAACACTTGTCAGCAGGATTAATGAACTATCAACAGCATCAGAACTCGATAATGCCTTCATCTGTCCCCAGTGGAGCGAGGCCAATACATATGCCACGTGGCCAAAAGTGTGTGGACACCCACATATCAAACATATATATGATTTCTACAGTGAGACAACTGTTAACCCATAAAGACTGAAACATCCACTGGCAACCAAAATCATCCACTGGTCTAAAATGTTTAATAACTTCACAACCACTAAACCTATCAATACATTGAACCGGTCATCACATATGACCCATTCAGAGGCTCCGTAGTGAACGTGGAAACACCGTCATCTTCTACAACACTGATTCACCAGCAAAACCCACAGGGTCTGATAAATTTACATTCAGTTATTGATATCTTTGCTGAATTTTTTTCAGTTTTTTCATTTTTTTGTGTTTGATATGATAACCCTCAACTTTACTCTGATCTTTTATGAACAACTACATGATCAGTAAATTAAATATAGGAAAATACCTGATTTTCACTGGGAAAAAAGCCAAATATAGAGGATAATATGATAAAAAATGGTGTGAAATCACTTGAGAATGGTTAAATAGAGAAAAAAATGAATTTGGAAATTGCCACAAAAGTAGGACTGGGTCTTTATGAGTTAATAACGGATCCATCCTCCCTCAACCTGACAATGCCTATATTAAACAAAATGTCCTGCACAGATCTCTGACCTTAACCCCTTCCAGCGCCACATGGTGAACTGTAAGGCTCACTGTAAACCTGGCACTGCCATCTATGTTAGTACTATGTGATACTAACGATTTTGTGGCTCATTGACAGTGAACAGCTGCAGACAGGTTCCACAATACGGTCAGAAGCTGTGATAACATTGTACAATATAAATGCCCACAGGTGAGTTATTGAGCTGTTGTTGTCAGGTAGTATTTTTGGACTCTCTATTCCACTGTAGTGCTAAATAGCTAATCAAATAAGTGATGAAAAGAACAAACAGCACTCAGTCTTTTATCAAGGAGACATTGTAAATCCACAGCCTCAAGCACATTAAATGTGACAATGATGTGTTACCTACCTAATTATAACTACATATCTCTACAGGTTTAAGCTGCTGACGCTATTTGAGAAACATCATTTTCCGCTCTACGAGGCTGTAATGGACTTTTTTTTTTTCTCATTTTCACATACTGAATTAATGAAAATTGGGTGAAAAAACTACATATCAACGTCAGTATTTAAAATCGCCTCCTGCTGCATTTATGAATAACTAAATAAATAAATAAAGAGTCCCACACTAATATTTCACTGGACCACCTTTAGCTTTGGTTACTTTCACCGTTATAAGCTCATGCAATGTCGCCACATTCATTTCCGTCATTTTTGGACACTGATACTAATACTGAAACTTAGACCTGACCAACTGAAGCAACCCCAGATCATAACACTTGTACTTTAGGCACAACTTCTCACCCTGATGCACCAGGGAACAGGGTCAATCTGGACTCATCAGGCCAAATTACCGTTTTCCATTAATTGAAAATATGTAAGCAATTGCAACTATATGGTAAACATGTAAATCAGACTTATGATGTACATTGCAAATAATATAAACTGTAGATTTCTCTTTATATTTCATGTTTCACTCTTGTATGTTTCTGCACTTTATTTATTTATTTTTTTGTATTTTTCTGCTGTTAACACTAACATATCCCCATGATGGCATCAATAAAGTTGTATCTTTATCCATCTTTTCTATCAAACTGATGGTTGTTTGAGAAATTACAAGTTACTTACTGCATCAGTTAAGTTTAAAGAACTTAGCGCTGTTGAAACATATTAATCATTGCAGTAATATTGGTCATATTGTTTACTTTCAGTGAACCATGTAGGCTTTTCTTTATGTTGTTATCCTATACAGTTAGATTAAACTGTAGAGCTCTGACTCTACAATATGACTAACATTACAGTTTATTTATTCTATCTATTATTATGAGACAAATGTTTCACCTCTTATGTTCCACTGCTTAAATCCAATGTCATGAAGCTGTTCAAGGTTGCATCTAAAACACAATTTGGCCACATTAATATTTATTTAATTCAAATGAAGTGAAACTAATGACGCATGTTTGCAACTAACTGTGTCAGTGCAACTAAAATGCTCATTGGTTGCTTTTCAAGAAACTGTTAGACCTTCAAGTTCAAATAATGACTGAATCTCTGTATTTTGCACTTTATTGAAGAAAAAACATTGGAAGTTTGGCATGAACAGTATTACACACACCTTCTAATATGGCTCTGCTCCAGTAACCAAACCACACTAGCCCGGTTTCCTCCTCAGCACTGAACTATTTCAGCCTCTGCCCATGCCAGCATCAGGGGACCAGCAGCTATGGTTTAATGAATAAAAGTTCACTGAATAACAAACATAATAACACACAAGATGCATGGCATGAGCTGTGATTTCAGCAGCTGCTTACACATACACACACACACACACAGCTTCAGGATTATGAAACGTATGGAAATATTCCTTTTTTTTCTCTTCTCTTCTTCCCTTTATTCTGATTTCCTCATTAACAGGTAATTTGACAATTTATATGCAAAAATCTATAAATACCTGACCTTTAAACACTGACCCCTAACAATAGCATGTTTTTGTTATGACTGGTTTGCCTGTCTGTGTTTCTGCTGCAGACATTTTCACAGAACACAAAGATAGTACACAGTTCAAGGACAAACCCATTAAACTCCGGAGCACATCCATATTGTTAAATCATGTTTTTTTTTTCCATTGTGAAATGGGGGATTTGACTAAATTACAGCACTGTGGGACCTTGGTGGAGGTATTTGCTCTCAGAGTGCCCTTCTAGTTTTATTTTGGTTTGGTTTTAAAGCAAGGTTCTGCCCTCCAGGTCTGAGCATGCAATGGTGACAGATAGGTATTATGAGGAGTTTCCTCCTGCCTCCGTTGGGGATTTGTTATAATCTCCTTTAGAATGAGTCATGGATAGATTACCATATTGCATGCTGTAGGCCAGGATATCCTATATAGGCTATGCTAATAGGTAAAACTCAGGAGGCTCCCTGGTGGACTTGGAATGTGACCAGCACCTACCTGTACATGGGAAACGCATTCCTGAGACGGTGGAGATGGTGGAGATGGCATTAATGTATTAGCCACTCCTCCGGTGTACACAGAAAATCACATATGCATGTTTATGTTGTGGCTTCAGTTTTACACATTTGTTATTGGGCTGTTTACATGTGTCAAAAGTGCAGCTGCTGTGTTTGCTAGCACTAATTGAGTTAATATTTGCAACACAATACTACGGCCTTGACTTCTGTTGGTTTCTGAGACAATGTAAAGTGGTGTTTATTATACCCCAGAGGGTGGGGGGTATACAGATACATGAGGACATTCTGAGATTCGAAAGACTGTTTGATGTTGGAATTTAATTTTTGGGGATTTTTTTTTTTTATGCATTTTGGAAAATTTCAACTGACAAAATTTGTCTAACCCATTTCACTGATACTATTCACCCGATTCTTATCAAATTTCAAACACGTTTTTTACATGTAGCTTTCTCCCACTTTTTGCATTTTTTCCTTTCTTTTTTTTTAACAAATTTTTTAAAAACTTTTGAAAAGACTGAAAATTAAAACAATGAGCAGGAGGGGCAAAGTGTTGTGCGACCAGGCGGGGGTATTAGCGAGCTTTCTTTATTTTTTCACTCGTCTTATACTGCAATTACAATAGCAGCATATCGTTAGCCTTTTAGCACAATTGCCTATGTTTTTTGTTTTTTTTTTTCAGGACACAGCCAATGATGCAAAATGAAGCAGCATTGTTAAGAAAGTTACACAGATATCGCAATTTAGCCAAAAGTATGACTGAGGCAATTATGCTATAAGGCTAACAATATGTTAGAAATGCTTGTCTATGTCTCCACTATAATTCTGATTCCACTGACTACATTCTAGTTTACTTAAGTAATACTTCTCCTGTGTCTTACACTTCCTATTGGAGATGCAAGGAAAAATACAAGGAAAAGACTGGAAGAGACAGGAAGGGAGGAAACCTATTACTGGAGAAATGAGACATCTTTTCCTCTGAACTGTCATATCATGTGACATCTGTTTGTGATGACAACTTCACAGCTTTAACATTCTCCATAGGGACCACTTATGGTTCGGCGTATGGATTAGCGCACATAAACACTGTAAACACTGTCGATCAATTAATAATGATGCTTATTTACTCATTTATCAGCCTACACCCAGCTGTGTGTGCATGTTTATGTACAGTGTGTATGTGTTTGAGTCTGTATGTGACCATTATTAAACAGTTTTAGAAAACAAACATGTAATGAAACTACATTCTGTATTAATACTGTGTAAAGATCAGTAGGGTGTGTAAATATACTTCACTCATTAGAGCAAAGTGATTTCATTTTTTTTTGTTACTCCTTTTATGAGTCCTGTATTCATTAATTCTATCATAAGAATTTCAATATAATAATATGATCTGTCACGAAAACATAATGTATTACTTAAACAAAGCTTAACATGATGTCTAATTTCTATTTTTTCTTCAATTTCTTTTTTTTTTTTCATGATCACTTTGTGGCAAGTAATGACTGGGTTTTTTATGAGAAGTCTGTAGACATCTAGTGTATTTAGGGTACTTAATGAAACTCTAGTTCTATTTCTATCTGCTCTCTAATGCTGTCTAAGAATAGAGAGAACTCGCTGTCTTTTCATAATGGCATTGTATGTATGCAACTTTATTCACACATTTACCAGCTTGAAAAGACAAGTTACACAGTTAAGTCTGCAAAGCATTTATCTCAATATTTTCATATCAATGTCATTTTAGTCAGCTACTAGTTACATTATATTTTCATGCAATGTCTATCATTTCTTTTTTTCTCAACTTCTCGGAGAAAAACTGAACTACATTAACAATATGTCGTCAAAACATTAATTACTTTGTTTATCAGTAGCAAACTGTGAGCACTACTGCTGGGGCTTCACCGTGGCAACCTCCGCCAAGAAAAGACATCTTCACTGACACAAAAAACAAACAAACAAAAAAAAACAGTACGATAAATTGAAAGTGCTCAACAGCTGTAATTCTCTAATTAATGATGAAGAGGATACCAACAACTCTCTGCAACAAGCAACCTGCTCAAAATAAACTTCATGAAAACTGGAGATCATTTAGGCTACAAATATAAATTGCATAAACATCCTCCAAGGCCAACATCTGGGAATATCAAAATCGAAGTGGCTATTGACACAGTACTGTGGCAACAAGAAGGTAAGAACAAGAACTCATTAGCCTCTTGTTGCCACTGTACTGTGGTGATATATGACGTATACTTCAATGCATTCTTTTGTGCTTTTTGCTCCTACAGTACTGTGGTAATTGTTGGAAGAAACGACAAATTAGTGATAGTATATAGTACAGAATAGGAATTGTTGTTCTAAATGCTCGATATGTTGCTATTTTATGGTGTTCTTTGCTCTGTGCAGTCAGTGAGATTGAGTCTGGAAGAGCTGGGCGGAGCTACATCCACGCCAATCATAGATACTGCACAAATACTAACACCTGATTGGCTCTGGGCAATAGACAAACCGATTTTCGTGCCACAGTGCTGTGGCAGTAGCCATTGCCATATAAAATACTACTCTTACAGGGAGACCAAGGCTCATTTAATCACCCCAGACAGCACTCTGAAATCACTGCGCATTACAAATTACACACATACTGACCAAGTCAAATGAATTCATGACCATCATCAAACCAAAATCCCATTTCTAATGCACAATACGCCAAAGGTTACACAAGACCGGTAATAGAAGTCCAAAGAACTCTCCATGCACAATAATTACGTACAATAATTACGCACGGCGCAATGATTATTTCATTAAATACCTATGTCAAATAAAAGAAAGTCACAAAAATATTGGATGCTCCAGCGTAGTGGTAATAATCTAGTGTGACTAATAATCAAGCTGTCTTAAAACACAGGTCTACCTTATTACATGAAAACAAAGTCCATCCGTTGATCTTTCCTCTGAAGTGGGCGATGGCAGCGTCATAAAGTTTATCCTTTGACTTGAGCTCCAAAAGACATCCTCTCAATATTGACATCAGTACCAAAGCTAACAGGTACGGTGGCCCTGAAGGGCAAACCACAACAACAAATCCCAAAGCACGCACAAAAAACTAAACACACAAGAAAAAGAAAATCACGCAAACAATAAAAAAAAAAAACACACAAGAAAAAGAAAATCACGCAAACAAAAAAAAAAGAAATCTCACAATTTATTTATTTGTTTAATATATATTTATATATTTGTAAAATGAAGTCCCATCGGACACAATCATAAGAAACAGGCCTTTGTCTCTCTATTTAATGTTGTCTTAATAGAAATAAAACATGTGAGTTTAAATTAGAGCTGATATCAGCTGATTAAAGCTGATTTTATCATGTTGATTTACATGTTGATTTGGGCATTCAAAGAACTGTGTTGGCTTCACTTTTTAGCCGGCTGCGGTCTGCATCATCACAGGTTCATGTCCTTTATTAACCTTTATTTCAGGTGCGCTGCTGAAAATGCATCTACTGATGTCTAATGCATAGGATGACATGAGTATTCATTAGATTTTTATTAGATTTCATACGGTTGTATAGGGATAAAAAAGGAAACTGAATCGTGAGCTTACAGTCTCATTTTAGACTCAAAATTAATGTTTGATTATAAGGTGATTTGATATCAATGCTTTTCAGTGAAGTAGTTCCTCATTCCGTGTTCCTGTCAAATTGAATGTTAACATATCAGGAGCTACATATTTCTATCGACTACATCCTCTGAAAGCCAATGAATTTGTTCACGTCTTAAAAAGGTGCCAGGCATACATGAGTTTGTTTCAGTGATTAAACTAAGGGCCAGAAACAGGGTCTCAACAAGCCAATTAGAATAAGCAAGCTGTCACAAGCAGAGCACAACCCTGTACCTGTGTCTGGAGCACACATAGGCATACTCACTTTGCAGACTCTCCTGTGTAGGAATAATCTCCCTCTATAAAACCTCTAGAGATTTATGAATCTCAGTCAAACAGTGATGTCTCTGCATCGTGATTTACATCCACATGTCAACAACAAATGCTGGCATAAGAACATAAACTCCAGTTGAATCTGTTTTGGAAAATACATGGACATACAGTTCAGTATAGGTGAACCCAAATCACTGTTACAAAAATAACGGAAAAAATGCATTTTATACCGCGGCCTTCGGTCCATGTTCTCAGCTATATGGGTACAATAACGTGTATTAAAAGAAATATTCTCTTATGCACTCAGCGAAATTTTTAAAGCTCTCAAAGCAGGTTGCTCTCTTCAATAAATGGAAATGAAACCACTGCACACTACCTTGTCCACAAAACTTTTTTGCAAGGTCAAAACACTATAAAATCTTACAAAGCAAAAGAAATATAGCATACCAAGTACATGTATGAGGAGGTGCTGTAAAAATGGACATAAAATAGGTGACAAAAGTTTAAAGGGGGTAAGCCAGAAGGAGAGCTTTTTGTATTAACAGCACTTTAAAATCTCAATATCCTTCAGTCCTGTAAGAGGAAAGATGAACTGGAAGATAAATATTTCAGATTTCATCAGTGTTTATGACGGTCCAACTGGGGCAGAATTGTTTACTAAAGCGTTCAGCTCCGTGCTCTAAATCTCACTAAATAAATTATGTTTCTTCTAGATTCCTTCTAACGTAGGGGGCCTTTGCCTTGTTTAACAGTTCTCAATGAAAAATGTTCATTTTATTTCATTCATTTTTAGTTTGTGCAGTTGAAGTCTGGTTTCTGTGTTGATGACATCCTTACAATGGCGCAAATGATGGTTTGGGTTTTAACTGTAAGGTTATCGTAGGTGTGACTGCGCCGCTGTTGCAGTCAGTTGTTTTAACTGACTCATTCTCTGTGGTTGCCTGTACTGGGCACACATGTCACAAGTCAGACATAGCGCTTTCTGGCACAAAGTGTCAACATACCACATTGTGCAGAATCATCACAAGGCAGTGATGTGTGTGTAGTGGTGTGTGACAGTAAAGAGCAGCCATATACCATTTTCATGTACTATGCATTGTAAAACGTGGGCCTGAAACTGTTGAATATTTTACTGGTCTATGTCAATAAAAATCCCTATAAACTGGCGAGAAGGGAAGAATGATGTATATTCTACGTTGCCATGAACCAGAAAGATGGCAGCAGTAAATGAAATCTTGCTCTTTCTGTCACTTAAAAGAGTTTCTTTCCATCAGCAACTTTTTGATTTTAGTATTACTACATTAGGCAACAACTGCTACCAACTGCAATTCAATTCTGAAAGGCAATTCAACTACCATGAAAGCATTGATTGCTCTGCATGAAACCAACAGTAAAGAGAAAGTTAAAGTTAGAACAGCAAAGCTAAATCACATGTAGCTACACTATCAAACCGACAATGTATCACATAGGAGCCAAAATAAAACCTCTGACATTATATATACTATAGAATCACCACAAGGGCCCACTCACCAACATTAAATACAACAGCAATATTTGCAAAAAGAGCAAATTAAACATGTTGATTTGATTCATATGCAAACACAATTGAAAAGGTCTTACAACACCACTGATACGTGACACATTCTGGTTACAGTCCACTCACCTGTTACCAATCCGTACGCTTTGGACACTGGTCGCAGACCTCTGTGTGTGTGTGTGTGTGTGTGTCCAGCTGGTTTTTAAACAGAAAATCTGGGCAGATCCAGCTGCAGGTGTAGATGCCAGTGATGGATGATCCACAATGAATATTTTATTCACACTCAGAATAAGGCCCTGTGTGTTATCGATGCAAGACAGTGAAAAATCATGACAGGCAGAGGTGTCCTTTTTGTCATATGATATTAGCTGATTTATACTCACATTTACTGACAGGAATGGGGAACAAACCATCACACAATCGGCTACAATATTCCTCGACTTATGGAAGTTTTTATTAAACTGGTCTGTTCTTGTGATGTAGCATTTTGGATAAATGCAAATAGATTATGTAGATCTGCAAGTGTTTGGGTGAGTTTGATTTGTGTAATTTCATGCAATGTATAACTGAATAGAGCAGGATTTTACGTGTGTCCATTGTGGCTATGCTATTATCTGTAAAGACTGATATCACTAGTGTTATCCCATAATGCATATCTGGAGAACAGCTATTGCACAAGCTACTGTCAGACATCAAATCCACCAACACAGATTTTCTAGACTTTGAATTGGCGAAAGGTTATGTTCAATCTGGGCTCAACCTCAGATTCACATTATATAAGACATAACTAATGTGACACATAATATGAATGTTGTGATACAGGCTATTAAAAACACGTCAGATCTGCTTTGATGTTTTCTTGTTTGGCGCGCTGCATTTCACCATCTGCAGCCTGTCTTGTGTTTTATGAACATTTAATACAAAATGAGACACTAAATCCCATTTGGGGGATGCGTCGGGTTGTGGGTTCTGTCATATCTGAGCAGAGATTCATTACCACGGCGATATGCCCAGTTTTCACGCTATAATTTAATCAATGAAATGACATGATCAGGGAAAAAAAGAAAAAAAAAATCCTTGGTACATAATCCTGTCTGGACGTCCAGTCTGAAATGTTAAGGAGAAAGCCTTGCATTAAGAGTTTTAATCCAATTCATCAGGAAATATTCCAAAAAGGGATTTGTGACGTATGTCCTTGTGTTGGAGAAGATCACAGATGTGCTGGTGATTTGTTTTTTGTACGGGACAGAATTGAGAGTGTTTCTTTTTACATTTTAAGGCTTTAGTGAAGATTCCCAACATAAGTTTTGCTTAAAAAATGCCACAATCTATCAGATTGGTGTATTTGTCTTGACAGACAGTGGAGACTACACTAGAACGAACTGTGGTGTCTATAACTACACATGCATTAACCCATAAAGACCCAGTGCTACTTTTATGGCAGCTCCCAAATGATTTTTTCCTCTATAGTTAACCTTTCTTAAGTGATTTATCACCATTTATTCTAATATCACCATTTATCCTCTGTATTTTGGATTTTAATTGAAAATCAGGTATTTTCCTGTATTTAATTCACTGATCATGTAGATGTTCACAAAAGCTCGCAGTAAATTCAAAGGTTTTTATATCAAAATGGAGAAAACTGAAGAAAAACTGACTTTTTCAGTAAAAACTATCATTAACTGAACATAAACCCAGTGTGTCCATCCACCGTCATTGATCCAACTCCATGGGTTTTACTGGTGAATC
>JAPQRQ010000008.1:22171372-22189107 GCA_037367365.1 Apogon talboti
CACACACACACACACACACACACACACATATATATATATATATATATATATATATAGTTACACAGCTGACAACTACACAAGCTGGTAGTCATGCTTTTCTGCAGGTCCTGTTGCCATTTTCTTCCACCTGCATGGTGCAGAGGTTCATTTTGATCCTTTAGGACACCAGGCTTGTTGTGGTAGAAACAAGATTCCCTCCTGACCTATTTTCTGAGTATCTTTTCAAGAGACTTCACTCTGGCATTCAGCTCCTGCTCATTTTTGAACTTCTGCCTACAAAGTTGTCTGTGAACTTGATTGGCATTCTCGCAGTTTGATTGACTGCAGGACACTTTTTGTAAATGTCATTGTGGAGGTGTTAGATGTGTCAATCTCAGTTCAGATAAACTGAGAAACAAATGAATGGGTTGTGCTTGCGATTTCCATTGTCTCATGCTTTTTTGGTTACAATCTCTGCCAGCTCTTAAGATTTTTTTCCCCCCACTTTGTGTTGACAGGTGAGAAATTGGGCTCAACAAAACTGTCAGTTTCTCAGACTCCCTCTGCATACATTGCACTTCTTGTCAGGGATACAGTAGCTATCCATATCCCCATGTTTGGTGACCTGTCATTGCTCGTCTTCAAAGTTGAAAGCCCACTGCACAGAGAGGGCCTCATTCTGACAGACCCCTCTTGCAGGCAGTGTATTTTAATAAGCTTACTGCTGAGTTTTGCTGCTGTGTACCACCTTAAATTTTAACTTCATCTCTATTATGCAATTCAAGGACTTTTATCTTTCAAAGCCTAAACTTTCTTACCACTTTCACGCTCAGGTCCCTGTATTATATGCGATTCAACTCTTAGAGGGAGTTACGTTTCACAGTACACAGTAATAAAATAGGTTAAAACTTTATTGTTGAATCTGATACAGTATTTGGTAGTCCTTTTCCCATGTATGGGGGTCCTGATGTGTCATTCAATAAATGATCTGCAACAGAGTGAATCTGCTTCATGTAAAGGGGTTGAAAATATCACATTCTGCAGTTAGAAATGTCTATATAAAACACTGCGAGTTACTGTCAGATTCCACTGTTGAAATACAGCTGTGACAGATATATGGGTATTACGTCTTTAATGTAATATGTTAGATTTTTCCAGCTCTGTTAGATACAAAATAGACAAAAATAATTTCTCATATTTTTCAGAAATTTTTCAAAAACGTTGTCAAGTGATCACAACATAATAACAAATAATCAATGACAATCTTAATAATCTGCAATAAAATGACATTAGCAAAATAAGTTCTTCTGAATTCGTTAAATACTCTATAATCACATTTTACCATGATTTCTCTGTAAAGACCTCTACCATTAGAAACTCTCGCTTTCGGTGTAAAATCAACAATCTCTTTGTGTGATCTGTTAAAAAAAATGAGGCAGAGAATAGAAAAGCAAAGTTTGATGAAACAGGCCCATCTTCAGTGCAGTGTTGAATAAACTTAGACTAACAGTATGACAATTAAGCACAGTTCACACAAAAATGTCATGTTTCTTTGAGGCACTCATTGCCTTAAACCTTTGTATTCCCATCTCTAGTAGCCCTGTCAGCAATAAACACTCAACATACTTTCATATATTCTGAAAAAACTGAATCATTCACAAAAAAAATAAAAAATAGTCTGTAAGTGCAATCACCTGTTTTTGACAGTAATTGAGCTTATCCAGTTGAGGCACACAATTGTTTTGTTTTTTTTTTATCCTAAACAAAAACAACATGACAGATATAGTTAAGTAAAAACAATAAATGTATTTTCTGCATGGCCAGTCAGAGTTTTGTCATTGGTATGTGCAGGTTGTTCCAGGGTCCCATCCACAACTCCTCCTCGTCTGACAACGTGTGGTCACTGTGGGACTCCAGCGTCTCCCGACTGTCCTTATGGTTGTCAACAGAAGTCTCTTGCTCGTCAGTGACACAGCTGCTGTTTCTGTCAATCAAGGCCTTGGCAATATTAGTTTTGGACCCAAAACTTTTAAGACCTGTGATGCCGGATCCCAAGGAGCCGCAGGACGACCTAGTGTTAAGGTTCACATCCACGTTGGAGGAAATAATTGTACCTGTTCCATTTTCTGTGTTGTTGTTTCCTGTTCCTTCAATGCTAATAATCGGCGGAGGCTCTTCATGAGTTACGCCCAATTTGTCGAGTTTTTTAAAATGCTTACCCAGTCGGCACGGGGACCCCACCTTTAGGTTGTTAGGGTGAGGCAGGCGCCGCGTTCGGACGATGGTGCCGTTTTGGGCGAGGTAGATGTTCCCGTTGATGTTGCTGTGGCTGTTGATGTTGGAGAGCCGGGGTCGCTGGGTCTCTGTGGTGCTCTCCTCTCCCGTGGAGCTGGTCTCGTTTTCTCGATCAACCACCAGCTTGATGCGCTTCTTTCTCCCAGCCTGATAAGAGGACAGAAGGGGTCACTGTCAATATGTTTCTCTCAGGTTTGCTCAAAAACACAGGAAACGACCTTTAGAAGACGGCTCAAACTGGATGATAAAGATTAATATTGCGGTATTTCATCCAACTCCTGCTAAAATGACCTAGAAAACAGACTACAAAGTTTATTCATTGTGATTAACTGATGTTCTAACGGTGATAGCTAGGAGGGTTTTACTTCCTTCTCAAACACTGATGAAATTAATTAAATCGGCTAGCTCTCAGCTTTGTGTAAATCCACTTATACCTTATTTTTTTCTGTTGGTATTCTTCATGGTTCTTGTTAGAGAGCTATAAAAGAAGACTAAAACTAATACACTGCTTTTAATCTTCTCTACAAAGCTATGATTGATAGTTCAGCTTCTTTATTACCTGTGTGAACAGTGGACACAACACCAGACCCTGCAGCTACCAAATGAATTGGGTATCTAAAGGTTATCTAAAGGGCTGAATTACAGGCATAACTTTCGGTGCCACTGTACCAACCTGAAATCAGAAGTAAAACGATGGCTATACATTCTCTTTCCCTGCATAAATTTAAACCACTTTGTATGTTTGGAAATTGGATCTGTTGCCTCCCTGACAAACATAATCGAACCTTTAAAATTACACTATAAAAAAGTGTGATTACTTATTATTTTGTGTTACTTGAAGCTTTTCTTAAGCAAAAAAAGTCACAACCCTGGGGTAAAGTGACAAAACCAATGTAAAACACTCCACTGCAGGAGATCGGACAGCAACATGCAAAATCTCACACAAGAAACAAGAGAATATTGACATCTAAAAAGTCAAGAAGAGGCACCCAAAGAACATGTAAAACATAGAAATAAGTTAAAGATGTGCAAAAGACAGCAGAACTATGACATTTTGCAGCAGGAAACCAGAAAAGTTTTTGCTTGCTAAGGGGAAATGAAAAAAGTGGATATCTGAAACACTCTGTAGAGGCAAGCAATGTTCTCTTCACTCCCATGCAAGGGTAATTTTATTCACTCTTACTTCATAGCAGACAATCTATCTCTCTCTAGAAGGCAGTAGAGTTTCCTTCAGAGTCTGAATCTGAGTCTTTTGATGCACTGCCGCTTCCTGATCCACTGGATGAAATGGCGTCCTCGTCCACTTCAGTAATGGGCGACAGGCCTTCGTATGACTCGTCTGTGACGGTGCTGCTTCTGATCTCTTGAGGGTAAGAGGGGGCTTTTAAGGGAGCAGAAGGCCCAGGTTTTGCAGCGGGAGCACTGGACTTTGTCGATTCATCACTCTGCTCACTCGATGACTCTTTGCTCTCATCAGCACTCTCGGATTCATCTTCCTCTTCGCTCTCCTCTGTGGTCGTTCCCTCTGACTTTCCGGAACTCTTGCTGCCGCTGGCAGACCGGGAACCTGAAGAACTTTCCTTGCTGCCACCTGAACTCTGGTCTGAGGAGCCTTCACTTCCTGACCCTGACTCGGTCTCGCTTGCCGTCCCAGTCCCTGATTCAGTCTCACTGAGTTCTTCGCTGGACTTCTCTGAACTCCCTGCGCTCTCTGATGATCTGCTTTCCTGTGATGACCCCTCACTTGAACCAGCGCTACTAGCACTGCCACTTCCACTACCACTTCCACTACCGCTACCACTTCCACTTCCGCTGCCACTACCGCTACCACTTCCACTACCGCTACCACTTCCACTTCCGCTACCACTACCGCTACCACTTCCACTACCACTACCACTTCCACTACCACTACCACTCCCACTTCCACTCTCTTCTGAAGCACTACTCCCCTTGCTGGCTTCAGTAGCAGATGATCTTACAGAGGAGCGAGCAGAGGATCCGCTTTCTTTTGTGCCCTCTGAAGACCCCTCCTCCTCTTCTGACTCTTCCTCAGAATCTTTCTCTGTCCCTGACTCCTTTTCTGTGCTGCTTTCCTTCTCTGTTGCAGTACCTGTTCCCGATTCTGATTCTGAGTCTTTCTCGGATCCTGACTCCTTCTCTGACTCTGACTCCTTCTCTGACTCTGACTCCTTCTCTGACTCTGATTCCTTCTCTGACTCTGATTCCTTCTCTGACTCTGATTCCTTTTCTGACTCTGATTCCTTCTCGGTTCCCGATGACTTCTCAGACCCTGACTCTTTTTCTGTTGCAGATTCTTCTTCTCCTTCTTCCTCCTCACCTTCTTCCTCTTCTTCCTCTCCTTCCTCTGCTTCCTCTCCTTCCGCCTCAGATTCTCCAGGCTCTTCCTCCTGCTCTTCCTCTGAGTCCACTGTGCTTTCATTGGCATCATCCCGATCTAAATCTACTGTCAAATAATCTCTGTCAACACCTTCCTCTTCAGATCCTCTCTCACTTGCACCTGCTTCTGGCTCACTTTCAGTGACACTAATAGACACTTTGGACTTCTCCCCCTCACTAGCTACTTGTGAGGCCTCCTCATCTCTCTCGCTGCCTGACACATGACTTATATCACTCTGTGATGATCTCCGGCCCTGCAACTTGTTGCGCAGGTTAATTTTCATAAAAACTTTACCAAGCTTGCTGCGGACTTCAGACTTAGTGTCAATTGGTCCCGTAAATGCCGGTCCATCAGTCAGACTGTCCTGGCTGTCAATGCGGCGAGCAGACATCAGTCTGGCATAGTCATCGTCCATCTTCCCTTTGCCAAACATCTTCAACATTTTGGCTTTCTTCCATGGAGAAGAAGGTCCGGCTTCAGATGGTTCTCCTCCCTTGCTGGCTGCCAGCAGTTTACTGAGTTTCATGACAGACTTCAGTTTCTTGGCTGCCTTAGAAGGCTCGCCTTCCTCTGCTGGCTCAGCTTGTTCGATTTCATCCTCTGGTGGCATATCTCTAAATGCAACCCTCTTGGGTGGGCCTCTACCTCGCATGCCACCACGACCTCTGCCTCTGCCTCTGCCTCGGCCCTAAGACAGTCATATTTAGTTCAGAAACTGTTTATATTGGAACTTAACACAGGATTTACAGTCAAACTTTAGATATACATTTGACTTACTTAGGGCAATACCTATGACACACAACATTATCAGTGTATGAATAAACTTCATATGTAAGTATGGATAATACCTCAGGGCCACCGTAGTAGTAACTGTCATCTTCCATGATCATCTCTCCATATTCGTCATACATAGGAGGTATTAATCTCCTGCGACTGCCATATGGAGGATAGTCATACCTACAAAAACAAAAATAGGAACATTACAAACTTTTTTACTGATAATTCATAAAATAAATGTTATTACAATACCCACAAATACACCAATACAATTCTGTACACCTGTTTGCTTGTGACCCATTTGTACTCAACACCATCAAACTAGAGACAACAATCAATGAAATAATTATACTTTTGGGGAGACTTGCTTGATAGAGAACCTGATGAAGTGCTTTAAAATGTGTGTGTATAAGTACAACATGTGTGTAGTCAGTGCTTGAATCCTGAACTTTTTCTCATTATCTGTTTTTTTTTAGCCTTGGCTATCTGTCTGGTCCAAATCCTTTTCTTGATTTGGCATATCTTTGACCTGATAAGCAGTAATTGCTGTACTGATTAGCTGATGTTTCTAAAAATCACTTGGCAAGTTTCAAATGCCAAAAGTGAGGGAAAAAAGGAAAAGGAAAATAGCACAACAGTACAGGCCAAATGAGATTTTAATTCCAAAGCTGCTAGATGTCGTGCTAGAGTATGATAGGTGTTTACCAAATTTTTAACCAAAATGCTTCAGTAAATGAATGAAAACATATGATAAGATGGGAAGCTGTGGATTAATAAGTAATGACTAAATATCAATTGAAACACAATGAAAATCTGGTTGTATAACTGGTCCTTTCTTTCAGTTTTTTTCTGGCTTTGACGCCTTCACCAGGAGAGTATTAGATGTGAGGCTGCATCCATTTGGTGGAGCCTGACTGTTACAGGTTATGCAGCAGGAAGGGCAGGGGCTCAGGCTTAAATAGAGAGTGCACAGTGTATGAGGGCGATGTGATGCTGAATTTTTATTGAATGATAACTAAAGACGGTAGTGGAGATGATGTGGTTAGTCTTTTTGCAAGTTTTTTAAAATATTGGCAGAGATTGAATGTAATCTGCAGCTGTATTCTGCATGAGCCTGTACCTTTGAATTACATCATGGTTTGCATCAAATCAGCTTGTGGAGTTTGTTGTACGGACGATCGATTACAGTTCTCCATCATGGGTGTATCTATAAATTATTGTCAACAGGCAGGATTTGCTCACTATTTAACTCATCAAACCTCCCATTGTACCAAGAGGTGCCAGTATATTTTATTTATTCTGGCCAATAGTGACAGAAACAACAATATTCTACTGTAAAATGTTTCTCTTTTTGCCCAGCAGTTTTTTTTTTAGGAAAATAACTTTAGAAAATGACCTTTAAGTAGTGTAGGTGAAATATGGCTCATATTTGATACTATGTTGTAGTATAGGATTATTCATATTAATGTGAATAGGGGCAAAATTAGCTCAAATATATTATTGAAACTGAACATGTGGATTATTCCTCCTACTCTAAAACACTAAATTAAAGATGAGCCTGAAGCAAAGAGCAAAGGAAGGCGATTTGAGTCACAGACACCTTCCTAAATGCATGAGGGTGGCTCTGCGGAGTACACGCTTGGTTGATTGCTGGATTAAGAGCTTAACTGCTGTTAAATTGCATCCGTTAATGCAAACAGAAACAGATCAGAGGCATCTGGTCGGAGTGACGGGACACTTGGTGGCAACAGTAGCTTTTACAATGAACCTTCTGACATATCATCAAAATATAATTACGGCTTGTTGCACAGGACGAGACGAGTGATTCAGACACTGAGCAACATCTGAGCTAATTAGACTCAGCCAAGCCCTGACAGGCGAGGTAAGTCGATGAACAACTGCAGCAATTAAAAAGCCTAATTTCAGTATGGACAAATTTCCAACATTTGTCAGACTTTCTTGTACTGATTTAGGCCTGCGGGGGTGTAAAAGCTGCTCCTGTTTCTGATAAACTTGCGGCGTAATTCCACAGAGTGGTGGACGTCACCTGCCATAGAGCAAGAGCGTTTAATGAATAACAATTTTCTTAGCAGCTGTTACAGCTTTCAGTTCCATGTTTTTCCTCTTAGGACCATATGGGCAGTGTGGCACCCAAGCCAAAAACACCCTCTTTCCATTAAGCTGTGGGAAAACACTTTTATGCTTTCAGGTGCCCCACTCAAGGCAGCATAATTGATCTCATTTTAGAGGAGTAGAGAGGGTAAACACTCAGCTGGTATGTACCGATGTGGGAGGAGTCATGCTCATCATTTATACTAAACTTCTAGGAAATGCGCTCAACCCCAAAAGACTTGAGCACTCGAAGCTAAGGCGGAAGGTCATGATAAATAAGACTTAATGATGTATTTTTTTGACTATAAATGGATAAATTGATATCACACCCGTGTATTAGTAAGTCTAATGAGAGATGAGATAGTCAGAAAACTGTATGCTCACCCTTGGTCATAATTATAGTAGTCCTGTGAGTAGTAGTCTTGGCCCGGGTCGATGCCTGACTCCATGGAAAGCTCCTGCATTTTAGAAAAGAAGAGAAATTACTCAGCAGGCCTCAGTGAAAGGCAGCAGAAGAAGAGCACAGGGTGAGCAGAGTGACTACAATCCCTGTGAATTAAGAAAAGCAGGAATGTTTCTACCTCAGGTCTCAGAAGAGATGGCCTCAGCAGTTGCTGTTGCTGCCAAAGATTAGTACAGAAGAAGGATAAGGCAATGGAACGAAGGGATGGTCAAGAGAGACACAAACACAAGGAAGGCTTTACACTTTTAAAATTTGATGCTGGAAAAAACAAACCAAAAAAAAGATCTGTACTATTTGCCAAGTCCATGGAGGTCACAGGGGTACAAGGTGGAAAAATTAATAGAATATTGATGGAAACAAACCATGAAAAAAGAGGCAAGAAGATGGCCAAGTAGAGTAGTAAGACATAATCTCTATGTTAATGCATAGAAAATAACATCCAGCAAAAACTGTGACGCTCAGACGATTTGAAGATGAACATTTAAATGAGAAGTTTGTGCCCTGATGTGTTTTTTTTTTTCATTGGAGAAAAAATAAACAACTCCTCCAGATGCTTATCTGCTGTTTGACAGCAACATTTGAGAATACAACAGACTTTCAAATCAACCTTAACTGTAATGTCAGTGTTAGGAGTCCTATCGCCGCAATCTGATCTTAATCTCATTCTGTTTCCCATCAGAAGAGTGGATAGATAAGAATAATAGGATATAAGCTGCCTCAAGCTGCCTGAAGAGTGACAAAATGTCTTAGAACAACAATAAGATAAAAACACATCACAATAAGAATGCTTACCTGTCTGCCTTGGCCTCGCCTCCTGCGGAAAGAAGGAAATAAGACAAATAATGAATATGGATTGACAGCAACATTTTAGGTGCTTTTTTTCTTTTAAATGAAATGTTAAGTCTATAAGACTAGCGGATGTGTATTCTGCTGACCACTACGGAACATTCAGTTTTACTTACTGTGCATTTTCACGTGTTAAATTACTGAGTTGCAGATATTGCTCAGCTCTGAAAAGGGTGCCTAATGCCACAAAGTTATCACAATAGTGTGGGCTGTTGTTTTTCTGTTATCACATCCAAACAGGGACAGAAAGAAGACAATGAATGCAAATATCAGAGGCTTGGAGAGATTGGATAGGGAAAAAGAGTCATTGTTTATACAGACATATCTAGAACATCTCCTCGTAGATATGAAAAGGACATTGTGATTCATGGAGGAATTACTGAGTCAAAGATATTTAATGAAATTTTCTTTGGTTATCACATTATTATGAGTCTGTCTTTGTCTCAGACAGTTTTCATCTATACTGAGGCAAGAAAATTGTGAGATTTATTCTTAAAAATGCATATAAACAACTGACAGCTGCTCCTGAGGACAACAGTGCATTTGGTACAAGTCCATGCGAAACGGCAAGTAATGGAGCTGAGACCTCCAGGTTCACTAGCGTACAACTGTAACCTGTCTGGACCCATAAATAACGACGACTTTCACACTGAGATATATCGCCAAGCAATGATGTGAGCTTCCTCTGGAGAACTGTAATCTGTTATTATGGGCAGAGACCAGGGACAGGGCACAGCCATATGGCCACACCTCCAAGGCAGAGTGGATGAAAGGATTGGGATCTGATGGATGATCGGTTGGTTTGGCTCGTGGCTACTGCTGCCTCCATGCAACATCAAGAAAAATGGCCCAGCAGACAGCTGCCGAAGGATGGTTTGCACAGGAGGGAACTTGGGTAAGATGGGTGATAAGGTAATATTGTGGAGAAAGACGAGTGTGTTGAAGTTGGTGTTAGGCCCATACCTGAAATCTCAACATTGAAGGGAATCTTTACCCATTACAGAGACTTTATATACTATATTTGTATTAAATCTTTAGCCAGATGCTGTAAAAACATGTCAACTAATATAGTTATCCAACTGACTCAGCAGAAAAATACCTTTCATAATAAACCTGACAATTTGCATGTATTCACTATTTACTAGCTGCTTATCAGCATATTAATACCTTATTGAGCCTTTATTAGTCACTATGAAGCCCTATACCTATTATACCCTGCATGTTTTACAAATTCTAAGCTACTAACTTCCCTTCACTGATCTCATAATTAATGCTTACTGAGCAAGGAAGCTGTTCATGAATTACAACCATAAAAAAAAGACAGCACACCTATGTATATTTAATAAAACATAGACTACATGTGAGCTTGTTGTGAGCAAAACCTTAACTTAAACTTAGAAAATGTGAGTCTAAAAAAAACTAAATGTAAAAGCAGATGGATGTTTCAGGCAATAAGGATCTCATTTTGTATCAGCCAGGATGTCATTTTTCCTTATAGTTCAATTTTAGCCTAATTTTCTCCAAACCTTACGACTTTCTAAATGTAAACATGTCAAGTCAATAGATTGCTTTGTGTTTTTGTTGTCAAGCATCACTAAAGAAACAAATGCTCTTTGATAAAACCAGGTGTAGAATAGCCCACATTAAGGGTTGTTGCTTTTTGGACTGAAAGAAACAGCGTGTGAGCTGCTAGCCTCTTTACAAAAGAGATTACCCCATGTAGTGAACATGGAATACAGAATTAGAAGGCCTTCGATCTGCCCATCAGGGGAACGTGTGATGAATCAAACATTACATTGCTCTGGAGAGGAGGTATGCTAAGACCATTTGCCTTAGGGCATGGAGGGTGAAACAAACATATGAAGGGTATGCAAGAGAGAAAAGACATGTGGAAAATCTGAGCATAGAAAAAAAGAAAGTGAAGGCGAGAACGGCTGCATCACAATGAGTGTTAAGAAGGTAATAGAATCTCCCGAGGACCACAAGGAAAGATTAACAAGAAGAGGCCATGGATTGGAAAGTATTAGAACTAACTAAAGCGAGAGGAGAAGAGGGAGGGAGAAGCAGACAAATGAGACGTGCAGAAGGTCACAGGGATGGAAAAGGAAAGGAGAGGGTAACAGTACTTGACAGTCCCACAGGCAGCGGCCCTAGTTAAGGATTGATTGGTTCTCTAATTAGCCTTTTCCAGTGTGTAGCCGAACATCACACTGACTACTTTATCATGCTGGGAGGATCTCTGTAGACATGTGAGCAGACAGGTCCCCCAGAGCTAGCCTCTCTTAACACAACTAAAGCCTGTGGGGAAGTTTGTTTAACACATTTTTACAACTTATACTCTGGACAACATTAGACGCTTTCATTTGAGAATGGCCGGCCTTTCTTTGTGTGATGTAGTCCGCATTTAATTACACTTAATGTGTCATAATTTAAGGCCATAATTGCTGTGTGTTCGTTGAGTCATTGTTGCATGCATATGCATATTAAGGTGTTGTGGATAAGAATGTTTTCATATACAAGTTGAGCCTCAGTAATGATATCTTAGGTTTGAATATGCTGCTGCATAAATGGATGATCACCTTTCCTGAATGCTCAAAGCTGTTTTCATATTTTACAAAAAAAAAGGAGCAGACACTCAGAATTATCATACCTTTGGAAAATTTTTAAGTCACAGCAATTTTCTCTCATTTGAAAATGTTTCCAACATCATAATATTTCTTTTGGTTAATTTGGAGTCTGGAGAAGCAACGGCATGCTAAAATTTCACCCTCTTATCTTTGCATGCAAGTAAAGGAACTATTTCCCTCTCAGCAAAAAAAGGTTTGCTAAACAGACCCTTTGGCTGTGGACTTTAGAAACTTTTAATGTTAATAAAATTACAAAGTAGGTTTGGGAATGAAATGTTAATATTAAAAGTGAACAGAAATAATAGAACAGGTGAGGCATTTAAAAAGTGATCTCTCTATTAAAATGAAATGCTACATGACCGTCATAAATCTGTTCATCTGCGGCAATTTATAACAGGCAATGAAACTAAGCAGAACTGATATATGCAAGTCTCTTTTATGTCCTAATGCAAGCCCATAAGCGTACAGTCACTGTTGCAGAACTGAGTACATATTTTGGCAGCTGGCACTAAAATTGGATTTTCACACAAAATATAAAGTAAAAAAAAAAGCATTTGTCTCTGAAAAAACATTTGAAAATCATAGCTAAAGCTCATATGAAACACTATCCACAATGTAAAAGTAATAAAACAGAGCAGAAGGTACAGAAAAAAACAGGCAATGAAGATGAATAAAGGGAAATAGTGACAATAGATAAAGGTTCAAAGTCAGAAAACTGTAGACTGAGAGGCAGAGTCTGAGCTGTTCATGTTCATTTGATTTGTCTCCTGAACCTCAGGTGCAACACTTATTTGAGTTGCTTCATTTTCAGTGCAGTTCATATTAGTTGTGTTGACTTGGACTGCAGAGTTAGGATGTTTTGGCTTTGGCGTGCTCTGCTCATCATCAGGATCAGAGCTTTGCGGTTCGTTAGCACCCTCTGATTCTTCAGTCACTTGTGGTTTCTTGTTAAACTTGGGCACCTTGATATTTTTGTCCACTTGGCTGTACATGTTGGCAACAGACCTCTCTATTTCTGCTAGATTCTGGATGTTTTTTAGGATTCCTTTAAGCTCCTTTTTTGTCCCGATGTCAGTTTCCGATGGGATTCGGGGAGGGGGGAGTTTGCGCTCCGAAACGGGACGAAGCGAGGACACGGGAGGCAAAGAGGTGGGGACAAACTGAACGACCGGGCGCGATTGTTCGCTGGAAGGAGAAGGTGGGGGAGGAAGTGGAGGTGGAGGAGGAGGAGGGGCAAGCTGTTTAGTGATAGGCTGAGGAGAGGGAGGAGGTGGGGATTGAGGTTTATGAGGGCAGGATGGTAATGGTGGAGACAGGGGAGGGCTGGAGGGAGGAGATGTGGATGGGGAAGGTGGTCGTGGCGGCTGCGGAGGTGGAGGCGGTGGATTTTCTGGTGGGTCCGGGATAATCTCCACCGTGATCTGACATGGCTGTACTGTCATGTAGTTGGAGATACTGGAGCTGAACTTTCTGAGGACAGGAGGAGTAGGTTTCTGGTTAGTCAGGGGCCAGGACTCATTTCCCTGAGTGATGATAATGCTGGGGGGCTCATCTCTGCCCACAGACATGGGGCTGTAGGGGTAATCCATGATGGAGAACAGAGTTTGTGGGGTCAGCTCCAGCGTGTCAGTGCTGTCTCTATTCCTGACAAGGATGGGAGACAAGGAGCCCTGGGAGCCTCTGTTTAGCCTTAGGGTTTGTTCCTGGAGGGCCTGTTGCTCAAACTGCCTCGCCTGCTCGCGGACTGACAATTTGGCCTCTGTGCTGCAGCCATTCAGCTGGAGCATATCCAAACTCTGCAGCCCTTCCCTGCCTCTCAGCGCTGCGTGGAGTATCTGCTGCTTCCAGTCCGCCGGGTCCATAAGAGCTTGTCTCCTTGGCAGCTCATAACCGTGCACTCCTCCTCGAATGCGGGCGGGCATTGACCGGACGCACCCTGACCCCGCCGAAGGGGGAGGGGAACAGGAGAAGCGCCTCCGAGCTGGACTCTCCCTGCCCATGAAGGTGTCAGGACTGCTGAGGGGGCTGTTGTCAGTGTAGACAGGGTTGTGGGTGGTGAGTGGGCGATAGTCGGAGTAGAAGGTCACGTTGCTCCCCGACTTGGGTAAGTTGACGTGCAACGCTCCGTTGCCGCGGGCTGCAATGGCACGACAGGCAAAGGTGCTAAGATTCCTCTGGTGGTCAGCCTCCTCAATGACAGACTTTTTAACCCTGCCCCAGTGGGAAGTGGAGGTGAACAAGAAAAAGACTTGAAACAGGTGAAGATAGACATTCAGGGGTAAGCGAAGCAAAGAAAAAAGGATGAGCCAAAAGCCACTGCACTATTACTCCTATTTCTACTGTTTCTACTATTCTTATTTCTATTCCTCATTCTTCATCTGTTGTAACTCTTAGTATTGTGACTGTTATGAATTCATATTTTAACGATATATTAAAATCTCATCAATAAAATCGAATCAATATGGGTCACCTTTATGCACCAATTGGCAAATCAAGTGAAAATTCTCCCTGTTTTGAAAACTTTATAATTTTATGGTACAAAATGTGGAAATGGTACAGTTATTGTGTTTATTTAATGCCTGGGCTGTGGACCAAAGATATAATGCAAATAACCGACTTCGACCAATATTGCATGCATTAGAGCAATCAGTCACGACACCGTGAGACGTAAGGAGAACGACAAAAAGGAGATGGATTGTCTAATGGAAAGGGAAATAGAAGAGAGCCTTGGTGATATCTACAGAAACACAGAACCTCAGACTAAAGGGAACTCCCCCTTTTCTGACCATGTGGAACTAAAAATGACTACGCCGTGGGAAATCTAAATATTTTCTCTGTTTATCAACTAAATTTTACAACTGCAACCCCTTTATCAAAACTTTCTCATCACAAAAACATTTGCTATGCTTAAAATCATATCTATATATCCACATCTAATCAATAATCTATTAGCAAGATTATATAACTTGGTATTACTTACTGCAGTCTGAATCCAGAGAGACAGGGGAATGGAAATGATGGAAGAGATGCAAACACAGTCAGATGGTAAGAAGACAAAAATGTCAGATGTGTTAAGAAAAAATTAAAATGCGGATCATAGGGACATGAACCTTTTGCAGCCCGATGGTAAATAACGCACATATTTACTGGGGATCCAGGAAAATGTATGACTCAGGCACACAGCTCACACTCACACCATACGTTTCTGTTATAAACCCATAAAGCTTTATAATGTTGATGTGTTGTTTATACGACCAACTCGTCTTGTTCTTAGAGCAACTTAACTTCAAAATAAACACTGCTCAGCTACAATACAATCCTCATGAGAGCTTTACTCCTACAACAAAATCACAAGCTTCAGCTCGCTGTCGAGCGTTGGTCAACATCTGTTGTAAACACTGCAAAAGCTTTTTACAGCTCGTCATTAAATTTCCATTTTCTTTTTTTCCACTTGATTTTAGCAACATTATTGTTGTAAATCAAAATTACAAAACCCAGCGGGGCGGCAGTTTCAATTCAACCTCATTAAATCCAGAAGCATTAACGTCTCAGTGCACATTCAGGGTAGTATTTAGCATGAAAGGTGAAACCTTATTGTGCTAATGACAAAACGCCCTGAACATATATCCATGAAACATTCAACACAGCAGAATAATCAGGGAACAGATTAAAACGATTTATCTCAAAGTCAATTATCAAACATGGGCCAGAATTCATTTGCCAAATAAATGCCTTTTATGACTGTTTTTCTCTCACCTTGAAAGATAATCTTGCGGAAATACAGAGGTCAACTTCAAAACACAATCATAAGCTTAAGTTTAATTGCCTCTTGTGGAGCAGCATACAATGTGTGTGCCTCAAGCGATGCAGACGCTAATGCACCAAAGACTGTGATCAACACGCATAGGTCTGCTGTGGTCAGATCAGAATAAATGGTGAGATATAAAAGGATTTTGATAAAAGGAAGGTAAATACTTTATCTGGGGAAAGGCTTAAGCACTGGCATTCAACCCAAAAGCAAGCCTCCTTAGTTTTGACCTGAAGTGCACAATGCATCCCGTTTAACACTAGGAGTCAGAAGGAGGTGGGCTGGGAAACAGATAATGAAGGGTCAGGGCTGACTCACATGCTGCTGTCTCCCAGCTCTTCATAGAGGTTAGTAGGAGCACCGGCTGGAGCTGCTTTACCTCCTGGCGGCAAAGCCATCTGAATCCTGGCAGTTTTGGCACACTCAGCCTGTCGCCTGTCACACATAGTGTAATGTGTCATTAGCAACAGACATTAAATGATTTTCAGGTGACATGCAACCAAAAAAAAGAGCTGAAATGCAGACATATAGAAAGAAAATACTGCGTGTTGTGCCCTTCCTCTAAGAAGTATGTGTGGTTTAACGATAAGTGGAAGTCAGACATATCACTTATGTATGAGGCGTCTTGGAAATAACTATGTGTAACAATGGGAGCTGCAGCCAGACACGGACTGTGCAACTATAGAGGACACTTCATTAATTTATGACCAAAAGTGGTGCAGGGGAAAGTTCTTTATAACTTTCATAACTTGGTGGCACACAGTTAAGATAGTATCTTTTTTTCCTACTTGTTGTTGATTGCTTTTGAAAGGGTGCAATAAGCTAAACAAGAATCACCACAAAATAATAATAAAAAAAACCATAGACAAACATTTCCAAATTCTAAAATGTGCAGAATGCAGACTAATTAGAACCAGTGAGGAAGTCTGAAAATCTGTGGCAGACTGACATAGAAATGTATCAGATGATACGGAGCTGAGAGTCTTTCCTTTAATGAAAACCATTTAACAGTTGCAGAATAAAGAAAAACTTGCACTGCCTAATTATATAAGTGTTCAGTGACCTACAGAACAAATCAATGTTGCTTCATCCCATTATGCTATACACATAAAGGCTGGCATTAGCTAGAACGTATTTTCTCATCATCTTCACCCTTTTAAATTATCTTAAGATGACAACTGTAAAATGATATGAGAAACTATTTAGCACACACACACACACACTGCAATGATCTCAATATTATAAAACATGAATAGAAATAATTACTTACTCTTTGAACCTGGTGGAAGGTTTTGATTCAGAGGAAGAAGGAGACAGGAAGATGGAGAGATAGGGGGACAAGAAAGACAGTTACATAATTACATAATTAGATAAATGACTCTTTAATTAAAATAAATGACTGTATAATTCAAAAGAGATATTTAAAGGAATGTAACATGGACTAATGTAGAAGTTTTACAAATGCAACACTTAGTCAAACAACATAAAACTTTACGATATTTTACTTTCTCAAATGTCTTTGCCTGTTCTGACTTTAAGGGAAGTAACATGCTCACTTTAATTTCTATGCAAAGTAAGAAGCACTCAAGCCTCTGGCAATGACTTCAGGGCTTCATGCATAGGTAGCCATTGCTTTTTACTTAAGTGAATTTTCTATGCTTCGTATCTCTATTCCATATTCACAACAAAATCCAATTATTCCACATGAAAAGAACAAATTTAGGTTTTGAATATCATATATGTACGCTGTAATTCACGTAGCAGAACATTACATTGACACAGTAAAATGAAAAAATGATTTCCCAATTCACTTAATTTTACCAAAGTAATGTCAAACAACAACAGCAACAAAGTGCCATCTGCTACAGCATTTTGTGTGTTGTTGTCACTATCAACAGCTTTCAGTTGTGTGTTTGGTTTGTGCACTTACGTAGAACAACTTCACCCATCTGCTTTGAATAAACATTTTACAAACATCACAGTTTGAAGTAGCATGTTAATGACAAAAGGGGGAAGGATCCTGAATCAAATGGACTTAACAATCTGAAAGATGCAGCAAACAAGACGCATTGTATTTTTATTTATTTTTTCTTTTTGTCAAATGATCAGGATGTGTGAATGAGACAGACAGAGAATCTGTAGGGTTTAGCTGATTAAGAGGCATGAAGACTGACGGTCACAATTGGCTGTTGATATTTCTCGCAAATGAGTGTTAATTAATCTGCTTTCACAGTGCATGATCAGGGAGATTAGCCAAGCCAAGTGTGCAGTCAGCATGTATGATATGAGTGTATGATAGATAGACAGATATGCAAATAGATAGACAGACAGACAGACAGACAGACAGATAGACAGAGAGAGAGAGAGAGATAGATAGATAGATAGATAGATAGATAGATAGATAGATAGATAGATAGATAGATAGATAGA
>JAPQRQ010000008.1:22205282-22233210 GCA_037367365.1 Apogon talboti
CACACACACACACACACACACACACACACACACACACACACACACACACACACACACACACACACACACAGTAATAACCCACGATTCAGACTGAAAATTGCCTTTCAGAAAAATAAAATGGATGTGTGATTATAAATCTCAGTGGGACAAGTCACCATGGGCTGCATACATTTTTTCAGTGGGTATTTACTTTGAAAATTGTTGTAGGAAAAGAATTAAGATGAATCTTTATCACTGGAAACTGCTGGACAGCTACGCAGAGTGGTGTTAGTGTATTTTTTTATATACTTAAAACAAAACTGCACATAAGTGACTGATGAAAAATAATTAATGACATTATAATAGATAAGAAAGACTGTAAAAAAAACCCAAAAACTATTTTACATGTTTTACGACAGCTTAAGCAAAACAAAGATTCAAGTAGATCATGAATTTGGACTAGAGTTGAACAATATGATCCAAAAACATTAGTTTAATACAAATGTTCATATGAGTCAATATCAGTAATTATTGAGATAAAAATCATAGCTTTTTCACCTGAAAGATGTGGTTTTGTACTGTATCTTTTATGCTCAGAAAATGGTTAGCACTTACCGACCAAACAGTGGTGCGTTTTAGAAAACAAAATAAAAATTTAAAGTGTAATTCTGGCTGTTCTGAGTTTAACTTCACCTACTGAATGGTTTTAAAAATTACCATAAAATCGGAAAAAGGATGAGATGGATGTGATAAGGTGTGGATGTGAGATATGAGTAGTTCAGGGGACATCAGTAGATCAGAGAACCAAAAAAGACTTAAGCAGAACCAGAACCAGTTTTGACAGACACAGTTACTTTGAGTTTCTGTACTGGTTTTAGGAATAAAGCCTCGCCTAAAATCAATACCAATGTACATATATTTAAAATACTGTCTCTGCTTTTCCTTGCTACCATACAGTCCTTTCCCATGTGGAACTGAGCCCCTGACATGCTCTTAAACCTACCTGGTAGGTTTAAGAGCATTGTTGCGACAATCTGGTGTTTTAATACTTTATTTCAGATTTACACGACAAACCATCAAACCAACAGGCACTGGTTTTACAAGGAAAAATCACTGCCTTCTTATTAGTCCAGTATGTCTCAATACTAGACTGATATTCAGTCTAGTAGTCTAGTAAATGGCAGGAGGTTCATTTCATGTACAAATTTCATGATGTCGAGTATATAAACAATACTACAAGTATGACTGCATCATGAAATGCATGGGTTCAAAAAGATTTTCAGTCAGTCACTGTCAAAATGTGTCTTTTTGTATACTTTATCCATTTTTATGTGCATTATCACAAGTATGTATGCATTTTCATACAAATGAGTTAGTATCACTTTAAGAACAATTCTTATGATAAAAATTTGTGCAACATGAAAATTCACAGTAAGTAAAATTAAGATTTTTAACTGACAGTGAAACCAAAAGAAATTGCAAAAACGCTAATTGTTGATGAATGTATTTATTTATTATTTATATTTACCTGTTCCTTTTTCCTCAGAATTTTTATGTTATGTATGTAGGGCTTTTTATGTAAATGCCTCGACGTATAAATAATGCATTACACAGTGTCAGAACACACTGTCACATTTAACTAATCTAATAAGCAGGTTTAAGAGGGTTTCACATTGAAGTCTGCTTCTGTGAAACCCTGTGGGAATGATCAAAAGTACAACACTGTGAAAAAATGTAACATGTTGCACACATAGTATGCATGCCTGACATACATAGACAAGTGTGTTAAAGAAACACATCAGCCATTTAAACATACAGACGCTGCACACTCATCCATAATCATGTTCAGTAGTGTAATGGTTCAACGCTGTCAATATTCTACAGAGTCAATGCCAGCAATGGCTTCCAGTAATATTAAATCAAATCTTAAATTCAATGAACATAAGGACATTAGTTATACAAAATCGATTTTGTAGCACTGGGGTAGTTTCTTTTCTTTTCTTTTCTTTTCTTTTCTTTTCTTTTCCTTTCTTTTTTCTTTTCCTTTCTTTTTTCTTTCCTTTCTTTTTTCTTTTCTTTTCTTTTCCTTTCTTTTCTTTTCTTTTCTCTCGTGAGGCATTCATTTAGTTCTTAACTTATCCTGACACTAAAATTCCACACCACACCTATCCACTTCCAGACAATATCTGCTCTGTAAATACATTCATACTCTGATTCCCGTAGCTTTACCAAGACAAAAGGTGCCTTTCTGTTTCCCAGAATTGAATTTTAAAGTGACAACAATAGCATAAAGAAAGAAGGAACGTTATTATAATTTACAAAAATAACCCATTTACATTGTTTGTGATGGTCCATAAAATTGGTTTTGTCGTCGATTTTAGCTCCCTCCTCTACCTGTCAGCTCCAGGTGGGAAGATATTCATTCATTTATTCATTCAAAACATTCTACTGCTGTAAAACACATTCTAAATGTGAGATGTCTGACTGAAATTAACCCATAAAGACCCAAACATCCACCATCAACCTAAACCATCCACTGATGTAAAATATTTAATATCTGTTGATCCACTAATCCTATCATGGAATACAAGGAAATAATTGTTGAAAAGTACAGTTTGTCATCTTTTCATGGTCATCAGATATGACCCATTTGGACGTTCAGAGGCTCCGTAGTTACCATGGAAACACTGTCATCTTCTACAGCATTGATTCACCAGTAAAACCCATGGAGTTGGATCAATGACAGTGGATGGAAACACTGGGTTTATGTTCAGTTAATATCTTCTCAACTTTAATCTGAGCTTTTAGGAACGTCAAATATTTGATTTGATTTGATTTAGTGATTTATTCCGAACATGCAATGAAAGTTAACATATATGTGAACAATTAAAACAGAAATAATAGTACAAATCAACAATCGAGACAATCTTAGAAAAAAAAAACAAAAACAAAAAATAGCACAATAGATTCATTTACATGCCTGAAAAGGGGTGGGAAGAAGTGCAACTTATAATAAAATACCTGATTTTCACTGAAAAAAACCACTAAATACAGAGGATAATATCATAATGAATGGTGATAAATCACATAAGAAAGGTTAAGTAGAGAGAAAAATTCATTTGGGAACTGCCACAAAAGTAGTGCTGGGTCTTTCTGGGTTAATATAATGTCCAGCTGGTCATGGAATATGTGTCATTTTTTTTCCTTCCAGGAGCCAATTCTTTTTTCATTTTTCTTAAAAATTGAAAAGACAGAAGATCACAGTCAGTTCTGCTCCATTATTTGATGATTCAGGTCAATTTCCACATGATCCAGAAGTTCTGGATCACTTTCCACTCATGGTTTTTCATGAACTTTGTGCTGCTCAACTTGTCAGCCAGACACCGTACCCTTATCGTCCTGTAAAAGTCCAGTGGTCATTAGATTGTAAATAGCTCCCGTGTTTCTGGCAACATCCCAGTTTAATTTAAAGAGAGGACTATAGGTTAACCTCCTCCACTTTCAGTGAAATTCCCTTTTATCTGAAGAATATTATACAGTGCAGTTGTAAAACACATAAGCCTGCATGTAATCCTGTTCTTATATTTTATTCATCTTCTACAGCAGTTCATTTAATTCTATTACTATTTTATTCCCTCTTTATTATAGGTACGGGATGCCCAAATGTACCTTGATTAAATGTGTCTGAACAAAGTCATACTTATTATATTTAAAGCTTTCAAAGACCACATAAATAACATAAAACATAAATAAACACATTCCAAGGTTATGATGTTATCCTTGCCAGCTTGTGCCTTATCCGTCCTGCCCTCCTCCATTGCAGATCTATATTTCTTGCCCACTTTAGTCTAAGTCTCTCCACTCCCAAACTTAGTCGCAAAGTTACTGCTCATATTTTGGAACTTGACAACATATCGAACTACTGGGACTTGAAGGTCATTTGACCAGCAGGGTTTACTTACTGTCAAAATTCAAGGGGAAAAAAAAAAAAAAGGAGCTGAAATTTTGTGCTGTGATTTCTAGCCTTTGACATCGCCTCCCTGTTGATCTGAGCTCATTGGTGCAATATTAAACACAGTCTGAACCCAGACAGCATTTGTGTAGTACGTCTTCACACTGACAGTATCTGAGTGGCTTGTAGTACTGTGTTATTTCTCAACATTTTCTATTATGATCAACTCTTAAACGGTTATATAGTAGTAGTAGTGACAGACTTCCTCATCTGAATCGTCTAAATAAGAACATAGCATTCATTTCTGGGAACTTCAGTACAGCTTTAACAACTTAATCTGAAAAACCATTGTTTTCATGACACAGAAGATAAATGACCAGTTTTTCAGCTTAGAAGAGGTAGCAAAGTTTGCATATTGAGAAAAAGAAAGTGTGAAGTGCAACAGCATCCCATTTAGCAAATAATTATGTTTATGTGCAATAACTGGATTCATGCAATTAATAGAAAAAAAAAAAAAAGAAATGTCATATGAGGCGGAAACATCAATGAAATGCAACAACATATGCAGAGCTGGAGAAAGAAGCTGTCAGACTAAGGGTTTGATGTGCAGGGTCCAAAAAAAATGGTTTAGTTCATGACACAACAGCTAAATCCAGTTTCAGGTTTGTGATAAAACACCTCTTACCTCTGTCAGCTCCTGTGTCAAGTAGTTTATTATTGTGTGAATTACTACATCTATCAGACAAAGCTTTAATCCATAACGATAATAACAATGCATATCATTGGTTGATATCATGTTCTATTTGCCTCTTTCTTCACTCTCTTTTATTCCTCTTTTACTATCTTTCTTGTGTTTCTTGTATATATTTGGTATGTTACATGCACTTTCTGGAAGACATCCTGTATCTTATACCTATAGGAAATGGGAATAAATAAATAAAATGATGAAGAATCAACTCATAACGTCCACATAACTATAGTGGATGGAATCGTAGCATAAGTTTCTATTTTCTTTTCACTTTTCAGAGAATATAGTTAAAATCTGTGGTAAAAGTGGATAGAAACCCGCCTACGGTAAAAGTAAATTCATGACTGTATGTCAAGTGTAGCTCTGGCATTTCAGGTGGGTGCTACAGTTTCTTGCTTGTGGTGATTTAAAAAAACAACAACACACAAACACAAGCCCATAAACTACCACTCACACACACACACAGGGAACAAACATACAACGTCGCCCATGTGATGACAATGGACGACAAAGTGAAAGCTCCTCGGCAGAGCGGGCTGATAATCAGACAGGATTTCCTACTATGCTTCTGTGAACATAGTGGGATTACAGCGCTCGGCTCACTCTGATCTCACCTACTCATGGACAAGGAACACAGCAGGGAGAGCAGAATTGAAGAGAAGATGTGTAGTGTGATAGGGGAGGAAATGAAACTGTGCCGAGCGGATTGGATGGGTTCTGTCTGCGTGGCTGAAGGGTAAGCATTGAAAAAGCAGGAGCAGATCTCAGTCCGTTGCTGTTTCCATGTATGCTTACACACACACACACACACAATAAAAACAAAGATGAGAGACGATTTCTTCTTACCACTATCTTGAGCACAGAGCTGAAGATCTTGGTATCTTCTGTCACGCCGCCTATGTACAGCTGCCTGCTGAAGACGGGAGGGTGGTCATTCTCGTCCTCCACCTCAATGAACACCTTGGCTGTGTTGCCTGGAAAAATGGAAACAAAATGCATTTAAGTCATCTACCTACACAAGCAAAAGCACAGTAGAAAACACATACATCTTTTGTTTAGTTTAATAATAACCTTCACAGATCTAAACAATCACCAGCGACTACAATCATCTACTGATGGAAAATGTCTAATAACTTTTCAACCACTAATCCCGTCAATATATTTAAATAATTCTAGTAAAATGCAGTTTTTCATCTTTTCATGGTCATCAGATATGATCCATTTGGACGTTCCAAGGCTCCGTAGTTACCACGGAAACACCATCATCCTCTGTAACATTGATTCACCAGTAAAACCCATGGAGTTGGATCAATGACAGTGGATGGAGACTTGTTTTTACATTCAGGTAATGATATATTTGCTGAAAAAGTCTCTCTTTCTTCAATTGTTCTGTCTTGGTATAATAACCTTTGAACTTTACATGATCAGTATAATCAGCACACTAGCTGGGTTTCCATCACCCTCACAAATGTGCAAAATGTCAATTGCGCAATAGAAAACTGGCAATGGAATCATTGAAATGTAGCAAAAACTGTCAAAGATCGCAAAAAAGTTTTTAACGCTCTCATGAGGTAGTTTTTGAGATGTTTCGATATAGAAGTATAGAGCAAAAGTGTAATGGAAACACATTTGGCACATTTTCACTAGACTGGTGTCACCAGAGGTTCAATAACATCACACAGTTCATTAAACGTTGCCCGGGTCATACGGATATTCTGGATTCACAACCCGTTGGTGAATTCCTGATGTACAATTCTCTCCCAGAAATCCATTATGTGTGGCCGTTGCCATAAATAAGGACTTTGCCTTGGGGCGATCAGGCGTGCCTGCAGAGTGAAATTATGAGGTACGCACAGACCCCCCACCCCCGTGATGAGCTTTCGGGAGCTTGAACAATATCAGAATGCTTCAGCTGTAACAGGTTTAATTGTTTCCACAGCTCTAGCTCTGTGTCTGCTGCGCTGACGTCAGGCGTTAAGTGTCCTAAGTGTCCATAAGTGTCCATTAAGTGTCCGTCCTGTACAGCTCTCTCTCTCTCTCTCTCTGTGCAAATTATACAGTATTTTATGGGAATTATGACATGTTGCAAGATGGGACTTTACTAGAATCAAGCATCCGAACCCAAACACTTTTCAACGGAAACACCTACAAGTAGCAATCGTACTTTGCTGAAACTGTAGAATATTGCTTTTACTTTGTGGGAAACTGTAATAGAAACTAGTGATAGATGACTGAGGAAAGGCTGGATGTAGAGACAAATTAATGTAGAAATTGCCACAAAAAATAGTTTTAGGTCTTTCAGGGTAAAGTTAAATAGGAGACAAAAAATAGAGTATATAATAACAGCATTAAAAAAGTATTAAAGCATCAAATGTAATGGCAATGCAGTATATTATTGGAATATCAGGATACACCAGCAGAGAATGAAATCCTAACGTGGTCACTAGCTGTGAAGTAAACATGTACGCTGAAATCAGAAGTTATCGCAAATTTGTCACGTCAACACGATTCTTTCATGCTCATCAGCTGGACCACAACTTCAAAAGAGAGCCCGAGTTGGTTTCCTAAAAATACTTTGCAACTTGATCATTACCCAAGACATCACAACATGTCAGGAAAGCTTTATCTGATAAAGTGCTTTTGGGTAGCCGTCATCAATTTGGGAAAAAACGTCATAGTCATGCATTTTGCTATCATCTGAGGAAAGGTTTTCTCCAGTTCAGTCAGCATTATATCAGCCAATCAGTTTTGGTTTTGATAAATTCTAGCCATGAGTTTGAAAGTAGTTTGAGAGGACTCAAAATGGAGCGAGTTTGGGAAACTCCACTTGAGTAATCATTTGCTAATTTCCATCCTCAGCTGTACTACAGTGAATTGCCAGTTAGCGCTAATTTAACCTGATAATGAGAAGTTATATTTTTTTGGCTGATAACTTTGACTCAGTAATGAGGTGGTTAACTTTGTTTTGATTACATCCAATATTCTGAAGAATAACTGAGACTGAAGGATGTTGAGGTGACTCCCCTCCCAATAAGGAGATCAGGAAAACAACTGAGCCTGAGTTTTTCAATCTGTTTACCAATTAGTGAGTGAAATATAGCTCTGTAAAAAATAAAAAATCTGATGAAACCCTGCCTTCGTTGCCATTATTTTCAGGTAAGTCTACTTTCCTAGCCTTAATAATTCAAGCTGCATCATTTACTGTTCACTGTTTGTTTTCCCCATAACCTGGTGCAAGACAATACCATCAGTAAAAGCCTCTGAAAGATCCACGGGCAACTGTTTGCACATTATTGGGAATTATAATTTGAAGGGCAGTCAATAAGCTGAAAGCGAGGAGAGAAAAAATAAAAAAGTGTACAGGGCAGAAAACTTTGTCTTTTAATCTTAAATCACCTGCGCAGGACTACCCTTAGTTTCAAGACATTTGAAGTGTTTGTACTCTGTTTTAAAGGCAAAACACACACCGAGCGTAGACATCGCATCCCCTAATTTGTCACAGTTACACCTATGCAAGGTGCAGCATAAATATGTACAGCACAAAGTCCTTACCACACTGCAGTTTATGTAAAAAAAATATGCAATGTCAAGGACCATTTTTCTTCTGGCGGCATACAAAAATGTAATGTCATGTGGCATAGGAGCTAAGGATGCACCGGGGGAATAGGACAAACAAAAACACAGTACATCAAATTACAGGCACAAAAGCTGTAGTGTTAGGCACAGAGGGGGGACTCCAGGGGACGGGAAAGAGGTCTGCACTTTCTCTCCCTCTGCTCTATTTGTACAAAGTAGCGATATTCCATCCTATATATCAGGACTAAACATAAGTACAGAGATTCACCCCATTTTCTCCCTCTCTCACTCTGAAACACGGATATAGACACATGAAAGGAACAGGTCCATTAGGAGGAGGAATTGTTGCTAATGCAGAATAATCTGGGGTGTCTTTGAGAATGCATTTTCATTTAGCAAACGTGTTTAATTGATTTTTGGTTGTACCCTGTGTTACACTATGTGTATCCGTGCCTTGTGAGTATGTGTGTGTGTGTGGCTGTTGTTGTGTGTGTGGTATTGATTTTAAGGCTTCACCGTCTCAGGAACAGAAACAGTAGCATACGCATCACCAGCATGTTAAAGAGAATGTTATTTAACACTATTAATTAAATATAAAGGGGTACTCATGCAGAATATTGTTGCACTAATAGCTTACAGTAGACACTGCTGTTAAACTGTTCACTTTCATGGAAGATATCCGATTGGATTTTGCAAAACAGTTGTTACACACAGAGATGGAAAGTAAACAGGCACTTAAGTAAAACAATCCTTTTTTTCAGATATTTTGTATATTTTGCATTTTATGAGTTGTGTCTCCCATGATATGATGCCTTGCTTAAGTACAAACACAGTTAAAATGATAAACACATTAATGTTACGAAGATGAACGTAATGAAGAGAAATTATATATTTTTGTTTTCCCTGGTCATTTTCAGTCAACATTCTAATTTTTGAACTGATTTCAGTTTGTTAAACCAGTCCTGCTTCATATAGTGAATGGTTACTGTATGATAAAGTACTGTAAAACAAAATGAATGAGATATTTTTTTGGGGATTTTGTTTTAGAATTGCATGCTTTGTCAGTAACTGGAGGGCAGTGCCTTCTGTGCCTCTACAACTTGAATGTCATGAACTTCTAGTGCATGCAAACAATTCAATGCCAATTCTAAACTGACTGAAAAAAAGGCACATACTCTGTTTCCTTTCTCTTTTTGTTGAATAGTCAGAATCAGCTGCATGGGCATTTTTCAGTAGCAATGCACAGATGTAGAATATACTATTGTAATGTAAATACATAGCTGTGCATGACCATATATGGTGTTGTGGTAAACATTAACATGCTTTCTGGTTTGATACAAAATCTTACATACTACACATCGACCAAACTGCATTTTCTTCCTCTGATCTGGCAATAAATCTTGGGGAAGTTTCCTAAATAACACCATAAAGGCAGGACATTTTTTCTTCATCATAATATTATGGCAAAGGTCCTAATGTGTTTGCTCAGTTTACATTGTTGTCTTCCTTAAAATAAGCATGATGAATAAGTAATAGCCTCTGGGAATCATTTCCTGCTCCGTTGACGGTCATGCTGGATCCTGATCAGGCTGACTAAATGATGACTGATTACCTGAACCACATCATGTGACCTGGATACTAAGACCAGCCAAGACTTTTGATAAATGATAAGTTGATGGGTGAAAACCTCCCATAAAACTCCCTACAGGATGGTAGCTACAATCTCACACTGCCTGTTTTTAGGTATTAAGTACAAACCCAAGTGACTTATGTATTTTTCTTTTATGCTGCTTTGAATAAATAATTCAGTAAATGTCAGAGGCAGTTATTGTACTTTTTACACCACTTTGTTCATCAAAGTATTCAGATTTCTATTTCTCATCCCCTTCCTGTTCGGTGAAAACCATGTACTTTGTCTAAATTGAAGGATTAAGTGTTACTTTATGAGCTGAGATAAAACTTGACTTCTTAAGCTAAATAAACTCTGTTAAAACCCTCTTAGATTAGCTGGAAATTATCACAAAGCAGAAAACAGGCCTATTTTTCTGAGCTTATGAAAAGTTGACTTTTAAGAGCTATGCAGTTCTCTCACAAACATATAATGATCTTAAATTATAGAATATTTTGCAATGATATAGATTAAATTGCCCAGTGGTATAGCAGTTAGAATGAGATGTACGGCAGTAAAATTCTGCATATTACTGCATGAGCAATATTAATGAAAAAACTGTCCTGCATAAAAACGGCTTTAACTTCATTTTACTGCAATACTTACAAGCTTTTATTTAGGTAATGCCTTCAATGTAAAACTTGTAGCGTGCTATTAGGACTTGCTAAAGGATATGTATAATTCAATCACTGATGAGTAGCAGCAGCTGGTTTAAATGATTTATTTTTTTCAGTTTTAGTTATATTTGATAAGTTTTAAGACCTGAATAAGCACACAGATCATTTATCCCCACTCTCCGACATGACTCATAGGAGCGTGTGATGAATTAGCATCTGCACTGCCACAAAACAGCAGTGGAAACATTAAAATGTAATGAATCACTGTTTGTTTATGACAAGGATGTTACTTTCTTTTAAGGTAAGCTGAAATCCGCATCAGAAATACTCATGTTACTAGGAGAACTGTTGTACACGGTGGTGTATTTGCATTTGTGCACCTTTTCATTTTGCTAGATATTCAGTGCAAAAGAGAACACGAGGGGGAACTCACTCCAATAATACTGTGATTATTTGAACATATAAGAGTCAGTAGGGAAATGAAAGTTGTCCCTGTCATGGAGCTCTGATCTACGTTCCAAAAATATAAGTGAGACAAGTGAGGAAAGAAATGGATTCTTTTGAGTCTGCCAAGACAAGGTGTCAGCTTGTAGATGCTAGGAAAGTTCTCCTTTATGTGAGAAAGTCCTCTATTTTACATCCATCAGATAAGTGATGGCTTTGTGTGTGTGTAATTACGATCATTAGTATGGGAGAGACACGGGGTGTGAGAGGGAGAGAAGCAGGTAGAGTAGGTTATTGATTATTCATAGGTATTTCAAACGGATGGAGAGTGAAGAATGAACCCCATTTGTTGTTAGCACTTCATCCATCATACAGAACTTTTTGCAAGAAAGTCTACATGAAAGAGTATCAGAATAATACTAGAATACATTAAATTATAAAATAATATAAGATAAATATGCAGCTGATTAACAAAAAACCTCAGAGTAAGAATGAGAATATACTTGGGCAGAAAATTGCCTGTGATTTGTTTATGACTTAAAAGAACTGAGACGAATTTAAAGTCCATCCATCATTTTAAAGTATGATTGCAGGCACTGCATAATTATTGCTTATTAAATAATATCACTGACATTTAAGAAGATCTAAATGCCATAAAAGTCAAGCAAAAAAAATGGAAATTTTCAGTGCCAGCGTACGTTAATAGGCCACCACTATTTAGTGAGGTTCACCTTATTGAATCAGACTGAATTGAAGACCCACCATTCACACAAAGTACAGAGTGGGACAGGGTGAACCCTCCAAGACCTAAACAGCCACTGGTGGAAAAAAGCATCTACTGACCTAAAATATTTAATAATACTTGAACCATCCAACTGATCCTATCAATGCATGAAAATAATTCAGGTAAAATGCAGTTTGTCATCTTTTCATGGTCATCAGATATGACCCATTAGGACGTTCAGAGGCTCCGTAGTGAACATAGAAACACTGTCACCTTCTACAACATTGATTCACCAGTAAAACCCATGGAGTTTGATAAATGACAGTGGTTGTAGACGCTTGTTTTTATGTTTTGTTAATGAGAACTTTGTTGAAAATGTCATTTATTACACGGCCAATTAATTAAATACAGGAAAAGACAGCAAAAAATTCAGAGGATAAAATAATACATAGCGATAATAATTGATTTGGATGTAACTACAAACATAGATCTAGGTCTTTAAGAGTTAAGCACAAAAAGCACGTTTTTGAAAAGTGAGAAGAATACTCCGTGTATAGTGGTAACTGTCTTTGCCATTACATGCTGTTCGCTGTTGTTTGTTTTTATTTTATCAGGGCATGCTTATGGCTGCATGTCCTTACATGACTGATCTTCTTCAGCATAGCTCTGCTACAGCAGAATATTCATGTAATAATCTACACCTACACACATTTAATGCGATATAGCACTATATAATTATGCTAAACATAAAAAAATATGATGAATAAAAATAGGATTCAGATGAATTGCTACAACATTAACCGTCACAGTGACAAATCATAATATGAATACAGTGCAACACCTGGAAACACATGAAACATAATTCCCATGATTCTTGTACCATACACCCTCCTTCTGTCCCCACCTCCACCTATTCAGTAGATACCCTTTCTTACTTTTGGAAGGCACACGGAGATTGGACATGACAACCAGCATGGAGTCTGCCTGGACCCTGAGGACATAACTGGTCACATTCTCATAATCCAGGGGTTTAGCTGTGGAGATGACGCCTGTCATGTTGTTCACTTTAAAATGACCTGAAACAGAAAAGAGGGCACGAAGATGATATTAAAGAAAAGACATTGGTTTCGTGACAAATGGAGGCAATGTTTTGTGACACATACTGAAGAACATATAACAAAAACGATTAGCCTTTAGCAGCAACAGAGAAGACAGGTATATAGTTTTAGTGCTTTTTTTTTGCACTATTAAAGGGAACTCTGAAGGTCAAATTAAATGCATCATCAGTCATTTATAGCACTTTCCACACAGGATCAACTTGATAAATGCAGAGAGGTACTACAGAAAAAACGCCCACTATGAATCAGTTGCCATAAGCAATCACTTTTATACATAAAAACTTAATCTTTTGATTCTTATTGTTTCCACAGTTGGCAGTACTAGGCTGTAGCTGGACTGTAATAAAAAATTAAGAATTTGGACTAACATTATAAATCATTTTAATGGATTATCCCAGGTACTGCATAATAACAGCCTCGATAATACCACTCTGACATTTAACAGCATGTTTCAAAATGCCATAAAAGTACAGCAAAAAAAAGCAGAAGTTAGCTGCAGATTTAGCTGAGCTGTGCAAGTAGGACAACAAATATATCTTCAGCAAGTTTCAACTTATTGGTTTGATGTTGAATGGAGTGTGAAACTGTGCAATCAATCAGGCTGAAGCAAAGCTCCCACCAATCACACAAACAGGCCGGAGCAGTGCAGAGCATTTTCTAAACAGTGTGAGAACTGAAAACAGATTTAATATATCAAGCATGTTCCCACATGGCATCAAAATTCTTGAAACAACCTTTGTTGCTGCCATTGAAGCACTGACAAAGGTATGATAGAATTACAAATAAAAACTCAGAGAAAAAGCAAAACTAAAGCTTAGTACCTACCTGTATGTATATGTGTGTATCCTGTAGTATAAATGCATTATGTGTGTTGCTTGTCTGTTGAACGAGTACACTGGATTATACTGTTTTATGTGAGTTATGTTGTTTTATGTTAGGGACTAAAAATGGAAATTAACCTTGGATATGATCTCGCATATTGGCACACACTGTGTTTATTAATATGCACTGACGCCTTTGAAAAAAACAAATAAACTTCAAACCTAATCATAAGCTTAATGACAATATCATACAATATACTGTCACAGATATCACATACCGAGTTCATTTCCTGCCACAATGGAGTAGTAAATGGTCTGGTTGACAGCAGCAGCAAGAATAGTCCCCACTGGTGTCCCAATAGGAGCCAGCTCACTAACTAGAGGAAACCTTCATAAAGAGAACACAAAGCACACACACACAGCAGCATTAATGTCATAGAGAGTCACACTGTGAACTGCAATGAAATCTGGGAAAGAAAAACAACATGCTTTTTACCACTGAAGATTGTCATTATTTACAGATTTTACTGCAAATAGTAGAATATCAACGGAAGCTGAAAAAAGCATGGCATCTAAAATGTAAAAATGAACAGATTGAGTCAGACTGAGTTGATCTGCAGTTTGTTCTCCTACTGTATGTATATGTTTCTGTTTTACATGTTGACAACAGGAGTAGGTTGACAGATTGACGACGGCGTCTGTGTTGAATGTGATGAATCTCTTACAATATAAAAGGGTTCTCAGTAGTACCTCCAGGGTGGATTCTGCCATTCTGAAGTAAAAGCAAGAAAGTACCAGACTTTTGCCTCTTTTGGGTTCCCCGTAGAATCATATTGTGGAACCTTTTAAACACCGTCTTCAGGAACAACAAAGGTTTCATCTATGGGGGCAAACCAAGGAACCCTATACAATTCTATATATATGAAAGAGTGTATTGTGTTGTAAACATAATAATACAGTGAAAAATACAGTGCTATAGTTTTAAAAGGAAGTAAAACTGTGTGAAGCTGCTACCACTTAATTATTATTGGAATTTTAGTGAGATGTGCACAACTATGTCACAAACAGAGTAAAAAACTGGTTATACAACAGAAAAATTCTCCAATTTCATAATGATTTACAACTGATGTGGTGTGATTTCCTATTTCTGTCTTTTATTCTTCCAGTTATTATGTTTTGTATTGACTTTTTTGGGCATTTATTTCAGTAGTTTTACTTTAATGTTATTAACTCTCCAGACAACAATACAGCAAATCATTTTTTCCTCCCTAGTAAATGAATAAATAAAAAGGACTTTCCTCTAGGGGGGCACAACGTGGTTTTGGGAAAATATGACTTATAAATAAATAATCCCCTGCTGCTTGGACAGTTCTCAAACCGCCCCACGTACCCAATAATAACTAAAGAGTGAGGATGCATCCACTTACAGGATAGACTACAGGGATAGACGCCTCAGCTGTACTGTACTGTAGAAATGCAGGCTTTGTATATGACCGCACTGGTGAATTGGAGAATTGAGGGCTGAGCTATGGAGACAAATGAAAGGGCAAGACTTTGTTTCAATTCTCAAGCACGCCATAAAGTCTGGTTAGTGACTGCGAGATGAGGTTTCTGTGCAGATTGGCTTGCATCACTTTGCCAGATACAATAATCAGCGCTTAAATCAAGAAAATCTCACTGCGTCGGATAGAGGAGAGTCAGCCGAGGTTGTTGGTGAAGCCCCTCCTGGCAGCCGCTCTTTGGGAGGTTACGTAAACACCAGACTGAGAGGTGACCCCTGGGTAGAGCCGCCACATTAAGAACGAGATCTTCCAGCTTTCATGGGTGTGCAGTAGGATTCACCACAAAGATCTCGAGGAAGTTTTTTAATAAAGCATGTTCAGCTCGGCAGTTCACTGATGAACGCAGTCAGTAAATAAATAAATAAAGCGCTCTCTGGGTCTTAGGAGGTGTAAAGTTCCCTCTGTCTCAAAGGTTTCTGACACAACCTCCTCCTACAATAGTCAGTGCCAAAGCTGCCTAGAAATAGTAACACATGCATATTTCACATATTCCACTGAAAAGAAAGAGACGCAACACAATACATTTGATGACTGGTTTTCTAAAAGTTGAGGCTAATGAATGGGCTTGAACATCCGGCAGACATCACCGTACCCATTCTCCACAAATAGCAGGGAGTGTGTCAGTGGGAGCTGATTTAAGTTGATGACACCATCTTATTATGGCTCCCTTTTGTCAAAATGTGATTAATTTCTTGCTTAATGCCCCATTTCTGTAAATCACACTCAAATGTTATTATAAAAGCCTGATATCACAAAGTATGTCTCAAAACGCTGCATATAAGAAGAACAGCACTTCTTAAACTATAAAAAATAAGATGAATTACATATAAATCTTATGTAATATATGCAAGCATTTGTGCATCTTACTATGTTTTCTCTTGAGCTTTAATTTAAAGTAGGACTATTATTTATAGCAGCACAAAGAAAACTGTGACAGCATTGTGGGAGTAATGTGGCAGTCGTATTCTATTATACAGTCGGTGTCAGTGTGATATTTGGTTTTTTTTTTTGTTTTTTTTGGTGTCTAGACACTATCTTGGTTGTCAGTGTTATAAACACGAACTGGAGGCGTCCTGAGGCAGGAACTCTTCCACTCTACTCCTGTCTGACCCCACAGTTCCAATGCATTTTCCTGCCTTCATAATAATACTAGAACAATGCCTCACCTCCATCTATGCTAATTTCTGTACACACTCAACCTCCTTTTAGAGGTTTCAAAAATGGAAGATTGAATCACCCCCTTCACCTGAGTGAAAGTAAAGAAAAAGAGCTTTATTTGGATGATAATGAAGGATATAAAATGTATTTACCTACAGTAAAGGTCACAGGTGATAAAAGATAATATATGACACTGTCTTCACAGCGTTCTGGAGAATAATAACCCACTCAGGAACTTTTAAGACAGTTGCGTTGCAGTTACAAAAGTCTATATAGAATATGTGTTTACCTATCCCAAAGTTTCAGAGGCAAATAAAGGTGCAGGCAGTATGTTCTCAAAGGACACTGGGTAAAAAAAGACCTGTCATTCCATCCCGGAGGCTACAGTTATTGTCTCCAGAGACAAACAATCCCCAAGGACATCTCAGCATTTGTCGAGAATATTTCTGGAAAATATGAACCGTTCTCTTAGCCAGGGGATGGGATACACTGATTACTGTCCACAATCATCCATTCATCAGCATCTGTGTCCATAGAAATCCGCATTACAAATTACAGACACAAGCACCCGGAGAGATAGTATTGTTCAGAGCAGGCTGGAATGAAACAACTGTACTGCATAAGCTACAAACCTTTCACAAAAAATAGCACAGATACTGACATGTGGGTAATATGTTGTTTGGATAATACTAAACAGCTTTGTTCAATTCAGCCCTGAGCATATTGTTGGGGTGTCACTGAATAATTGCTTATTTGGTGGCTTGTAGTAGCATGAAGCAAAGCAGCACCACGTTCCACAGTGATGGGAACCAATTAATTAACACAGCCTTCATGTAAGTAGGTTATCTGGTTGGCTCAGGTACAGAGTCACAAAAATACAGAGGCAAGCCCTTGAACAATACGAGGAGGGTCAGGTGCGGCACAGCCCAAAGAGTTCCCGTAAATCCCTCACATAAACTCGCCTGTCACCAGTAGCAGAGCTGACATGACTGTTGTCACTGAATGCATGTGCCTTCACTGCTAATGCACGTTCTAATATTTATTCTGGAAACTACGAAGCAAAAACAGGGATGTCATTGGCCAAATAACAAGCCTTTTTGCTGCTCAGTGGCTGTGGTTCACACTGTTTTGCATGAAAAACTCTAAATATAAAACCAGTGACTGAACATTGCTTCTGGTGATTTTTAGGAGAAAAATATGAGAAACAGGTCAGCCAAAATAGAAACTAAAGTTAGACTGAAATGAGAATCACGATTTTGTCTCCTAGGCTGTAGAGGAGCAAGCTTTGGGTGGTAAAATGCTCCTCTGGGAAAAGCAATTTCAGCCTATTTGGTGCTCATATGCTTATCTGTGGAAAACATTGTAGATTGAACAACTATCTGCTGTATCTTAAAGCTGCAGTACTTGATTTTTTTTGTGTCATCGGGCAAAAACCCATAATTACGTTTCAGAATATTGTAATTCAAGTGGTCTGAGAGGACATGAGACTTCTGCATCTACTCCTTGTCTGTTTTTTCACGCTGTGGTGAATCCACCCCCTGACACCTCGATTTAGTCTAATCACTAGTGTTTACAGGTAGATAGGAGGGTTTAATAGGTGATTGACAGCTGTAATTATCAATCACCGATCAGCTCCTCTCAGCTGTGATGTGGACGTGACTCTACTGCTCGACTCCATGGAAGCCTGGAAAAGTGTCTTCAGTTTTCCATTTCATATTTAGTCTTTTGATTTGAGAGCTAGCTGCAGAAAGAAGGGTGTGCATTTTAAAATTTAGACATTTTTTCTTCCTCATTTCATTTCCTGCAACTTTAAGAGAGACATTAGAAGTTTAACTGTCCTTCTTGGAGTCTAACAATTAGGAGCACTACTGACATTTTTTTTTTTGTCTTGCACCAGGTTATTTTCACCTGAATATGTGCACATTTGGCCATATTTTTAAAGCTGACTCTGCAGTTAAGTGTTTTTATCATGAAGTAAATCATACTTATACACAGTAAGAGACAATGCAACTATTTGCCGATGCACTAATTGAACAGTACAGTCAATATCCTTCTTATGTATGTTCTTAAAGGTTAAAGGTTAACTTGTTTATTAAGTCTTTCTTGCGCTGAGGTGGAAGTTCTAACCACCATGCCACCGTGCTACCAAGCTCTGTTATCACCCAGAATGCATCTATATAAACACCCCCATTCATTTAACATGTATTTAATACTGCAAACAGGCTTTATTAAAACATCACACATGAAGGATGTAGAAGAGAGATGCTGTATAACACAGTACAGGCCACATATTTACTGAGTGAAGAGACTGTTGAGACCATTGTTATGTAGACGATGCTTCTGCTCAGGAATCTGAATGCTGCAGGATTCCAAAGCCTGTGTTTTTGGGCCAGTGTCACATTGTACTTTAGTGGGTGTAGCATGGTGAAACTGGATGTTGAATAACCTGTGCTGAAGAAACAGCACAAGTTTTTTATTTTTTTTCTCAGGCTTTTCTTTCAGTGTGAATGCTGTATGAAAAACTCTGTGGTGCTAGCGCAAGGCTGCATGGTGTGATTGCCAGGAAGAGGCAGAGCTGACATGTTATCACTTCCCTACAAAGTGGCTCTGCCTGAGGGTTGTAAGCTGCTGAGAAATGCCAAGGGGGTGTGAAGGTGTATGAAGACTGCAGATTAGTGTAAAGGTATATAGACAGGTAGACAGAAAGGATGACAAAAAGGTTAGATACGGCAGATAGATACAAAGGTAAGGACAAACACAAATACAGTGTGTCGTGCAGGAGCGCAAAATGCGATGGTGTAATGACGAAGGAGCCGAAGACACTGCATAACCACATTTACTCTAAAACACATCATATTTCTTAGGTTAAATTGCAACTTTACAATCATGAGAGTAAATGTAACCAGGTTTTAACATTTTATCGCTCACTCTTAAACCACCTTAGGGACGATTTTGAGATGTATTCTCACCAAATACTGAAAAAGATATAAACGCATCCCCTTAAAATCGCAAACACCACCACGCCGACTATAACTACTTGAGCTAAAGTTGTGGAAGGAGTCACTTGCAGGATATTGCTATTGTGATAATGGAGGCTGAGGTGACACTGAGGAAAGCTATCACTCACACTGTCACATTATACTGAGAGAAATACAGTGCTATAAACACATGTAGTCAGCTCCCAGTATATTTTACTGTATACTCAAAATATGCACTGTGGGACTGTACTATAAAACAGTGTATCCTGGCAGCAGCTTACCTCAACCTTATTTTCCATATTCTATACTCTACTTTGTAGGGATTTCATGTAAACGTGGGGCAAAAATATTTATTCCTGAGTTTTATTATTACTTTCTTTTTCTGACGTATTGTCTGGATTTTCCAAAGTATTTTTTTAGGCATAATATAAGGTTTCCACAACATAATGTCTACAAAAGTACTCCGCTAATGTTATACATTTGTTGACTTGAGTACATGTTATCACATTACATGTATTCACGTTGGTCGTTTGTTAGGTTGTTTGTTATGTTATATAAATTTGTACAAATGACTCTTTTCTGAGATTTTCCCAACTGATTAATTGACTGGATTCCAGTAGGACGTATACTGATTATCATTTTAAAGGTTCATTTCACTAAAGTTAATTAAGTGACATCTAGCGGTGAAGTTACAGACCCTGTCCTCACCGAACCTACGGTGGATGCTAAAAGTATGAAAGGCCCTCATTAGAGCCAGTGAGTAATTCATTTGCTCTTTGTTTTTTTAGTTAATAGCATATTAGCTCTGGTTTCAGTAGGTGAAGATAATGTGTCTTGTTGCCGCTGCTCATTACATAAAAGGAGGAAATACAGGGAAAAGAGGGTTAGGGTCAGAGGAGGTCTGTTCTGAGCTACTGTAGTGAAACATGGTGAATTCAATGGAAGTGATCCACTTCCTTTGTTGACTTACATGGTTCAAACTCACATTGATTCTCAATGCCAGGTGATTATACACTAATGAAATACTAATTATGAATATTCCATTAAATTTCTTCAATGATATCTTCTTAATGTTATCCACTAAACCTTTAATCTAGTACAACAAACACATTTGCAATAAGATCTGTGGCTAATTATACACGAATTTATGTTAAATTGTATCTGTGTATGAGACACTTTAGATATGTAAATGATCTGGCTAGCAAACTGAGCAGGTAAATAAGTTGTATAGTTCAGCAGTCAAGCAGAAGGCAAATTCTAAGAGTCAATTATGCATAATGCAATAGCATGTACTACTGAGCAAGGCCAAAGATTCTTTATTCCTTTCATATTTAGATGAGGTAAAATTTCCTATCCACAGATAGAGAGGGAGAAAGGGAGGAAGGGAAGGGGGAAGGTGCTGACATGTCTACAGGCAGCAGCACAGAGTCCTGGTGTCAACATGAGAGAGGGTGAATGACATGGCACTGAGAAGCGCGGGCGGCACACAGGTGTCAGCGAGCACTCTGCCCCAGGGCCAATGGCTGAGTGATGCTGACGAGACAAGGCAGAGGCGTATAAACCTTGTTGAGCGCCACAGGGGCCGCTGTTACCGTGTCGACTCTTTTTCTACCTTGCCATCCTGCTCTATTCATGCAATGCATCAGTGAGTGACCAAGCAGGAACGGACATGCCAGGAGACACAAAGGGTGACCTGGCAGAAAGCACAAGCAACTGTTAAAGTTCTTCTAAATGAAATGCCTTTATACGGTCCTGAACCCCCCACCCAAAAAAAAAAAACAAAAACAGGAGTCATTCAAGTGAAATGTGCTCCCAGGTAAGCAGCGTGTCAGCGGCTTTGTACATGTAGATGTGTGGCAGCACATTTCTGTCTCACTGCTAATGGTGCTGTAACAATGTACATTTCATTCAGCCATTATGAATGAACATCGCTGTATGATTTCGAGGCGAGATCTGTGGTTGAGCTGCTCCGACATCCTGATGTTAGCTTGTTTGTTCGTACTTGAATGCAAATTCAGACAGACAAACACAGACTCTTCCGTCTTGATCTAAATTACACATAAAGAATGCATTTCAGCTCCAGTTCATTTGTGATGAGACAAAGAGGAAAAACACCACTGTGAATGCGGGGCTCATGTTCTCTTTTAAATCCACAGTTCAAAGTGGTTTTGGCAGCCGGGGTATAGCAAGTTCAGTCACACAGCACAGTCTAGAAATATAGCGTAGTATCATATTAGGTTTTCAATTCATTAGTGTGTTTAATACTCAGAGAGATACTGTGTCCATCAGTGATACGGCCATAGAATAAACATAAAGAACTGTTGGCATCTTAAGTAGTAAAGCCTAAGCAACCACCTCAAATATCTCTGTTTGCTTATTTATTGTGATGCTTTAACTTTGATTCCTGTCCTTCAAATAAATATATGCTGAATGACACGGTGGAGCTTTGGATGAATGGAATTTTTCCCTTTTGAGGTTTGTAGGCTATTGAAATCAAAGTCAGATCAAAATAAAGAATGCATGACCCTTCATATATTTTTTATTTTATTATTTTAGAGTCTGAACTGTGGTGTGCTATTGACTGAAGGGTTATCTTTAAAGATTGCAGGTTGTGTTTGAGAAAGGTGAAGAAAAGAAAAGAAGTGGAAGGGAGAAATGGAGATGAAAAAGAACTATTACTACTCAAGATATTCAAAGGGTTTTGAAATAGTGCAGTGTGAAAGACTCGCCATTACAAAGCTATTCAATTTAATAAGAGTCAAGCTTTCTGTCTGGAATACTATATACGATTGTGACTGTGTATAAAAGCACCCTGCAACTGTTAGTTTAATATCAGACTGAAACAGTACACTGAACAAATACACCCATATTCAGGTAGCTGTATAATTGCTGCCTGAAATATACTTACCAAACTGTACATAATAATGAAAACAGGAGACACATTCAATACACACACACACACACACACACAAAATATAACACTTCTATTGAAATTCAGAAATGTACAGTGCATTGGATAAAAAGTAAAGTGTAAAATGTCTGTCAGACAAGATATTCCTGCAATCGGGTGTTGTGTATAGAAAGCTTTCCAGATGAAGCTTGTGTGTTTGCCTATGACAAGACTGTGTGTCTGTGTGTATGTACAGTATGGAACTATTCTGTATTGAGGGAAAGTCCCTGGGATTTTATAGTCACAGTGGTGTCTGTGGATTACCCAGAATAATGGGGACACTTTCTGAAAATGTTACAGTCCTGTTGAGTTTTTTCCAGATTCTTGAGATTCCAGTTTTAGATGTTTATGCACAACACAAACAAAAAACAACAACAACAAAAAAAACCCAAAAAAAACATTTGGGCTGTGGTGAAAAAAATGACAAATATTTCAGTATCAGTGGGCACATGCATAACTTTCTGCATGACTAGATAGCACTACATAGTACTTATTTATATATATAGTAGAAAAATAAGTGAAACGTGTTTATTGTGATTCCATGCGATTCAAACCCTCGATAGGACAAAGTCCAGTCAAGTCTGTGCACAGTTCGATCTTCTTGTGCTTGTTCTTGTGCCAACTTCAATTATATTTCCAAATATTTCAGAACTCTCTATTGACAGATCAGAACAAGGCAAGGATACTCTTAGTGTTGGAGATCTTAGCAGTTTTAATCTAAAAGTGGAATTTTTCATTGTATTATTCATTAAGTGTAAATGTGTCCTTGCAGCTACCCCATACTTCAGCTTATGCTAAATATGAAACCCTGCAGCTTATCAACACATTATCCTGAGCCACTTTAATTCAAACTATTGCTATACATTTTATTCATACAAGAATTTCTCAGACTCTAAAGTATGTGTACAAATTAACAATTCATCACAACCTCCAGTATTTGCCGTATCTGTTGTAAACCAAACTCTACACAGGCAGATATTGTATTATAGCACATAATGTTTATGAGCTGCTGACTCACACTTGCTAAGAGGATTTATCGGAATATGCTGTGGTGCTAGCATCTTAAAAATCCAATACCTCTGACATGAAGTAACGCTTAACTAAGTATTCTCATGTTCAACTGTTGGTGTATAAAACAAGAAATAAAAAAATGCTTACAAGCCCTCGTCTGATCGTTTTCCTCCCTGAGCTATTCCTCTGATCACTTATCTTGCCACACCAGACCTCAGAATTTGTATTCACGGAGAGACATGGCTTGGTGAGACGTTCCACAAAAAAAAAGAAAAAAAAAGAAAAAAAGAAAGGGACCTCAATCAAAAATATCTTCTGGGAAGGATGGAAAACATTAACAAAGCAGGAAAAACACATTTACTGTGCAGCCAGACATTGTGTACCACTCTGTGCCAGCTTAGCCATGTCGGCCCACAGGACATCACTCTACATATCATCCACTGGGTCATTGAGCACACAAGAGGAGACCTGGCCAACAAATGTTTGGATGCTGGCGGATGAGTCTGTTTTCCAGCTTGGACAGCCTCTCAGGTTTGCAATGTGATTATCATGCAGCGCCACAGGTACAGATGCCATCATACATACATGTTTTAGTGTCAAATTATACCTGGATGTCTCCGTCACTGGATTACTACATGTCACTGCAGGAAAATTATATGTTCATCCTACTACTGTAAGGCACACAAAGCCTTTTGGAGAGTGTCCTCTCTCTGCCTATTATAGTTGTGTTGTTAAAATTAGGATGAGTATCCTCAAAAACTGACATAAAAATGGAGGCATGGAAAACAAACATGTAGAATTAACATTTTCCATTGTGAGGCTAAGGCATCAGTGTGTGCTATATTCGCTAGCTGTGACAGCTGACCCTAATACTGAAAATATATTCATTTAGCTGTGTACAATGCTTTAAATACTGATATTTTTACATAATACTGGACTTTCATCAGCCCATTAGCTCATGTTCAGACATTGTGACAGACAATTTCTTCCCCCCCCACAAGTGACCAACTTTAATGCTAGGTGTGAATTCACTCAAGAGGCATTAAGGCCAATGCATCCTGGGGCGAATGAAAGGACTGTCATCCTCTGTCTAAGGATGGGCTTATGTCTCAGGGTTGCATCATGTTAAAGTATTTTTTTAGCTCCTTTTTATTATCATTTATCATCAGGTGTAATCATACAATCCGACAGCCTGACAACTTTGTTAAGTCTAAACTTACAACACAAAAAACATTACTAGTTTCCAAGCAGTCCAAGAAAGAAAGAAAGAAAGAAAGAGAACAGAATAGAATAGACCACAATTCACATAAAAAGAAAATACAGTCAAGTTCATTCTATCTCATAAATGACATCAAGTGCTAAACTATAGGATCATCTGAGCATGTACATGCTATTCACTTATAATCTTGCAGACTTTTACATTCTGTGGTTGCGATTATCTTATTTGCATTTAACACAAACAGTTTCATTAGTATTGCCTGATTGCTACAATTTCATCCTTCTGGTAAAATTCCTAATATACAGCTCCAGGGGCAATTCTGTGTCTAGACATGGTTTAATTTCATTTTGTATGTCTTGCTAATATCTCAATAATTTTGGACACACCTAAAATATGAGAATGTGGTCTCCTCAAGCGCTCATCTGTCTCTATTGGCAAATCTGTTTTATGTAAAGTGGTTTTACAAAATCTCATCATATCTTTCCATTCATATTCTTACCAAATAAGGTGATTTAGTTTATTATTTGATCTTTAACATGAAGACCTGTTCTGTACATGACAGTAAAATGCATAGTTTGTCCCATTCTTTATGTTTCTGTAAATGTGTGTGAACAAGGAGTTTATGTTCCTGCACATTGACGACCTATGAAATGAGTGGATCATGTGTGTAATGAACTGAAATGACACTACATCATGTTTTAGATATGTCCACTGTGTATGTCTACAAGAAGGTCTGTCCGCCTGTTGGTTGCTGACAAATGCATTAAAAGCTTGACATAAATATTCACTTGGGTGCAGGAATAAGCTGAAGAGATTTAGATTCCCAAAGGTCAAAGGTCAAATTCACTATGACATCATTATCTGCCTGTCATTCTTATGATTACAATATCTCAGGAGCACTTTAAACTTGGACTCAAAGATGAACTGGAAATATTTGGTGGCCATTGGTCAAAGGTCCAGGTCACAGTGACATCACATGTGTCCATTCTTAGGTATGAGATATCTTGCTTTATGCTTTAAGGACTTTTTTTTTTTTTTTTTAAATTTGGCATAACCATTCACTTGGACTCGAGGGTAAACTTTAATTAATTTTATCATCCCCACAGAGAGAACGGGTAAACTCAGCGTGAACCTTTGAGCTGTGAGGCAGAAGTGTTAACTGTGACTCTGTGCTACTTCAAGGATGAGCTGATTAGATTTTAGAGTCCAAAGGTCAGTGGTCTAGGTCTTCAAAATACATTTTTAACTATTACCTCTCGTAACCACGTGAACAGACTCTGATGCAAGCAAACTGATTAAACCTGGGTTTAAGATCGCCGATAAATCAGAAAAGCGAATCAATAAAATAAATGCAATGGTCAAAATATATATGGTATTGATTCCAAAGTCAATTCACATATTGAATACCAGGCAAGAAAACATTCCTTTGTTAAAATTTCCCAGTAATCTTTGAGAAGTAAAAGAAATTTATTTTATTTTCCTACCAAGTTATCGTCGACTTGGTAGGAAACTAAAAACACAGCAAAACGTCTTTTCATCCATCACGGTTTCTTTATCTGTGATGTATTTGCAAAGACACATTACAAAGGCAGCCTGTTAAAACTGACAGCTTGTGCTGCATCCAAAATGCCTACAGGAAAAAAAATTCTTTATAGTTTAGACAATTTAGGCTTGTTTATTTTCCATACAGAATGGGGACGTGTGCAACCCAATCATGAGTGATCAGTTGAGATGCATATAGAGATGCCAGGTGCGAACAGAGCTGTCCGCCTGTGATCAGAGCCCATAAAATGTAGGTTATGGCCAGGTCTCAGCACAGCTTGTAAATATGCAAAACATTCATTTGCTTATACACATGGACATATATAACCAACCATCCTTCTGGTTGACTGAGGTTGCATATTAGACACCTGCACAGTCTTGTCTTTACTGATTCTTATTGGTTTTAGGAATCCTTTTGCACATGCTGCCATGGAGTAAGAACTAAATAACTCCACTCCTTATACTTACATATGATATGTGATAACAAACTGCTGTATTACATCATTGGATTGTAGTATGGTCGCTAACACTCTGTAATGTTGGTCTGAACCCTTAATGGTAGGTCACAGTGCTTCTCTTCCTGAGCTTTCAGTATTGACCTTTATCTGATATTTCGGATGTGTGCAATAGGAGGGACTTGGCGTCTGTTAGACAGCCAAGTGATGCCTGCCTACTTAGCAGAGACAAGTGAAAGGTCAGTGTGCTCCCGGGGCTTAGAGGTTCAAGGCTTAGAGCAGCAGATTCAAACCTGCGGCAAAAAATCAATGGTGCCTTTCAGAGGTATGAATGAGCTCCACACCTTCTAACTGTGAACCAAAGGAGAGAGGAAGTAAGGGGAAGCAGGTCACAGAGATGGACACAAGGACGGATGCGCAGATAGACGGATAGCGTCAAAAGTTCAAAGGATTGATTAAAGGTAAGGCTGTCATTAGCTGCGGCGTGTAAAAGAGCATACCTTAAGGTTATGTCAGTGCGTGTGTGTGCGAGCGGGCTGTGAGCACCAGCAGTACTTGACTACACGTCTGGCAAAACAACAGCTGCGAGAAGGCTGCCAATAAAAGAGCTGTATGCCATGAAAGCATGTCATCTGCCTAATTATGTGAGAATTATAGCCTTGTCTGAAATGGAAATGCGACATGGATGGATTTGTTTTCTCTAAAAATGATAATGCTATTTTTCCTCACATGTCAGAGGGTACAGTCGAGTTGTAGCTCCTCTAGAAAACACTGAAAGGACTATGTTTCTTTTTGTTTTGTTTTGTTTTATAAGAAGACTAATTTATTATTCCTCGGTTGGTCATCGAGGTTACTGTGTCCCATGTGACTGATGTTTGTGCTGTGTAATATCAGCAGGTACTTCAGGAACAGGCACATTTCTGAATCAGTGGTAACACTGTGGTCAGACAGCCACAGGAAATTTACACAGGTCAAGAAACTGGAGACGACAGCACTGCAGTAGAATTTATTCGGCTTGAGCTGTTATCACTGGCGTTCACACTTAGAATTGGTGAAACGTCATCTGAAGTATTGGGGACACAAATATTTCTGTGTGATAAGAAGGCTGCATCTGTATGGCATTGAAAGACACTTTGAAGGTGTGCTCTGGTCCGACAGGTCTCGAAGATTTGATGCATGGAGAAAAAATACACACATTTCTTCTGCAGCTTTCTCTTCTTGGACCAAATTCAAAAGGAAATACACTGCCTGGCCAAAAACGCTTATGTAGTGTCACAATAAGGTTCATGATATTTTTTCCATCCATAGTTGTATTAATTTGTGATTACTGATGATGGAGAATCGGACCGCTGCATCAAGTCTTCATCACATCCCAAATTAGAGTCTGGACTTTATGGAGGCTAAT
>JAPQRQ010000008.1:22242840-22260353 GCA_037367365.1 Apogon talboti
TAGATAGATAGATATAGATATAGATATAGATATAACATGTACATTCAATGAAATGACATTGACATGGATACAGTACTCACTGGTGGATCTTGGTCTTCAGCAAACACAGTAGTGATGACTGTTCCTTTCTCTGCGTTGGGTGCCACCAGGCCCTTATATAGGTCTTGGGCAAAGATGGGGGAGAAGTCATTCATGTCCTAAAAACACAAAAAGAGACATCATTGCCTCAGTGCGGTACCAGATATTCACCAACTCTCCTATAGATTAAGAGCTGACACAGAAACAGCAGGATGATAGAGGCTAACTTATTGTTGGAGCTGAGATGTGGCACTGAGGGGTTCAAATGCATTTATGATTTCTTATTATTTTGCAGATGCATTGTGCGTAATGAAAGTCTAATAAGGCAATAGAGCAGATTTTGCAACTGCTGGGTTGTTTGATTTCAGTTAATACAACTTGCAGGGTCTTGTGGATACGGGAAAATGTTCCCACTTCAGTAATTTACCAAGTGACAGGCTTTGTCTTTATTGTATTACTCTAAACCTGTGCATCAGAGCTGGGTGTCATATACAAATGCATTAATTGTAACCAGATCATTGCATATCTAAATAAAATTAAACATTATTTTGTTTATATTGAAATACACAACAGTTAAAAAAAATATATATATATTTTTTTAAATCACCAGCAGTGATTTTTTTTCTACAAGATGAAACTTTATTCTGTGTTTTTTCACTGTAATGTTTGTGGTTCATTGTGCAGAAAGATGAGCAAGTTTCACATTCATCTGTTGAAGGGCGCTGTGCTCTCAAAACATCTGAGTGTAGGAGGTTTAGTCATAAGCAGGAGTAGCCACGTATCCCAAATTTTTGGAGCCAATCATAGTATGTAACTTTTATCATTGTAATGTGGAAAACTGAAGCCTGACCATTGAAATAGAGTTATAGGAGAATACCGTATGATGAGTGACAGTATTCATTTATTTATTGCATAGATTAAATATGTAAAGGAATGAGGTATCTTTGTGATGATTTCTACTGAGCTCAGCTTACTTTGAAAAAAAATAAATAGCGGGTTTAAACTATCACTCTGTGCAGTGTTTTTTTTTTTTAATAACATATAAAATGTAAGGGATCTTTCACATCCCTTACTTAACTTACTTAAGTGGAAGGCAAGGAGGCAAGTTTAATACATCAGCTTATTGTATTAGGTGAATACGATTAAAGAAACCGATGTCCATTACATACTTAATGTAAGTATTTAAAAGATAAAAAGCCTTTCAAACTGTTGGGATATGTAATGAAATGATATGAGCTTAGCTGTACATCTCAAGGACATTTGAGTGGTTGGTACATTGTCATCTGCTCTGACTGCTGATGACAGATGATATGAGATGATAGGGGTTATATGCAGTACTGCTGTATAACATAGGAAATTAGCATACCAGAGCACACTTATGACTATCAAAACCATCAACGCTATGTATCGCTATATACAGGCTGGATCACTCACTGAATAAAGTATAAAGCTCAGTGTTCACACTCATCTGTATTATGGTATCATCAAGTTTTCCTCTTCTTCCAAAAGAACAAAGACAACATTGTCAGTTGTTATCTTCTTATTTTTGTGTGTTGCATCAGCTGATAGTTTATATTATAGCTGTGTTAGCTTAGCTTTGTTTTTAGACAGAAAGCAGCCACATTTAAAAAAAAACAACAACAAAAAACCCCAGCAAGCTTAGAGAACATGACATTACATAACTTTATATCTGAATAAACCTCATAATCAAACTCACCAATGTAAATGAAATACAGTGATTTTAGAAACAAATTTGATTCTTCTTAACTTAGAGCTGTGTCCAGTTGTGAAACCCACACAGTGCTTCGAGCTTTTATCCCTTTGTCACTGTCTTTAATGCTAAAAGTTGTTTCTAAGTGGTTCTTCTCCTATCTAGGCACTTTGTGAAGTTTGGGTCAAAGACTCTGTGACATGGGAGACCAGCAGAGTGACTCACTACTCCCTCTAGTGGTCATACAAATCTGATGGTTCATCATGGAAAATGTATTCAGTTCATATCATTAGAATACAACAAACTGTTGTCTTTGGCATAACTTCATAGCTCTTCATTCTAAACACTAGTGATAGCTTAAAGTATTTTTTTTGAGAAATTTAAAGTAGAAATACTACATATAGTCTGATTTTATCATAATGTATCTGGCAGATATTCAAGTGTTTTCTGTCTTGAATGACAAAAAGCAAAAAAGAACCACAAATGTATGAAAAAAATACAACATTAGGAAACATCAGGATACAAGAGCCTCACAACCACGCATCATTAACACAAAAACATAGTGCACATTGACTTCTCATCTTATCTCCTCACTATATGTTATATATACACTTCCTTCAGGAGAGAACAATGTTTTTGTCGGTGAATCACAAACCTAGTGAGGAGGACATACCATCATCACTTCTTTTAACAACCTTCTCCCTGTCAATAATGCACAGCAGAGTTCTACAATAGCTTGGGCCTAAAAAATAATGAAGCCTTGTTAACAGAGTAACCCTGGCTTTACTGAATGTGACTGAAAACTCAGTAAGCCCTTTTTCTATACCTCTCAGGAATAGCTTAGCTTCGTACTATAAGTGCAGAGGCCTGATCTTCCTTTCTCCTGATGTTTCTTTTTTATTTTCCACTGTTTTGACTGAGCCATGGGTAACAGTATGGGTTCTATAAACTCCGTAGTGGAGGACAGCCTCGCTTTGATCTATACACAGGTTTAGAGTTACAGAGTAGAAAATCTATGTTCTAGCTCCTGCTTTCAACAACAATTCCTATGCTCGGTCTGTTCTCAGGAAGATGAGAGCAAAATGCACACACATGTATTACATGCTTAAGAGATGTATGTACTAATGTTAGCAGATGCACACTCTCGCTTTCATCCACACACAAGTCTTCATATATTCACAGACAAGCACACATACATACTATGTCTGGCTGTGAAATCTAAAAAAAATAGAGAGCATAATTTGGGAAACTCACTCGTAACAAGAAAACACGCAGGACACTCAATCCATCACTGCAAAGAACCCAACGAAAGAGGCAACAACAAAACAATACAAGGGCAAATCAAGCACAAGCAACTTCAAATAACACTCTGGAGGTGTGATGTGTGGAGGGAAATGGAATCAGTCGAATCAGCTCCATCTCAATTCCCCAGGAAGCCTGTGTGAATCCATTAGGTTTATTCTAATCCATGTCTGTCATTTCAAGTAGCAGACACTGGTTTGATATCAGTTGCTCTGTAATGCTTTATCCTATCAAACCATTCCTGGATGATAGCACGAATACAGCAACAAAGCATGTCCTTATCAGAGGACAAACTCCCTCAAAGGGTTGGCAGACCATGCTAAGAACCTGTTTGAATAAGCTTAGACGTTTCCTCCCATTCAGAGTAATACTGAGAGCTTAATTCTGCTTTTGACAGTCACTGGGCGAACTGAATATGCTAAAATTCTTGTATACGATCATGTGCAATGAGTGCACATACTTAGAGTGAAGGCACACACCTAGGCACACGCAAACACTGGTGCATGCACACGCATAGTATCACAACGCAACACATCTAATCCTGTCGTTTGGATTCAGCTGTTAATCTCTTGAAAGGTTGGAAAGGGAACACAAGCTCCTGAAAAATCTGACATAATTGCTGTCACAAAGCTAATGAGTCATTCAGATCTGGAATAGCTCTGGGTACAAGGCAGAAGCACCTATCCATCAATGCTCTTTGTCGTGTTGATGCTGCAAGGACAAGGAGGTCGGGGGCTACCAGCTGCTTTACGCTAGAAACATATGCAGCTCGGGCACTGAATTGCCAAACACTGAGTTTCACACCACGGCGGCAGTGCAGAGTAAATATTGTCTCTGATCCCCCCATTTTTTTGACTGTGGCTTAATACAGCTATTACTAGTGTAAAACCCTGCTAATGATTTGCTGTGTATTCACCTGAGGACAAATGGAACGAAGCTGTCAAAGGTTAGTCTTAGAAGAGCTCTTACCTTGATCCGAACTGTGACTGTGGCTACCCCCGGGGGTGTGACCCCGCCTTGGTCAACAGCTTCCACCTGGAAAGTGTATGTCGCCCCCATACCCATAGCTGCCAGATTCTCAAAGTCCAGGGTCTGAAGGACAGCTAACTCCCCTGTGATGGGATTCAGAGAAAACAGCTGCCTGGCTGATTCAGTCGTGATCCGATACGTGACATTGGAGAAGAGGTCTGCATCCACTGCCTGTGAGGAGGGACAGGAGGAGGAAAAAAAACATTAGGTGGTAGAAGTAAGACAGTGAAGGAGGTACTAGAAGAGCACATTCAATTAAAATCCTGCATATAATAAGCTTTAGCAAGTTTTGCATAAAGTAAATACAATTTACAAGAGGAGTGCTTTGTTATTATTTTGACACATACTGCCATAAGAGTCACAGTTCCAGAGGGAATAATAACTTTTGCATTTACTTTTCACAAAATAAATGCAAATATGTTCCTTACATTTGGATTGAGACCAATACAGTTATATTATGTTATGTTATCTTGGCAAAAATCTGATATTAATATTTCAATACACGATCCAGACATAATTTGCATTAGAGATTATTAAAGATATTGTATTATAATACTGTATTGTATTACTGCTGCTACTGTAAATAGATTGACATATGCTCTTTATATTATATTATAGTTTATTCTTTAAACCACTTATTTATTCTTATTCTATTTTTACCTCTTTTTTTTCTCTTTAATGTATGGCATTCAACGAAGTGAGAGAAAAATGGTATCTTAAGTCTCTGTATGTCCTGTGCATCTGGTGAACTGACAATAAAAAAAAAACCTTTGAATCTTTGAAGATATTAGCCAATGAACTGCAGGTTCCTGTAATTTGCTGTTTTATATTCTGTCATACACAGGATAAAATAAAGAAATAAATCCATTCTGGTAAGACCAGACAGTTTTATTCTTCCAAACTCAGCCACTTTTCCCTCAAAATCAACCTCCCTTCACTACCCGCCCCCATCCATTTAAAACCAATGTGTCCAAGGGATTAATGGTGTCACAGGGCCGGTGTCAATCACACCTCTCAACCTCACCTTCAGACCCTGCTTCTCCCCCACGCCTCTTCCTTCATGCTTCTCTGGGAATAGACACTCACAGTATGCCAGCCATTACTCACCCCTGTTCTCTGTATTTGCTAAGTATATAGTGAATTCTCCTATGTTACATGCCTTAATAACCACATCCACTAACATCTGACCCTATAGCAGCCGCCTGAAACAGACCGTACCATATGAAAAATACGCAGGGTGTCATATTAACATGTAACACAGAAAAAAGATGAAAAATGATCCTCTACTAAAGCCTGGTTATGACATCAGGAGGAAAATCCAGCTTTAAGTCTCACTTGGTTTGAGTCAAAAAAATGCCAAGAGAGCTGTCACGGACAAAAAGTTTCTCTCTGCTGACTGTGTAAAACTGCATGTTTCTGTCTGAGTAAATGTTTTCATCTGGAAGCATATGATATAAAATTGCCTACATTTCTGAAGTTGAAAGACGCTGTGTTAATAGAAAGGCCGCTGAGAGCACACTTCCCTCCTGACATTCAGTGAAACTGTAGATACTCGGTAAAGCGGCACAAGCGCGCACACGCATCTGCACACATACTTACAGTTAGGTTTAGGACAATGGTTCCCACTGGGCTGTTTTCAGGAACGTTCACAATGTAGGTTTGCTGGGAGAAGACTGGGCTGTTGTCATCAATATCTATGACCTGGACTGAGACTGTCAAGGTGGTTCGTCGCGGGTCCACCGCTCCATCTGAGGCCTCCACTACAAGGTCATACTGACTCCTAAGCTCCCGGTCAAGAGGTGCTCTGGTGTAGATTGTGCCATTGGTGCTGATTACAAACAAGTCGGGATGATTTACGATCCGGTAGCGCACCTGGCCATTAGCTCCTGCATCTGGGTCCGTGGCCTGGGGAGACAAGAAACGTATGATTTTCTTTGTGAACTCAATAGCGATGTGATGAAATATCTGAGGAGTTCACCCAAATAAAGTGCATGTGGTTTACTTAGGTTTAGGTCAGGGGTGTCAAACATACGGCCTGCGGGCCCAAACCAGCCCACTAAAGGGTCCAATCCAGCCCGTGGGATGAATTTGTGACATGCAAAAATTACGCTGAAGATATTAACAATCACTCATTTTAGTTCAGTGCTACATACAGCCGTATTTTGGACTCAAGTGGGTCAGACCAGTAAAATACTATCACAATAACCTATAAATAATGACAAATCCAAATTTTCCTCTGTGTTCTAGTGTAAAAAAGTTAAATTACATGAAAATATTTACATTTACAAACTATCCTTTCGCAAAAAATGTGGATAACATGAACAACCTGAAATGTCTTAAGAGAAGTAAATGCAAATTTAACAATATTCTGCCTCTCACCACATGTTTTGTGTATTTATAGATCAGTGCAATCAATACGTTACATATAAGAAATGTGTAAATGATAAAGCGAGGTATAATGTTGTTAAAATTGCACTTATTTAATTTCTAAGAAATTTCAGTTTGTTCATGTTATTCAGATTTTTTAAAAGATAGTTTGGCGATATAAACATTTTCATAATGTAATTAGATTTTTTCACTGTTATTATTTTACTGGTCTGGCCCACTGGAGATTATATTGGGCTGTATGTGACCCCTGAACCTAAATGAGTTTGACACCCCTGGTTTAGGTTAACGGATGTGTTGTGATGACAGTTGTGGCTGAATAATTGACTGGAAATGTTTAAATGCTGCCAAGATTCTAAAGACACTGGTGAACTACAATGACCATAATTCAACAGCAACAGCGCATATCCACTGTGTATCTGTGCCAAAGCAAAATGTATGAAATATGGCTAAATAAATGTGATGAAGGTACAATAGTCAGCCAATTAGCCATTAGCTTATGCTACACTGACATATACTTAATGGTAAAAATAGTTTGCCTGTAGGGAGGCTAAATGAAATGTCAATAACAAGTCGTCAATAAAACCCATTTCCTCCTGTACCACTGAGATAAATTCGCCGATACACAATATAAAAGCAATTTATTCTAAAGGTGGAATGCAGTGTTATTTTCCTTCAGGCAGACATCACATGATCCAACAGCTTGGCTTTCTCTTAACACCTTGATTATTTACAGATGCCTCACACACAAACCTATGGAAGCCAAGATGAACGGCTAACTTGTGTGATTTCCTGCTTTTCATACAGAGATCAGTTCAAGTAGTTAAATTATTGGACATCTCAAAAAGCAAAAAGTGATTTAATTTGTATTCTACCTCATCAAATTGACTGCACGCTAAATTACCCTTCAATAGCATACACTTTATTCTTTATTCAGTCAAAAATTGAAAGATAAAATAAAAACCAAGATATGGCTGTGTTCATGGGTCTAAAAATAAATTGGATGCTTGTGAATATAAAAAGTCATCATACTAGCGATTATAACCATGTGTACAAGGTGTATGTAGTGGTTGAGTAGTCTCTAAGGCAGTAGTAATTCTTTTGTCGTAAATTCAAGACGGAGACCGTGGGAGCTATAAAGTACGAAGGGCAAAAAAAAACAGAGGATCAAGCCATATTTCATCCATTTGGCAATAGCTTCTCCACATCAGTGCGAGTAAGGACATGGCAGCACAAAGAGCAAAAATGGCACTGATGCCAAACAGTGGAAGAAGAGGATGCACATGTTGCTAAAGCAGAGACTGATTTGTTTTACATGGAGTGCCTTACAAATATTCAAAGCCCAGGCTAAAAATTGGACCTCAGCATCATGTCTCTGCACAACAGAGGGAAGTGCATTATGTCGGTATGTGCCTAAGGATCACTTCTTCTCTGCAGCGATTACATAACACAATTTCCTTTAGCTGTTTGCCTGGAAAGAGGTGTAATCCAATTATAAATATAAGCATTTTTTTTTTTTTTTTTTTTTAGAATTGTGTAGCATCTTGATGAAATGAGTATTACAGATTAACAGCAGAGGAGGCCAGTAGTTTGCAGGTCAGGTCCCATAAGACCTGTAGCAGCTGTTCTTTTTACCAAGGAGGTGGATGGGCTTAGAGCGATGTTGCAATCACTGGCTTTCATTCAGACTGTACAGCACACTGTTAACTCCAGCTGATGTCTGGACCTCACTCAGAGAGCTTTTATGAGGCTCTCAGGCTGAGCTTTTCAGCCACAAGAAGTCAGAAATCACTTGGCAATATTAACTGGCAAAATCTTTAGATTATGAGCTGGTGGGTAGGCTTGACGTACATATATAGTAGGAGTCATAAAAATAAAAAAAAACACTTGCACAAGCAGCCTGAGCAGGTGTATAAACGCACACTGGCCTCTAAATCCTCTCATACATTTTACCTTCCACTGTGCTACACACCATTAGCCAGTAGTATTTATTTATTTGACATAAAACAGAAACATAATCACCTTGTTTCAAATTATTAATGTTGAAACCTAAAATATGCTGTTACTGAATAAAATATGTATTGGCCATTTACAATACTGAAGACAGAATAATATTTGCTACATGTTGGTATAGACCCATAGCCTGGCCAGCCGTCTGGTTTTCTCACTGTATTCAATATGGAGAAATCAGTCTGGAATTAGGCCAAATGCTGTGAAATATGCAAGATCTATTTTATACCGACCAATCACAAGTCTGGGGGGCGGGTGTTTTGCAATGCGCCATACGCACAGACTTCTTTTTGTCGCGAGTCAAAGTCAGTTCCCTGTCCGCAAATCTCTTCACAACTGTTGTCGGTTGTTTGCTTGATTCAAAAATAAGGGTTGAATTACAGATTACACCCTGTATTATCAAGTTTCTTGGATAAAAGCGACAGTAATTATTCTAATGCATAATTACGTCGCATTCATCTTATCTGTGATTGGTTTACTTGGTGCCTGTTAGTCCCGCCTTCATATTTGGTTTCATGACCCGCGATGGCCAGGCTAATAGACCCAGTCTTAACTTGTGAAATAGAAGCACTGATGTGGGTCGGGGGGGGTTAAATAAGAACTTGGTCTACATTTGTTCTAGTTGTTTCTGTCCAAAGCTAACAACTTCAACGACAACGATATTAGTGCTTCTGGTTTTGGACAGCTCACTAAAAAGACATCCCCTTTTCTCCACAGGTGAGTCTCCACCTCTTATCTGTTTGTCATGTCATGTGTTTTATGCTTTTTTTAATAGTTTTGTGTCATAAACACTGCTCTATAGATCATAGGGTCATCTTTTCAATGTGTTATCATCTCATCTATACAGATTGAAATCAGCCTTGATGTTAAGAGGATGCTCTATGACGCAACATACAAAAAATAATCAATAATCACCCTAGAATGCATTAAAAACCTTTCAACAAGCCTGTTTTGAAAATGTGGAGAAAAGAAAGTGAAAAGATTTGTGTTAAACTATAAAAAGTTCTGAATATCCAAATAAAATCTGGTTCCAGCCTCTGCATCCTGAGTTGTACAAACCTACAAACAGTTACAAAGCATCAAATGAATCACAGGCTTTTACAACTAAAACATTTAAGTGTCTGCATGTGTAGAATATGAACTACAGCATTATTTTGCTTGTATACATTTTCTGTGTAGCATGTGGGCTTATATCGTTAAGCACACTTGATCATGCAATCTGCGAGACAAGTAAATAAACGGCGTCATACAGCGGATTCTCTAATTAGGGACAGTTTCACAAGCTTTGATGCTGTGGCTGACAGAAATGCTAATTTATTTGTCCCCTGGTCATCTGCATCCTCAGATTATAGCCCCCCGCTGACAGCAAACAGTGTGAGGCTGGAAGGTGCGGGATTTGTTTGTCACTGAACAAATAACTCAATTAATATGACCTGCAAGGCTGTCAATTTTGATAACCTAGTAAATTGTCTCCGGTGTGTTTATGAGAGTAAAATAAGAACAGGTGGGAACCAATTCAAATTAAAACGTAGCCGTAATCCAATGTGCTGCAGGGCATTAAGCTACTTAATAGCATAATGCTTTTGCACTGGAGTCATCTTCACTGTTAGCATCGCTTTAAGCGGTGTAGCTGCCTGCCCTGTGACTCTTTGCCTGTGTCTACTTTCAATGCAGTACAGGAAAAAACTAAATAAAGCAAACAAACAAAAAAAAATTATTTTGCAGTAGGTCAACAAGTTAAATGTGAAATTATAGAGACAGTCAAAATAGCTTTTACAGTTCAGTCTATTATTTTAACGGTTACTCAGCTTTTTTAACATGACTGATGGTTTTGATCGGGACAGCAGTTACTCATAAACACTAACTCGTAAAGGACGCAAAGCTCCTGGAATCATCACATCACAAGACAAAATCCAGGCCTGCAGAAAGACAGCTAACAGTTACAGAACATTTGCCAGCCTATCAGGAGAGGTGATGAAACACAGAGTAATACGCTGTATGTTAAGTGACGCTGTGGCTCCAGAACTTTTGAGCTTCCCATTTCCTTTCTGTTCTTGCTCTGTGGAGACTTGGAAGATTTCAATGCCAGGTGTTTCTCCAGGTTTAGAAATCTGACAGATCTGAGCACCGCTGTCTTACTCCCCCGCACACATTTGTCAGTTTTACCTTACACGAACTCCGTTTGAGGTTATGAAATTATTTTGCATGTCTTCCCTTCTATTAACTGTTAACATAATATAGTACGCAGAAACAAACATCTCAAATATTTATGTCACTGATTATACTATATTTAAAGATATCATGTCCCTATAACCTGCTTGGACCTTGGACATCAGTAAATATTTAATATTATAAGGGTCTATATTCTTACACACTGGTACACAAATTTCCAAAAACAGTGTAAAATGGACAATAATCAAGTTAACAGAAAAATGAGGGGTATCTATCTCCTCCTACTTATGTTTTCCCATAAATCTAAGTAAACTCAGTCACACAAAATAACCACCATAGTTTCACACTTTTCTAACATACTGCCCTTAACCATAAAGACCCAGTGCTACTTTTGGCTAAGTTCCAAAATATTTTTTTTCTCTATATTTAACTTTTCTTGTGTGATTTATCATCATTTTTTAATAAAATTATCCTCTGAATTTTGCATTTTTTTCCAGTGAACATTACGTGTTTTTCTATATTTTATTTGCTGATCATGTAGATGTTCATAAAAGCTCAGATTAATGTTGAGCGTTATTTTATCAAAAACAAGAGAAAATGGATTAAAAAAATTTTTACTTGAATGTAAAACCAAGCATATCCACTCACTGCCATTTATCAGACTACATGCGTTTTACTGGTAAATCAATGTTGTAGAAGATGACAGTGTTTCCATGGTAACTACGGAGCCTCTGAACGTCCAAATGGCTCATATCTGATGACCATGAAAAGATGACAAACTGCATTTTACACCAATTATTAACATGAATTGATAGGATTAGTGGATCAACAGGTATTAAACATTTTACATCAGTAGATGGTTTTGGTCGCCAGTGGATACTTGGGTCTTATGGGTTAAGAATATGGGCTCTGACTAATGTGCAAAGAATATGTAATATATAAGAAACAAGCTGCAGGGGCATTTATTTAATGAAACCTACTAAAAATACAAAACATATAAAAAGAATCAACATTTGAATGTGCCTCAAGTTAATAAAATAAACTTACAACATGAAGTTTCCAACTGTGTGGAGTACGGTAAATAAATGCAGCTCCACTACATTTGGTTCTGACTTGAGGCACTATCTGACTGCCTCTTAAAGATCTAAGGGACCTACTGGGTTGATGATCTTCAAGCATGTCAGAGATGTATTATGGCCCCGAGCCATGCAGTGATTTCTAAACTAAAAGCAGGACATTACAGCAGGAGATAGGTTTTCATCACAGGGGGTTACACTGTAATGCGAACTCTTGCTACATTGTAAGCTAATTGTGTGAAACCACTGCTGTATAAAATAACAAAAAAAATGTGGAACGGCTCACAGTACAGGCAGGAATCCAGGTGTGTTCACTGGTCAACAGCCCTCGAGGAATGAATGCATAATTTTTCTCTGCTTTTATCTTTGAATCCTAACTTCTCTTAATTAGCCTTCATTTATTCAGCAGACAGATCAGTTTGCATGTTGTTCACACATTCAATCAGTCACACTTGACTGAGATGCATGTTTACTTGATTGAAGCTGTTTTCAATGTATGTCTAACAGCCTGTTAGATCTACACAGCAGCCTTTTTGAAACTAAGTCTGAAAATTAACCTTAATATGACAGATAAAGAGATAAATACAGCAACAAAATAATTGTATTGTGAAATACTGTAATAGCCCACTATACAGTCCCTCCAGAGAAATGTGGGCAAAAATACTTGATTATGCCATGGAATATGTAGGTTTTTTATGTGGTTTTATGCGCTAAAATTGTGGGAATTTGCGAGAAGCTGCGAAAATATGCGGAAACTGGAAAAGCATGCCTTTCAATGAACAGGACGGATACTTTTCCCACACCCTGTTCTAACTAGGCTAAGGATGTTTAATTACATCCTATGATAAGCAAACATACTAGAAGTTAGCATACCCTACATCACAGAAAGTGCTAGTTCTTCATTTTACAAGCATGACTCAAACGTGGCTTTAACATTCCTGAGTCACAAGTATCAAAAATAAATTAATTGCTTCCTGCTTCACAAAAGTGAGGTAGAACAGGCCATCTGATTCCAGACTATCATAGCTTTTATGCTTATATAATGTTATTATCACTGCAGTGGAAACTATTTTCAAATGTTTTGCAACGGAAAAGTGGCTCCAGTGTCGATTATCTCTAATGTTCCAATGTACAATTACATGGGATGTGAAATAATATAACGCTGTTTTCCTGTAGGACATCAGGTACTGGTTTGCTCTGTCTTTTGCAGATTTTTTTTGTCAGAAAATGAGCTGCGTTTTTCATCATCTTGCAGAATTTTTTCTGAGGCTTGCGGTTAGTTTACCTTCTGTGGATCCGCGAGCCAATGATGTTATGTGTCGCATATTACATCACTACCCATGTCAAGTAACAATACAATATACTTTAAACTTTAGATGGGAAAATGCAGGGATTACGAAATCATGCGAGCCCTGCATATTTCACATATTTTGCTATTTGAAATATGCTATTATTGCGGTGAATATGTGTCATTTTTGAAAAAATGCGAACCACCGTATAACGTGCACTATTTGCTCGATTATGCATTGAATTACTCGATTGCATAGTCGCCTTTTTCTGGACGGACTGATTGTACTCACTAATTTGTTGCCACAATATAGAAAATGACCTGCAAAGATTGCATGCATTTCATGACAAGGTAGAAATGGAGCCTGTGTCCATTCGTGATCAGCTAAAAACAGGCTGAGCTGTGCTTGTGCATGGAGAGGAGGATTGTGTTGAGCTAAGTACTTTCTCTTCTTTTCTCTCAGAGAGGAATAGCCTCAGCTGACGTTGGTGAGGAGCCAAGAGAGAAAACCTTCTGAGGTAGGATAGAGGAAGAGCGATGATGTGGTGGGCTTCGCTCCAATCTGCCGTAGCTGCTGACTGCATTTTGGAAGAAACACTGAGGATTTGGACTTTGGCTTTAGAGTGAAACCAGAGATAGCTTCACCTCACACATACACCAAACTTGACTCCTGTACTTTTGTCTTTTCACACTTTACAAACTCCTCATGTTTCTACCATGTACTGGTGGTCCGCTAACTTCGCTAACACGTCAAAGATCTAATTCAAACCTACAAAGTAAAACAATGCGTCGATTTATTATGAGGCTGTTAGAAGGACAGAACAAGAAGTCAAAGCAGCACGGAAATAAGTCTTTGTAGTAAAAAGTAGAGTCAGCACACAGTGGTTGAATTTACTGTTGTCATCGGCAACTGTGGGACCCAGAGACAGTGTTCAAACTCTACTTGGTTACTAATGATACTACTCTATAGTCACATAAAACCAAATAAAGGAAAGAAGTCTTTGAAACAGCCAAATTGCTATGCAAAATAATGACTTTTTAAGAAATGCCAAAGATCACAACACTGCAGTCTCCAAATGTCTTTTAAAAAAAGTAATTTGGTGAAGAGGTTTAAGGTGAATTGAGAACACTGTTTGATCTTAGAAGAAAACTGGTGTGTGAATCTGAAACACAAATGAAAGCAGTAAAGATAGACCACAAAGTTTTATTGCCTGTTCGGCTACTTTGTAAACAAGGAGAGTAAGTGCATATTCGCTGAGGGCGTCTCCGTACATCATCTATGATTAATCTACTGACAATCATCAAGCCAATTAATCTACAACAGTAATTAGGAAAGTCTTGTTGCTCAGTGAAGCTGAACAGAGTCAGTCAACAGGGATGTGCTTTGGTTTGACAAATATGTCCAACAAGATCAACTGTGTACTAAAATACCAGGTGATTTTAACTGGACAAGGGCAGTGGAGAATGACGAGGCTGGTTCGGTGGTCAGTGTATTTGTGGGAAGAGTAACATGAAAGCAAAAAGAGGAGTTATATATGACACTGTAATTACAACACAGAAACACTACTCTTACCGTAACTTGTCCCACAAAAAGATTGGCTTCTTCTTCTCGGACGGTAAAGTTTGTGAGTATTGTGGGGTCAAACTCGGGGTCATTGTCGTTGACATCAGTAACCACGATGTTCACAGTAGTCGTGGATGTCTGAAAAAAAACCCCAAAAAAACCCCCACATTAACAGTGTAACAAGAACGCTAAGGTTAATTAGATGCATCATAACATATTCCTGCAGTTCTCTCAATTACTTGCAATTTACAATTAATAATACGCTTTTTATTAAGGGATATGTACTTTATGAGGTTACATCAACCTTAACCTTTGAACATCTACATCTAATCAGTTTATCCTTTAGTTGCTCAAGGCGTTCCTGAGATGGACAGAGATGAAGTAATGGAAACCTTGAATTCTGACATACTTTCATTCCTCAGTCTAAACATTTGTATCATATTATAAGACATTCTGTCCAACCATTCCTGAGATAGTGCATCTTTTATATTATAACAGGGACCAATGGAGAAACCTAAATTTAGAGATGAGTGGGCACATTTAGTACGGACATCAGCATTTTACATCATCATTTTACATCAGGGGTGTCAAACCACATTTAGCACAATATGATCGGAAGGGGGCCGGACCAGTAAAATAATAACATAAGAATATATACAGCATGTCAAATCCAAACTTTTCACTATGTTTTAGAGTGAAAAAAGTAAAAAAAATAAAATAAAATAAATGAAGGTTTACATCTACAACCTATCCATTAAAAAATGTAAATAACATGAACAGCCGTGAACAAACTAAAATGTATTAAGAAAAATAAATGCAATTGTAACAATATTCTGCTTCAGTTTATCATTTACACAGGTGCATTACAACTTACAGATCACGGTGGATCTACAAATATAGAAAACATTTAGTAACAGGCAGAATATTATAACCACTGCCCTTCTCTTAGGGTATTTCAGGGTGTTCATATCAATTAGATTTTTTTTTTTTACACTAAAACAAAGACGAACATTCGGACTCCTCATTATTTTTAGGTTATTATGATAGTATTTTACTGATCTGACCCATTTGGGTTGAATTTGGCTGCAGACCTAAAATGATTTTTAAATCTTAAGTGAAATTTTCGCATTTCACAAATTCATCCCATGGGTCGGATTAGACCCTTTGGTGGGCCAGTTTTGGCCCACGGGCCATATGTATGACACCTGTGTTTTACATAATTAACTACTGTGATGGATATGGAGAGTTTCTATGCAAAGTATGCACACCACACTTTTTGGTGATAACGTATGTTAAATTGCAAACATATCTATTCATTTCTACAAATGGTGTCACTACTCTTAAAACCTGTTGTGGCCATTATATAATATACAAATTATGTTAAAATCAAACACTGTGTGCCATCTGTCTTAAATGTCAGGGTTATGATTTTACACACCTCCTGGGGCGAGGAAAATTCCCACCGGCCCCATTAAAAGTGCTCACTCATTTGGAGGACCACTGGTAACCTCCAGCAATGACATAGTCCACACACACACACACACACACACACACACACACACACACACACACACACACACACACACACACACACACACCCTCACACACACAGACACACCTCTAACACCCATATTAATCAACAGAGAAAATTACTAAATAAGCATTATCTATACAACATTCTTGGAGCGTTGAGATGATGCCGTATGCAAATAGTGCTTCAAGCTGTTTCCTTTGGGGGAAGAGGAGGTGTTGTGGGTTGTGGGAGGAGTTGGCCCTTGTAAGAAAAATGTTTCCCAGAAGAGAGATGTTTGAAGTTGGCCTGGCAGATGAAACATGTCATAGAGGAAACGACCTAGTTAATGTCACCTTCATCTCACCGTCCTTCGGGAATGTCTTCAGTCATGTAGCTCCCGTTGTTCTAGCTTGTTATATGTAGATAATAAGTTCTTTCATGTGAGAACTGACATTGCACCCCGTGGTGAAAACCAACACAACTGATGCCTCTTTTGTGCTTTCTTTACCAAAACTGGGATACACAAGGACTCAGCAAATCATCACTGTTGTTATGGATTTTTTTCTCTTTTCCATTTCAGAGAAGATAGGACGCCAATTACTGCCTCCATTCTGGCGTGGGTGTTCCTATGAAAGCCAGAAATCCTACCTCCGTGTCCATGAGTGTGATTAATGAGCTGCTATTATTTATTTAACACAAAAAAACGACAGAGCTCTATGATGTCTCCTTGTCTGCCCTTAGTGTCCAGAGTTAGTTGATAGTGCTACTCCTTTCAAGTGACAACTCTTACAAGGAGCCACGTTGCAGCAGCTGATATGATCTGCCTGTTAGGAGTCATGTTTTGAGCCTCTGAGGGCAAGGAAAGCTGTTTCATCCAGCGCCCCAAGGTGACGGTTTATAATCTTAAGCATGCTTTCAGTTAAGATTACGGCTTGCATTGTTGAGAATACAAATTTTGAAATGGTAACAGATTTGATGGAGATTTCCTGGTTCATCCATAAAAGCAGTTTTAATTTAAAGTACAGTATGAATTTTTCATTTACTGCCACACCATGGGTCCAGTAAGCAGCAAAAGACTGAACACCGCTATAGCTACAAAGTTCTGTGCAGAGTTTACAAAGACGGGACCCCAGTGACATTTTTACTAATGGTTATAACTTTATAAAATAACTACTCACATAACATGAAAGGTTTGTAACATTATGTTTGATGCTGTTGCTTCAGTAAGCCATCTGTGTGAAGCCAGAGTTACTGAGGCACCCTATTACCTCACCTAGTACAGCATCACAAGTCCAAGTCCAGTGACCTGGCAATTTAATGTATACTGCATACTGTAAACCCCTCTCATCTATTCTCTATGATAATAAAGACAAAAAAATACCCCC
>JAPQRQ010000008.1:22260453-22286715 GCA_037367365.1 Apogon talboti
GGAATATATCTCATGGAATATATATATATATATATATATATATATATATATATATACATATATTGCACCCCACTTTATAGATAGCTTATATGTGATGCCAGCAAGTTTTTAATTTATAAGGAAAATCAGTCTCTGCATTTTACCCATCCAAATACACACACAACATCTAGCAGTAGCATTAGCACATAGCACATTGGGAGCGGGGAGGGCCATGGATGATACTCCAGATCTTCACTGACAGGAAAATTAACCTGAACACAGAACTTCTTGCTTCTTACTGTGAGATAGAAGTCTTGCTCATTAGTTTCACTTCTTAATTTTTCTCAATAATCACCAGTGGCCAAACTACTCAAAGACTATACAACACTACACATGGACCAAACTATGATTCTGTTTGATCCGGACTGACACCACCTCTGCTGGTCAGACCAGTCCTGTGTTCCATATCATGGACCGGAGGGGTTTTACACTTGTCAGCAATTCAATAAGTCCAAACCAAACAAGGTAGGAGTAAAAGTGCCCTGGGTTATTGCTGTGAGATGATCTGTATTCAGTTGTCATGACCTTACAGCAGCAGAAAAATACACTACATTAACTCCTGCAGGTTAATAGTGATTGACCAAAAGACTTTCAGTACTCAGACTGTAAAGTATTACTCTAAATGTACATACAAAGAAATGCACCTACGTTAAATCCACCTATGATATGAATGGCTTAATTATATTCATACTTTGCTCTTTTAAAATTAGTTCTAGTGGAGTAGGAAAGCTTGGACAGCACTGTTAAAAGCAACATGTCAAATTAACATGACCCATTTGTCGTTAGATTGTTGGTATTTCTCACAAAATATTTGGCAATTAAAATACTTGCACATCTCTCTATGGTTTCTCTAATAGAGGCAAAAAGAAGCCTAAAAAATATGTCTAAAAATAAAGCTCAAACAATTTTTCTACCATCTCAAAATGGCCTGTAAAAAGGTGTTGAGTTTTTTAAAGTCATCATTGCATTTTTTGTCCAGAACATGGTCTTGAACTGTACAGTGTTATATAAATATGTCCTTACAGCTGTCACCCAGTTGCCGCAGCAGTGCTTTACTGATTCAGAAGTTTTTATGTTGAAATAAAAAAAAAGAATACAAATGAATCCACCATTATATAAACTGTTGCCATCTGTGACACAAACTAAGACACGTAGACATTTAGTGTAAGCTTTAGCCTATACCTCCTAGCTCTGGGCTACTCTGTGTATGACTTGAACATTTATGATGCAACAAAATATGTGTCTGCAAGTGACAATAGTATCAAGAGGGAGATTGTTCCATCTGTGAAAAGCTCCCTTGGTTAACTATGTTTTGTAGTAAACACACAGTCTGAATCCCCAGTGTTTTGTGTCTTTTGCTTCGTGTTTCCTCCTCTCTGTAGGTTCATTTTGATCATTTCCCTGTCTCCAGTCTTCCTCACCTCCTCCCTAACCCTACTTCCTTTCCATTGTGACAGCATTCCTCTGTGCTGTGCCATTTACCTCAAATGAGTCGGGTAGTAATTTACTCTGTTGACAAGACACACACACACACACACACACACTATCCAGATAGAAGGTGCTGCTTAGTAGGGTCTGTCCATCAATATTAGGACAAAGAGCAACAGCTTGAGGTTATCTCATCCCGTGAGGCCGGGCTCGATCTCCCTCTCTCTTCATTTATTCGCTCTTGCCTCCCTGACAGTGTCACTTTCCATCTTCTTTCTACCCCTCCCCATAACAGATACACTCTGATACTATTACACCGTGTTCTGCCGTTGCACTCCTTCAGTTCCGGGGCACTCGCAAGTACTGGGACACACTGGCAGCCATAAGCTTCTTACAATATATTGCTGCACCTGACCAAACACTTGGCCTGCCAGCGGATGAAGAAGAGCCGTAAACCTGAGTGTTAATGTGCATGCAGGTGAGAGGGTGGCAATCAACATCACTCCCATGACAGCTCATCAGCTAATGTTCATTACCTATCACACACAACATCTCAAAAAGGAAGCCAAATATCACCTCTGCCTGGAATAGAGACAGCTACAAAAACGGAGCCAAGGGAGGTGAAGTCTAATTAAATTAAGACAGTTTATATGATTACCAGCTCTCTGTGGAAGATGGGACGGCATTCACTTTACATCAAAGTGTCTGTCTTTTCTGTCTCTAAGCAGAGCACTGATACCGGCCTATGAATGTAAACTCCGAGAGCGCACCAGTTGGCTGAAACTCTCACAAGCGTTCTACTTGCTTACTTTAATACTTTAATTACTATAGCAGGTATTTTATTATTGTCATTTATGAACTGAGTCATAACTGTGTATTTTAGCAGTGATGTGTTTAAAACAGCTTTTGTAATTTTATTATTTTTGTTATTGAGTCTTTTTGCATTCTGTCTATTAATCTAAAATATAAAACATTGCAACTGGGGGTCACTTCCACTATTCCAAAATTGCTTTCAGTAGATCAAAGTAGATGTAGGTAAAATATACAGTAGCTTTATGCGGGCAAGGAAATGAACTAACTCCCACCTCTCCCAACTGTGCCAGCACAACAGATGGTACTAAGCAGCTTTCAGGTGTAGGCTTACATTTTTTTTTGAAACAGTGTGCATGCCACATATACATCTAAACACAAAGAGAAAACTAAAATTACACATCACCTATGAGTGATGCTTAGTGTTCTGGTACTGTAATGTTCTGGCACAAAAAAAAAATGGTGCTCCTGACTCCTGGTGTTAGCGAGTTCAAACACATTATCACATTTTCTGGACTTAATAAAACACCTAAGGTCCAGCCAAAATGCTAATAACATATGTGACCCAAAGGAACGCAGGCAATGGTGAAACAAATAGCAGTGTGACTTACCGATCCAGGGAAGCCATCGGAGGCGGTGACGACCAAACGGTACTGGTCAGTGGTCTCTCTGTCCAGAGGTTTTCCCAAAAGAAGAAGTCCAATCCTGCAAAGGACAGGTCCAGGAAATACATCAGCACAAATGACTGAGCAACGAAATTCAGTTTACAAATAAGCATCCTGTAAATAAACAAGAATTATGCTATTGCTTTTCAAGATCCTGTGAATGAAGGAAAAGCACAGAAGCGGAAGGAGACAAATATTAGCTCCTGCAGTGTTTTATGTCTAAATTGACTGATCAGGGGTTTTCTTGATTGAGTTTGTTAACATTTTTTTTCCTGACCCACTGTTGCCAAATAGCAAAGTAGGTTGAACCCAAAGGCGAAACGTGAAAATCACTACCTCAGTGATTGTACGTGTCTTTGTTTGCATGAGTAATACAAAGAAAAGAGACACTCCAAAGCTCTACGTGTGATCAAAATCTCCACAGGGTACCTTTCTTACAGTGAGTTCACAGGGAAAGAACACGATATACTATAAGGCAATTGATAGCAATGGGAAACTCTCCACTTTTATTTACTATGGTTATATGTGTAATTGACATATGAATAAAACATGGCTGCTGACAAAGGATGAGAATGACTTGGGGTTGGAGAGCAGAGGGGTTGCTAAATTGTCCTACTCTGTCTTTTCTAGTACTCGCCTCTTGTTCCCAAACCACATGGACGACAGACAGAAAGATTCATGTTTTCTTTCCAATAACTGGAGCAGCCACATCCATCCCCCCCCCGCTTGCTCATAAGCTATAATTTGGCGCTCTGGCCTTCCAAACACCAAGTGTGGATGCATTTCAAAGCAGAACACTGAATTATCTTTGTTTGCACACACAGGCACACAAGACATATGAGCATAAAGTGCAGACACACATACAGGCACACACACTTGCACAGCACGCGCAAAATAATTTCACTGTTGCACTCAGGAGAGAGGCTGCCAGAACCACACATGGAAGGAAAGACGAATGCATCTGAATGCACAGCTAGATTAATGCCCTTCGCAATTCCTTCCTGTCCCCTTGCGCCTTCACATTTCTAATTTAAAGCTCCTTTGACCAAACAGTCCAAGCAGAACCTGGCAGTGACTGTGAGTAGCTTCATCCCTCCACACACCATTAGGTCAAAGCGAGGTTCATCTTGGTATTTGGTAGGCAAATTGCCCAAATTAAACGGAACAACTTTTGTCCCAAGTTACATCGGAAATAATGTATTATTAATCCAATAGCCCGGCTTCTCCATGGTTCAAAAGGGCAAACACAGCTTTGACCATAAACATCAGAGCATACAAACATTGTTCATCCCATCTGAGCTGCTCTGTTTACACTTATCTATACTTAACCACAAGCTCTGTGCTCAGTGAAGCTGGACGCACTGGAAGCGATAGATAGGGATATGATGATGAAGATGTACAGTGATAATTATTATAATGACAGTGATAATGATGATCATCTTATCTTGATGGTGACTGTATATATGAATACTAAAATGATATATGCCACTGAGCCGGCCTTGGGAGTTTATTTATAGCAGCAGCTGGAATCCTGAACTTGAGGGGTTGGGTCTAAGAGGTTGGGTGATCGTGTACGACAGTATTCTGCCTCCTCTGTCCAGACACCAGAAATGGAAAGATGCAGTCACACAGATACTGTAGGGTTCGCTCAATACTATCGTCACTGTTAAGACTCCTGGGGTGTCCCTTTACATCACATGTGGTTGATGTTGTCAGTTTCTCTTGGTGTAAATGTGGTTAGGTCAAATGTGGTGAGTAAAGTCACATGATTTACCTCAGACAGTGTTGGAGGGGGAGGTCACTACAGACTATAATACATGCCTTTAATTGTAATTTGTCACAATTTAGAAACAGAATCCGAATTAGAATACTTATTGTGTGTTACAGTAATTTCCCTCTGGGATTAATTTTGATGAATTATTAAAAGTAAGAAACATGAATGTTACATTAATACAATACTTTCAGAGCAGACAAAATAGACAGAGCACAGGAGTTCAGGAGTTTATATGATTATAATATTAACACCTGCTGTACGTGCACAGAAACACAAAAGCAGGTCGATGTTCTCTCTGCCATAAAGTACTCATTTTCCTTGACCTTTCTGTTTCGTAGCATCATGTTAGATTGAGAGTTAGTAAACAAAGATGAGAATAAAAAGAGAATTTATGAATTTATGACTGTATGTGAATGTAAAATGCCCCAGATCCACAGACGGCCGTTTTGGCTTCACTAAGGCTACGTTCAGACTGCAGGTCTTCATGCATAATCAGATTTTTGGGTGAAATCAGAATTTTTTTTGTGTGTTCGTTCATATTACACATGTGTTTACAGAATTAAATATGGTTTTCCTGCTGCTCCTCCTCCTCCTAGGACAAAGAGTAGTGGCGTTTGTCACATTTCAATGACGTAAAGGTCGGATAAATGCAATTTGGCCGTTTGGATTGAAGTCGCATTGTAAAATATCAGATATGTATGGGATTTAGGATCACATATGAATGTGGCCTGGGTTGGATTTGGAAAAATCGGATTTGTGCTGTTCAAACTGTCTTTAACAGATCGGATACAGGTCACATACGGGCAAAAAAAATTGGATTTGGGCCACATTTGCCTACAGTCTGAACGTAGCCATAAGTTTCTGGGGTGATTTTTGTTGCCTTGCAATTAATCCTCTTAAAATAAAAGAGGTATAACTTTTTACCGTGTTGTCTTCAAAAAGTGATATTAATAGAGGATGTAATAGAAATAATATGTACCACACACTGAATATGCAACTTCATTGTTCACTGCATCCTCTGAGTTGCATGTTAACTGGTTACTATTTCCAAGAATGCAACAGTATTCTGATTATCAGTTGTGTAAATTATGACTGTTACTGAGGACACTTATAGTTTGTATTCTAAAGACAAATCCTATGTACAAGTTCCTCTCATTGTGTGTAGCTGCCTTATTTACATGCATTCCTGCCAGACAATGAAAACCCAGCTGTTTGGGAGACATACCATATTTTTGCCTCATCCAAGTGTCACTATGTCAGTAAAGCAGTCTGTGGAAAAAAAACTCCTTCCAGCTTCTGTTTCATGTGATAATAGCAAATGAACAGAAGCTGAAACTACACTGAAATTAACAGGCATGTTTCCCGACACATATCACACAATAGGGGGCCAGTTAAACCAAGAACTTCAACATCTGTGATCATACAAAAGCTGATGCATGTGATCCCATCAGTGCAACCCATGGATGATCTTTGCAGAGGAGAGAACAGTGATGCATATGAGTAAAGGAGCTGAGAAAGAACAATAAAACACTTGTGCACCAATTATTTTAAATTAAAAACATTAGAACCTAAAACATTCAAAAATCTTTTTAAAAGTTTAACATTGCAACAACTGTATTTAACATTCAAATTCCCTTTCCTATGTAATAAAAAAACCAAAAATCTATGCACTCGCATGTTCAGAAATTCATGTGTTTATGTACTTTACTGCACAAATCTTAAATCATTGCTTAACTTGTTTAACTAGAGCGGCTAAGTGTCCTCAAGTCGGATATTTTTTTTAACCACACTGCTTTAGGTGCATTGTTGTGATTTACACATAGTCTGTGAAAAACAAAGATGTGATCAGATTTGTGCCCTTGAAGCATATTGTGAATAAGTGTTCATGAAAGTGAAAGTGTTCAGCATCGCATCATTCTGATATGAGGCACTTGAAGTGGAAAGCATAAATGGGGCCAAGTTTGAGGATTTCAGATGTGCCAAAAACAAATTCAGTGGATGTACTTCATCTATTGTACATAGATTCAATAAGTCATACTTGAAACTTAATACAAGCAATTTTACTCTTCAATAAAATGTCTCATTCATACAGTTACCATATGTAAATACACAACTCATTGCTTTTCTCCCAAACTATTAGTCTGTTGTGGATTTTCTTTTTCAAACATCATTTTATTCCCCAATGATATTCTGAGATGTGTCATTTGAGTTGAAACTTGTTCTTCAGAAACTGCCTAAACATTTCTGTATTCAGGATTGGACCCCTTTACTGTGAATACTTGGGTCTGGCTTGCGTCAAACTGTGATTCTGCCTCCGCCTGTTAGTATGTCATTACTGTACATCCTCTGTGTAGCATCTGGTAGCTGACAAACTCACAGCCACTGATTCAGTCGGGCGCCTTGTTCGCTACTATAATGGTGAGTGAATCTGAATCTTTTCCACCTCCCTCAGGGGAACCTGCCCCATTTAGTGGATGTTATAGACTAGAGAGCTCATTATTCATAATAGCTGAATTGAACCAGTCCCATATGTAGCCTGAATCTGAACATGCAGCAATGCAAAATCATGCTGGAGTTCTGGGAGGTTGAAAAATGAGAGCATGAAGTAGGTCTCAGTTTATTGCACACTCATCAAGTGTACCAGCTAATCACTCTTTGATTCATCATTTGCTTTATCAGCAGCTGCTTGAAGTTATTATATAGGCTAGGTCGTGGAGTGGCTGCGATTGTAATATTTCTGCCACACAGAAGATGTATAAGAGCAAACTGTAAAGCTCCCATCCGTCCATATAAAGCAAACCATTTCAACACTGTGGAGTAGAAAAAGGAGTAAGCAAAGGGCAGAGTTACAGTGCTGCAATAGAGCTTGTCCTTGCATAGCTGGGAGACTGAGGATGCAGACAAAAGAGCTTTAATCAATTAGGGGAAACGTGTCTGGCATTTTCAGTCTCCACACGTCTCTCCTGTCATACACCAGCCCCCTTCCCTTCATATTTACTTGCTTATTTAAGGCTTACTAAAAGCACTAACCACTTTAATGTTTTATGTCCTTTCCTTGCTCTCTAAGAGATGGTGATTTTGAGAGGCGAAGGGGTCGGCTTATGTGCTGCTGATTTTGATCACATGGTCAGACCTCTCTCAGTGTGCCATGCTGGGAAAGGCGACGACATCTTGGACAGTGCACGTAAAAAAACAAATGGAAATGGTGTTTTTTGTTAAACTGTGACATGAAAGCAGTGCAACACTAGGAGAGTGCATAGCCTTGATACAATTTCCTATTTTCATTTTAAATAGCTCGTGACAGACACATTCCCTTTGCATCAATAATTTATACACTTTTTCATCTATACATCCATCTTCAGTACGATGTACCGGTAGATGTGGGAGTCATACCTTATGGGGACAACTGTATTTGAAAAATTGCTGGACTTACGTTTTAGTCAGGTTGAAAATCTGCTGGGGATCCCCACTCACAATGTTGTATGTGATAGGGTCATTTTCTCTGTCTGTGGCCTAGAGGATGAAGGAAAAAGAAAAGAAACAGTACAGTAGAGGTTTGAAGGTCACATGTTAGTGTCACTACTAAAGGCTAGCAGACAGTTCACATATAAGGAATGAAGCATTTACTACAGGATGTTGTGGTAAAATTTAATTATCCCAGAGTACGAACACTCAGGAAAAAATACATTAAAAAAATGCTAAGTATAAACACAATTAATGATGCAAATAAAAGAAAAGTCAAAAGAAGACATTTCATCAATTCCACTATATTATTCATACACTTGTTAGTGTTTATTGAAAGATGAATCAATGACTCACTTGTAGATTGAGCAAAATTGCGCCTATTCTCATGGCCTCGCTCACTTCCAAGCTGTAGGTGAGGAGGGGGAAGCGTGGGGGGCTCTGATTGTTGGGTGGCAGCACCTCAATGTACACGGTAGTGATGGAGCTCCTACCGGAAAGAAAGCCACAAATCAGCCCATTGATTGCATCAATTTCTTCTTGAGAACCTCTTGATTTGTGCTGGAGTACCTTGCCTACGGCATAGTGGAAAATGTTCATAATAAATAAACTCATATCAAAGCTGTCTTGGAGCTTGAAACTGATGAAAAGCATAACTCACACATTTGCTTGCATATGAGTCATTTTTTAGGTCAGTGTGTTCGTGTGTACTTCTTATTTATTTATTTTTTCATTTGTTAGTGTCACTCATACCATATCATGTTAAATCTCCTCCTAGTCACAGTCGGTTTTCATTCAACACAAACGCACATAAAACTGAACCTGGCTGGTTGAGAAATATTCTTTAAAATGTTCTAAAAGTGCACTATCCATCACATCTTGTTTTACACTGTTAGAGAGTTTCTGACCAGCGGCCAGTCGGGCTTTAAGTGTCTGTGCAGGCTGTTTGTTCTTACTGTGAAATAAGTGATGAAAAAGGCTACCTATTCCGCCCACAGTAGCATCTTACACTTGCATAAGCTGATGTGTAAAGTACTAGATACAAAGCAACCCTTACTCTTTTATCATAAGATAAAAAGGAGGTAAACCATGAAATATCTCTCTGCTATCTAAACCGAAAAAGAACATCTGCTGTGTCATTTATAACAGCTTGTTTGAATTTATGCTTTGCTTATTTAACTATAAGTAACTCAGATGCTAGTGAAATACATTGAGATATAGCAGACTTTACATGGATTTTCTGGACATTATGTATAGTATCAAAAACATATGACATTAACAGTAACTCTAATACACAGGTATTCTGTTGAATAACACAAAACCTGTGTGGGCAAGTAGATCTCAGATAGAACAGATGACATCAACAGTGGAATATGTACCTTCTCTGGATCTCCGGTGCATTATCAAAGGCTTTAACAGTCAGTGCATAAGATCTTCCCACAGTTAAAGTGATACCAGGCGCCACAGTGATGCGTCCTGTGCGATTACTGATGACGAAGTCCCCCTGGGCACCGGCCAGTATCTCATAGGTTACTAGACCATTCAGCCCCTCATCAGCATCTGCTGCGGTTAACTGGTGGAGCAGATGGGGAGACAGAAACATATACATTACACACGATACATATTATATATGTAAGTATTTTACTTATTCATTTGGTAGACAGCGCTGTTTGGGGAACAGAGTGAGTCCTAAACAGCTGTCTGCTCCACGCTCACTGAACCAGTCAAGCACTTAATATTTTCTCAGTAGGAAGTTTTGATTGATTTCAGTCAAGTTGGCTTTCTAGAATCTATTTTGGTGGTCTGCTATTATTTAATCGTTACAAGACCAGATGACATTTAAATATGAATACACATGCTACTGTCTGAGTTCCATGTGCTCTGTTCAGTATTAATTGTGCTTCCCTAGAAATTAATTTCTGAGTTGAGAAAAGATGGCTGCTGTGGATGGCACGTTTTTTTTTTTTTACTAGATATCAAGCAAGTGCATAGTGCATATATTGTATTTCATGCTGTGTTGGGAACTCTATTAAGCAGAGAGTGTGTCCTTTAAGTATGAGTTATTAAGGGCTTCACGCTGCTCATAATTACAAGCCCTCCTGGTGAAGATGGCTTCACCTTTTGCAGGCCTTGAAACTTAAATGCAAGAAGGCCAGACCTCCCTTTTCAAACTCATGGCGTTGGAGCAAAAGCTGAAGCATCAAATAAGCAGCGCCATTCTCATGGGACCCGTGGATCTCATAAACGGCTTATAAAATCGGTTAAGCGGTCACACCAGACACACTGTGACCCCTGGCCTCATTTCTCAGAGGGTGAAACAGCTGGTTTTTAAGACAGATTAAACTTGACCTTTTCAGTGTCTGACATTTTTTTTGGAGAGGGTTTTTCTAAGAGGACAGATCAGCGGAAAGACAAAAGATCATGCTCCGACTACCAAATAAAAGACAATGACAAGAACACACACAAAAGAGATATCAAAATTAGCTTGTAGGCTTTTTTTACAGGATTGTGTGCACTCATTTGCTTCACTTGGCATTAATTAAATACATAAAACATAATAAATACATGACCTTTAAAGCTGTGCATAATTCATGAAAATAATCAGGAAAACTAAACACAATGACAGCTTTTTTCAAAACTGGGTAAAACTTACAATGACCTCCTGCACAGTACTAATAAAAGCTGATCTAATGGTAAGAGGCCTCCCAAGCCTGTGCAATGAAGATGCAGAGGGACATCTCTGACTTGTCGGACATGACTGCAGATGTGAAAAAGGGTTTGCCTGTCAATACAATGCAATGGGTTGGTGTGGTTATTTGCTTAGATCATGAAAGAACAAGACAGACGGAGAGATATTCTGTGTGATAGGGATGAAGGCAGAGGCGTAAAAGCAGGATGCAAGAGCAAAAGACTAAAAGAGAAGAGGGAGGAAAGTGAGAAAAGGGTTTGATTGATTACCTGTAGCACTGTCTCTCCAGGCTGCATGTCTGTAAAGACTTCAACGCTGTAGGAGACCTGAGCAAACGTGGGTGTATTGTCATTGGCATCAATGACCACGATGTTTACAGTGACTGGGTCGCTCTGCTGGACGCCATCTGATGCCACCATCTGTAAACACAAGAAAGAGAAGTGCATACAACCTTGATTTTGATGAAAGGAACGATTGTAGTGATCTTATGCTTTGAAGATTGTGTAATAAAACCATTTGAACACCTATTGCATACTTTAATTTCCATTCCCTTATGGTTAGAAAAGAGTGGAGAAGAGAGAGCCTGTATGAAGCTTGCCTAAAGGACAGCTTGCAAACTGAGCAAACTGCATGTTTATTTGTCCCTGGCAGCTCTGATCTTTAGAACTTGGCTAGGGAGAGAGAAAATGGACTGAGTGGAACAGCAAATGAAGTGTAGGAGCAAAGGAATAGCTAAACAACAGCAGTGGCAGGAGCAAGCAATACGTGTTCCTGTTGGCAAAATTGCTTTTTTCCTCCCAAAAATTTGCACTTAATCCTCAAATGGAGCTGACACATCCTGCTGCTTTGGCTAATACTGTAGTGTAGCACTTGTTTTCCTTTATCTACATTAACATGATCTATAAAACATGACCTGATTTTCATAAATATTAGTTTATATAATGATATAAGTTTATCCTTATCTGAAACAAAAGTATACGGTAAAAGCATGCAACCCCTGGGATATCAGGGTTTAGTATTTCAGTCAGTGTGATGACCATCAGGTGAGAAGGGGGGGAGGTCCAGCAAATCTGCATTTTCAGTATCAAGACAGATCCTGACAACACAGGTTGATTCAAGTATGTCATCAATAAAACAACTGCTGATTCTCACCGGACCGGAAAGGGTCATAGGACAGTTTCTAAAGACTTCGTACCCTGTCAGTTCGCTTTCAGGTGTACATGTGAAACAGCTTCAAGACCATTATTTCCCTCCAGGGGCAAGATTGAAGAACACAGATCACACAAAGAGCAAGACGTGCAAAAGTCCAGGAGGTTGCAATTAACCCTGCATGATACCCTCAAGGCCTCTCTCGCTGCGGTTGATGTCAACGTTCAAGAGTTCCAGCATCAGGAGAACAATCACAATGGTGAACATGGCAGAGGTGTGAGGAGGAAGCAACTACTCTACGAAAAAGAACATTTCCCATCTACAATTTTCTGAAAGTCTTATGCTTAGCACTGACAAAACATTGCATTCCTTAAATTAGAACTTTCTTCCATCTGTGAAACATGGTGGTGGCGGTATCACAATCTATGAAGATTGATCTATGAATTATACTGGAAAAATCAGGCAGGAAAATGTCAAGGTATCCATTCAACAGAAAGATTATACAGCAAAACAAGGAATGGTTAAAGGAGACGAAATGTACTGTGTTGGAATTGCTGTCCTTATTTGATGTGCAGGCTGATAAACAGTTTTTGGAAATGTTTCTATTGGTGAATAAGTGTCACACCAATTACCGCAGTTACCCATTCACATACTTCTGCTCCTCAAAATACTCCTCTCATATGTATGCAAATAGTAACACATGTCTCTGAATCCTACTCTATCACATAAACACACACTGACTAAAACAAACAAAATGATAATCTTTGAAGGTTGATATTTATCTAAATTGGATCTGTGCCTTCTTTCTCATTACACACCAGAATAAACAAGAATTATAACACTGATTTGGTTCTAACGTTGGTGCAAAAATAAGATTTCACGCACTAGCAAACTGGAATAAAATAATCTACATAAAAGCCTTTACAAAAGCTTAAACTTCATGTAGATGCTTTTGTTGAGTACATACTCGTATTAAAGAAATCCTTTGGAAAGAACTGTAGCTGTAAGTTTTGCATCAGTAGTGATTTGTTTCCATCGTTGAGAAAAAAATATAACTTGTTTCTGATATTAAGATGTAAGAAATGGATTATCTCAGCTATGATACTTTTATTAACCTATTTAATATATATGCATGAAATTTAATGACTATAGATATTTTCAGGCTGGTCTAAGTGTGGGGTCAAGGTCTCTGCAAAACAAAACATGAGAAAACACAGAGGATATAATGGTTAAAATGGACATGTTTTTAAGAGATTGCGCAATCTAAAAGCACAGAGTTCTCTTATTTGTCTAAACCGCTGCACATAATAAATGTATCTCAAAATATGTGTGCTGAGGCTGAACAAATGGCTAAGAAATACTGGGAAAATTCTGAAAGTAAGTGACCACATAATTTTACATGCTGGTTTTGACCAAGCAAGGTCAGGTTTTGCTCTTGAAGTACCACTTTATCTTTGTGTTTGAGAGTACTACTTGATATAATATACCCTGAAGAGGAGATGTAGGTCACAGGGTGCAGTGCTGTCTTGTTGATCTCAGTCTAGTGTCTACATACCGTAAACGTATAGGACGTCTGCTTCTCCCGATCCACAGGTTTGAGGAGCGTTAAGTAGCGGGTAATTCCAGTTGGGGTCAGAGTAAAGATGGTGGTGTGGTCATCCACAGTAATCTGCACCGAGGGGTCTTTTGTCTTTCAACGGAAAGACAAGAGAAACTTGTTACCATGGAGACATGAGTGTTTCATCATCTTTATTTTTTTTACCAAGGCCGCAGCTGTGGGGCTGAGAAAACCTATCAAACAGTACATTTTGACCTGCCAAAGAGTTAAAAAAGTAATCTGAAGGCAGGATTCCCATGTGTCTGTGGAAAACAGTGGAAAAAGAGAGTTGAGGATGTGTCCATAAATGAGAAATGACTGTTTAATAGTGTAGTACTAATGAAGGAAAGACAAGAGGAAATGTTCTTGATGACAAAAAAACCCACTCCAGTTATTCCTTGTGATCCTATTTGGGAAAAGACATTGCACATTAAACAGGAAATCAGCTCAAGGCTAGATGCTTAATGACCTTGAAAACACTGAGAAAAATTGAGACATTTGCCAAAGATGCTTTATCACCGTGAGCTTCGCATCAATGTTATGCTTCGACTGTGTTAACAAATAAAGTTGGAGTCCATTGTGGTTCATTGCTGAAGTCTGCTTCGATTTGTGTCCATCAATGAGTGCTCTTAAGAGAGTTTGGTAAACATCAGGACTGGATGGTGTATTGATTTTGTTATCTCTGTTTTCAATCCACTTTGATTTGTTAATCTTCTCCAAGGACTGAGTTAAAGGGATAGTTTGAAAGGTGGATCACTTGTTTTGAATTTGTGCATTTCCACTCATCTAAATGTAACTCTTCCAGCGCTGTGAGGATGTTTAAACCTCAGCATTTCTCCCAGTGGTGGGTGAACACACACACCGACATGGACCCACACCGAACACTCATAACACCGCCTCCTATCCAACCACTGCAAACACAAACCAAACAATACAGGAAACATTTATTGTATTCACAAAGAATAATTGCATGTTTTGATTTGAGCAAACGACAAGCCTGATCTGCATATAAAGAAAGAGAACACATCACAGCAACACACTCCCCTGTAGCATTCAGAACTAAATGCACAGGCTTGATTAATCGATACACACACCTATCATTACTGGAGATTTTTTTGTGTTTAATTAATCACTTCCAAAAGGTGAAACGACAAAAGGCATGTAATTTCTACTTTTGTAATAACACAGGAGTGATTACTTGTATTTTCCGCTCTGCAACACGGTTACAAAGGTCATAATTGTGTGTTGAGAAAGTCTCCAGCAGTGATGAGTGTTTTCAGTTGATTTTGACATTTTCAAAAATAAAGCATGCATTCACAGTAGGGATGTCCCGTGTCAATCAAGCTAATCATGACTTTTTAATCAGTTTTTTATAGCTTGTGTTCACTGTAACTTAATAAACACCAGGTTCTGTAGCTGTAAAAGCCATAAAACTATGTTAAAATAGTACGGAATATTATTATTATTATTATTATTATTATATCATTGCTCGGTCGAGCCTAAAACTTTTGGTGTTTGGATGAAAACGACAGTAAATCAGTGACAACAGTCATCAAGAATATGATCTGACAATTGTAAGCCATTAAACAGTAAAATCCCCCCAAATAAAAATGTAATCCTACGTGCTGCTGTTGACATGGTGCAGGTTTATCATTATACAACACCTGCTGTCACTACAAGTTTAACTGTTAAATATGCCGTTTGCAAGAGTTGTACTAGAACTGTAGGTCAAGGTCAAATTTATTTATTATAGCACATTTACAACAACACAAAGTGCCCAAAGTCCTATACAAAGTTACAGATAAAAATACAACTAGTTTAGCTAAAACTGGTAAAAATAAGAATAAATACAAGATATATTTAAAGTGATAAAAACAGATACACAAGCCAGCGCCAGTGCAAATAGGTGCATCTTTGCATTTTGGACCCGGTGGATAGAGGACTGGTCCAACCCATAATACAACAAGTTACAGTAGTCCAGTCGAGATGACATAAACATATGATATGCTCGAACTGGATTATGGGAGGTATGGCTTAACCTTGGCTAAAACATGCAGCTGAAAGAAGCTGGTCTTGACAACAGAATCAGTGTGAGTAAAAGAGTCACACTTCTGTAATACAGATGCTGTGCCCTGAAAGGTCAGTGCATACAGAATGGAACATACAAAGCTTAACCTGACAAAACAAAACAAAATTAAGGAAGTTATTTTACATACAGTAAGGAGTAATATGGACAGAAATATGTGCGCAGATCTCCTTTAAAAACCTTGTCCTCTGGCTATTCAGGGAGGCACATCACTCTGACATCTCTATATATACAAGTCTATGTTCTCTTATTGTAATTACAATGCATTTTGCTTCCAGACTATCATTGGTTTTTGTGTGCTCATTCAAATTTAAGTGCTTGCAGATAGAATGTATAATGCACGGAAATATTAATATTGGATGAGCAGATTTACCATTAAGTGGCTCACATTTGTTAATAAAAACAGTGACTGATTGATCGGGACATCCCTTATTCCAACTGTGTGTGTGTTACTGTATCTACAGTCTCCCCTTTACCTACAGGTGTATCACCAGGAGCCAGCTACAATTGGGAGATAATAAAGCGTGAAAATGAATCAAGAGCATTATACTTCCATTATACAGCACAATCACATGTAAAAAGAGCTTTTTAATCAATATTTGATCAATGCACTACAGGAGCTTAATGTTTGTTTATGCACAGTGCATGGGTGCACAGCTGCACAGTGTAGGTCACAGTGAACATAGGCTGATAATGACTGTCTCTCTACCTCCTCAATGTCATTATCCAGAGCGATGATTCCCAGGGGGCCTGTGAGGTTGGCACTGGCTGAGATAGTTGTCCCCACTGGGGAAGACTCGCTCACATAGCCCTGATAGGTGGCAAACTCGAAGTATGGTGCCTGATTATTCTCATCCAGAATTTCGATAATGAGGTCAGCAAAAGCAGGGAGCGGATGACCGTTGTCCTGTTCAGCCTGATAGACAAAAAATGAAAAAATACAAATACAGAAAAGAGACAGGTAGAGCAAGTCAGTACCAATATGAAACAACCAACAAACAACACTCTGCTGGATCTTTAATAAGAGGCATTAATGGCTCTACAGGATGTGAAAAATACATGTGCTTAAAAACTGCACTTCCCCAACTGTTTTGCAGACACAGGGACAGAAAGGCGTAATCTGTCTGAGTGTCATTTCAATTACAAAAAAGCTACACTGCCTAAATTTAATCAGGGGTCCACTTAGGATTAGGCCTTAGCAATTACCAAGGCACTTAACACAAATACCATCATTTGTGGGGGATAGGCTGTAATTAGGAGCTCTTGCTACTCTTCCAAATGAGTGACCATTGATAGAAAGAGCATCAACTGAATTATTACTAGCTAAGTCAGTAGCACATTTGGAAAAAAATCTGTCTTCTGTATGAGTAGATTATTGCTGATTGCACTTTACCTTCTTTGTACAGCTTTCTGTTTTCTGAAGCGCTAGAATACTTCAAAGGTGTGAAGAATGGGACCGGATGAATGTTTAAGAAAGCTGAGAAATAAAAGCTGAAGACTTCCACAGATGTACAAAAGAAACATTGACTCCTCTGTATCTGACGTCAGTTCGCATTTTAGTCAGAGACACTGGAACGTACGCCCAACTTGTTGTCTCAGCTTTTCTAACTGTGTAAAAAAAATAACCTGTCCAACACTGAAGAAGTTTTAATCTGAGCCCGAGTCCAATCTATATGAATATGGTCTGGTAAGGTTGTCACTGCAATCACTCCCATCCTTAACGCGTATGCCTCTATTGCCTCCCACACTGGGATCCTTCAGAAACATTAAGATGGAGAGGGGGGGAGTGAGGCGACATCATTTTAAGCCATGACCTGGAACTAATTCTGCACATTAGCCCAATTTCACTTGGCTTGTGTTGCAGAGGACTGATCTGAACGGAGGAATCTGCAGCTTAACAGTGCTGTGCAGGGGCTGAAAACTCTGGAAATTGTTGTTTTTATTGTCTTACTTGCGCCACCGGAAAAGATGACCTCTGTGGGCAACCCGTTTTGTTACATCCCATAGTTTTACTCCGGCTAAAATTCACACGGGTTTTCGCCACCGCCGCCATGTTAAAGGCAGACCATTTTCAGAGCGCCTACCTCTCTCTCCTTCCATCCGAGTGATAATAAAGAACACCCACACAGAGCTGACCCAAAGATCCAATCTACTCACACAAACACCTGAGGGAAAAACTGCTGTCATTGACAGACAGAGTGCATGTGTGTCCCTGGATGCTCTGTTTTTCTCCACATTTATACTCACATTTTGTCTGTGAATGAGAGAGCGGCAGAAAAGACGGGGTGTAGGATTACAGTGGTCCCAGGCGATTTGGCTCTTTAGCGGTGTCCCTATTTCTGGGAGGCAGTGCTAAATGACCTGCGCTCCACGGCTACACCACACAGGCCTGTTGGAGAGTCAGTGCCTCTAAAAGCCACTGTTTATCACTCACTCGTGATCCCACCCCCCCCTTCAGCCTTCTTCATCCTTCTACCATTTGCTTTGTTTGTCTTTTTGATGGTTCTATTCCCCGTGGTATCTGGCTGCCTGTTACTTAATATGGGATTTTGCATTGAAGTAGCTCCTTTAAGACCAGTGGTGGCTTTGGAGGAATAATATATCAGATACTCTATATGGGGCGGCACGGTGGGGCAGTGGTAACTGTTGCCTCACAGCACGTATTCCATTCTATTGCCAGCCAACGTGGGTCTGTCTGTGTGGACTTTGCATGTCCTCCTTGGGTCCGTGTGGGCTCTCTCCAGGTACTCCAGCCTCCTCCCATCGTCAAAGATACGCATCTTAGGTTTGTGACTCAATCGAAAACGGCCATAGGTGTGAATGTGACAGTGAATGGTTATTCGTCTCTATGTGTGATGAACTGGCAACACGTCCAGGCTGTACCCTGTTGTTATCCACGTGGTTCCAAAGACAAATGAATACTCTGTGTTTTCTTTTTTTTGTTTAGTGTTCATGAGTGTCTACATCATTTGATGAGTTTTAGCTTAGTTTTGATATCATTTTAGTGTAGGATGACAGAAGAGAGCATGATTTGCAAAACTACCGTTAGTCAACGTCATACTTAACACTAAAACATGTTATTTGGGCTGTAAACATAATCATATGACTCCACTGTGATGCGAGACATGTTTCATTACTACCTATTTCATGACATAGTATTGTATTTTTAGTACTGTTTTTATCTAACTTGGATAAAATTTTATTTACAAAATCAAGGTTACCGCCTCTACTCATGTGTGTTCAATCCACCTGTCCTTCAGTCATTTTCTGTCCATTCCCCATTCATTTCCTGATGGGTCAAACTGACACCTTTTTATGGCTTTATTCAGAACAACCAAACTCAACCAGGCAGCAATTTTGCCTTGTAAAGCCACTCAATCGTTTAATTTGCTTTTTGGTTTGGATCCGAAATAGCTTATTTTAAATACAGTGACACAACAAGGTTACACTCAGGCTGCAGAGTTGCACTTTTGTCTGTACACACAGGTAGGCTCAGTTGTGTGTGGGGAAAGGACTGGATGACGGCAAGAGAGAAGCAGTGAAAATACTTTAAATACAGAGTACAGGTTATTGATCTTAAGGCACAGTACAAAAACTGAAACTAACCCTTTCAGAAGCTCTTAAGAGTACATTGCATAAGGGATTTTCTGTCTGAACGACTCGCGGCTCACATCCACACCTGGACATTCAGTCACCGATCGCCTCTCTCAGCCTGTTTCTGACTTTGCAGCCATCTTCAGAATCATGCAGTAGGTGGTATTGAACAGAACAAGGATAAAGCTGCACTCTTAAGGACCCATATTGTAGCCTGGCATCTGTAGACCAATACATACTTCAGAATCTCACAATACAATTTTGACTGCAGGCAGGGTGTTATAAGTGGTGCACACCAATAGGCTTCTGGATACAATTCAACAGACTGACGGTTAATCAGACCAAGATGTGTGAAGGTGTAATGTTGACTTTAGTGCTCTATTTAATGAGACAATACTAGAGGTATCTGTAATTAAGAATATTGTCAGTTGAATCAGATTTAGCTTTTTAATAAGGCAATTTGTTCATTCCTTTTGTATTTTTTTTCTTATCTGCACTTGGAAAATCTAACACCACCAGTTTTAGTGACTCATGTGAACATATATCGTAACATTTAAAATTTACACACCTACAGCTATTTCTGTGTTGATTTCTAAAGTAATTTTTCTCTACATGTAACCTTTCCTGGCTGATTCACCCACATTTATTATAATATTATGCTCTACATTGTGCCTTTTTAGTGAAAATCGTCTATGTCCCTGTATTTACCGTAATTTACTCATGTTGTGAATTTCCACAAAAGAGTTAATTCAATTATATCAAAACAGAGAAAAATACATAAAAGGTGAATTTATCAGAAAAATATATCATTAAGTGAACAAAAGAGCATCGATCATTATATATGTAGCTGCTGAAAAGCTGACTGCATTTTATCTAAATTAATAATAATACGGTAATAATAAATTTTATTTGTAATGCACTTTTCATTCAGGGAATCTCAGAGTGCTACAGACAAAACAAGGACAGGTTAAAAAAAAATATATATTTATATGTGTTTATAGAATTAGTAGTGAAGTTATTAAACATTTTAAATCAATAGTTGCTTGTGGTTGCCAGCGGTTGTTTAGGTCTTTTTGAGGGTTAAAAGCCATGACATAGCTGTGTATCATACATACAGTCCGCTCATAAACAACTATCCTCAACAAATGAAGTCGACTACTTCCAGATGATTAACTGCCATTTAAACAGAATTAAAGTCTGCAGACAAGGCAGCGCTGCATATGTGGTCTGAGGGGTAAGTGAGAAGGTCTAGTCAGAACCTGAGGGGCATACATCGCACAATTGATGTCCTTCACACACACATATTAGTGGTTATAGATAATCCATATAATTATAAGTTAAGGACAGAAATTTTCATTTTATTTTATCTCACAAAGGTTTTTCACCACTACTTTTAGCTTTTATGCCTTATATTATGGGTTAAACGATAGCGCCTCGCCTCATTTCATCATCACACTGTGATGATTCCAACAAAAATATCATCTATGTTCACTACATGCTGTGCAGTGTCAAAGCGTTCTCATGATACCAAGGTCTAATTCTCAGGTTTTTGCTCCTCTGAGTATTTCGGCAATATTTCCCCCCTCCCCCTCCTCTCTGTGTCTCAGGTAGATAAGACTGCTACCCTCCTTTTTCTCACATGTCTTTCCAATCTCTTGGTCTTTTAGCTGCGTCCTCTTTGAACTGTCTCCCTTCCTCTAGCTCCTCCCGATGACATGCAAAATGCCTCTCACACATGATCAATCTGTCTTCCTCCAGTCGCTCTTGTGGAAGTCAGCCCTTCTTTTCATCTCTTCGCTCCCTCACCAATCCTGGTAAACACCGAGTTATACAGTGCTCAGAGGTGTCGAGAGGTTAGTGATGGGCGGACGAAAAGTTCATCTGCACTGCTGTTCTGCAGCGGCGCTGAGGCAATCCCTGACTCAGTTCTAAATTAGGATTCATGATAGTGCAGCAGACTCTCTTCCTGTTAAGTCCATAAATCATAACATCTTTTTCAGCCCCGTCTCCAAAGAAGCTAAAGATAAGGTTAATGGCCTTCAGGAAAGAGGTTATCTAGGTAGAGCAGGGTAAAGGAGCGAGTGAAACTTATCTAGATGTGTGTTAAAATCTTTATCTGATACAACTTAATTAAAAATGTGATGTTGCTTTAAGATTTAACAAACAGCCTTGCTTGAGATATATACATTATTGACATCATCTACAATGGGTTGACCTGCTGGATGTTGTCAGGTTCTGTCAAGTACATTCCTGACATTTATTCCTGTTGTGTTGTGCAAATGATGAAGACCAGACTTAAGAACATAAGCAGGTCATTGTAGTTTGGTGTGTTTTATCTCAATCTCCTATCTGCTCATTATCCAATCACTGCAAACTTCAATAAATCATAGAGAAAAATTTGTATTTTAAACTTAAGCAGAGTTTACTTTCAACCTATATAACCTTTAAAAATATAAGCAACCATGATAAAGGCGATGCAAGAGTTAAAGGTTTTTGGCGAGGACATATTGTAATATTGTAAGTGGAAACGAGACTTCTGCGGGTTCATCATGATGCCTTACCTCATGATGAATGATTTGGGATGTTTTTGGAGAGATTAAGGGAGGTAAATATATGATTGGCAGATTTAATTACCAATCACAGTTGACGTCACCGAAGCAGCACGGCAGATCCCGTAACCGTGACATTTTGGCAGCAGCAAACAGCATCTGGTCATCTTTATATTTAAGCTTTTGATTTGGACAGAGAGTTGAGAACTGCAGAAGCATGGTGCTGTTGCTTTTTTCCAATGATTTTTGCCAGCTACAGCTTTAAACAGTAATTCATCCATGTTTCTCAGAAAAGCTAGATTAAAGTCAGTTGTTTACCTTGATGATGAGCGTGAACTTTTGATACAAGTCTCTGCTGATAGGCTGTAAAACGCGCAGTTCCGCCGTGGTCTTGTTCAAGGAGAAATACTCTGGATATGTAGCTGGTTGACCTGCAAAAAACAATTACAGATTTGTATTCATAGTCCCTCCAAAAACAGCAGAATGAGCACTGAGAAGGCAAGTGATGGAATTATACGGGCCAAAGCAAAGACCATTAACTATATAAAATCAATAAAGTTACGTGATGCACTTACCAACCAGGATGTAGTAGAGGATTCCAGGTCTGTCTGAGGGTGGCTGTATGTTTCTGTCCATGTCTACTGCCTTGATTGCAGGGGTCACATTCAGTGGATTCAGTTTGCTCTGCAATAATGGGTGGGGGAACGTACAGTAAATCAACAAAAAACACAGCACTTTGTATCAGCACAAGGCTGGCAGCAGTGCATATGCTGTCACAATATCATATAACAAGGCTATAGGATGGCATTAAAATAACTGACTGCTTTATTGTACTTAAACTTTACTGTTTCTGGGACATAAAATCAGTTTTTAAAAGGATATTCTATTCCATTAAACTGTTATCTACTTTTAATGAGATGAGCTTTTATAATTGGACATTATTCAGGCTGTCCAAACTCAACTGCACCAGTTTAACATTTGTGCACAGGGTGACAAAAAATGCATGGATGTACATAGCATAGTCACAACCCTGTGTTTTTGACGTACGCTGTAATAACACATGAGCCTAGTCTTAGGAAAGACAAGACCAAGGTATTTTACTCATTATTGATATCAAAAACACTGCTGATGTTCATTATTACAACTTCAATACAATAATGAAAAACACTTCAGTCAGTATAATTCCTGAAGTATGAGTCAATATTCACAATGGTGAGTTGTTAGGGTGATTAATTAATAAGACACTGTTATTGGCTGTATTTCTCATGAGCACATTTCTAAACATTCTTAATAGAGCTGCACATCAGGATAATCTGTTTTGGCGCTGTAGGCTACTTTTCCTGCTCATGCATACTCAGACATCATCAGGGCTAATTAGCCAGCATTACTCTTGCACATTTTGCACCAGCACATGGTAACGGGAAATATGTTTCACCCATCTCATTTAAACATATTTCTCCTTATGCAAAATGTGTCCATACAGTTGATACAGTATGTGTGACTAAGCTACGGGGCTGAACTTCCTTAGCGTTGACAGCCACATGGCTAACAGCTCACTGGCAGGAAGAATCCCTCCCTTAGGGGGGGTATATTTATATCCCTCAGCTCTGGAATAATCCTTATACCCCTCCCTAACCAGCTCTCTCGCTTTTACAATGTCTGGAGGTGCGCTAAATCAAATCCCTCTAGCTCTGCACAATGATGATTAGCTATAATACCCTCCTCCAGCAGTCATTATCCAGGAGACTCCAGAGCCCACATTATATCCCCCCAGGGCAAAAAATAAATACAGATCAACTTAATAATGCCTGTCTCGCCATTGTGATTAATTACAATACACTCATCAATTATGAGAAGACAAAACTCCCCATGGACAAAAAAATGTTAGCATAATGGTTACACTGCAGAGTTGAGAAAATCACAAACCCTCAAAAACTAACTGAAAACTCAAAGGCAAATGCATGAAGGCATTCCGTCTGTACTATAAATGCGTAGAGAATACAGTATATAAGATCAGAGCAACATCAGACCACATAAACATCACGGTTTGGGAGGGGGAATCTGTGTTCAAAAGGTGAAAACCCAGGGAGTCAAGGAAAAAGGCCAACATTTTCTCACAATGATGAAAAAGGTTGAGTTTCTGCAACCGTTGCTCCCAGGTCCTGCAAACTCAGTAGTCTGCAAACCTTTTATCATAAATTATACATTGCATTACATTGGCAAACTTTGAATGGGGGTAGCCTACTGAACCAACAACATGCTCACTATCACTCATTTCTTCCATACAGTATTTAACTACATGCCATCTGTGTAATTACTTCAATCTAATGCAAATCAATTCCATTCCTGTGTTCACAACACGTCAAACCTTTGCTCTAACCCATATATGAAACACTGTTTCCATAATATGACTTTAGAACAGTATTCACTGAAAATTAAATTAAAACTAAATAAAATTATACGGCTTGCCAGCTGCAAATATACTATAGAACAAAAAAGAAAATTAAAAGTTGTCAAACTATATTCTCATTAAAGTAATCCAAAGCCCTGATGATTACTGATAATGAGCTCCTCAACTTTGCAAATTCTGCTTCACAATTAAAAGGTATTTAGAGCTTGTAATTCACAGTACCTTTACCCTTCATAGACTAAAAGTGCCCAAAGGAATTGTATGTAATGACATGGAAGTATGCTAAATATAAAGGAACAAAGTCAAAGTCAAGACCATGACCTGTGCTCTGAGGATGGTCCAGATCTGACTTTGGTACGGTCCAATTCTATTCAGGTCACCTTGGTTCAGTTCCATTCAAATTGCTTTTTAAATGCAGGGATATACAGACTATAGACATATACAACATATTCATATTTGCTACACTTGCTGTCTCCACCTTACACCTTTTTATCTCTTGTTCTCAGCTGCCACACAATCTCCCTCAAACTTTTTTTTTTTTTGCCTCTATGATCTCAGTGGTATTCAGCTGTCATCCCAGGTCAACTCAGCCTTCAGCTACAATTGCTGGTCCAACAGACCAGAAAATGCCCGTGGAATTAGCATACTGAGAGACAGTAGCAAGGCTTACTCAGCCCCCAGGTGAAGAGGCAAAAACAGATGTAAAAGAACAATTAGGCTTTGTAAAATGTGTGCCATAGTTTAACATCTGACAAGAATGCAAAGGAATAAAGCAGGTTAGAAAGTGGATCAAATGGATCATTAATCCAAACTACAGCACACATTTACAGTCTACTGCACTTTTATATGTAGAGACAGACAATAACACAACACGCATGTATGAACTAACAAATATGCACATATTATTAACTGGAGGAATAGTGTTGAAATGTCCTTGTGGAAGTGCAGTATGTTCGCACATGCCTGTTGGCCTGGCTCTTACCGGTTCAGTGAATTCAGGGATAGCAGCGCGGTAGATGAGAGGGTTACAGTCACGGGTGTTGTTAACCAAAATGCATGGCAGGAACATCGGACCTAAGTCGTCTCCATCGAGAACGTCCACAGTCAGAGTTGTAGTAGCAGTTCGTCTGTTGGGAGGGTATGGCGCGCGGTCCTGGAAGATGAACAAATGCAATCAGTTTCAACCTTCACTGTCCTAAGAGATTTGTTTCACAGTGCACAGAGACTACTGCACTGATGGAGCAATATATTACAGAGGTAGCTGTAGGAAAGTCAGTCAGATACTTGGCTGCGGGCAGGTAGCAAGAACATATTTTGTAACGTTTTAAGAAATATCTTGTATATAATATTTATTTTTCATTATATGTCAGCCGAAATGAAAACAGGTGCCCACTGGTTAAAGAAGTAACTACAGCACATCGATAATATACACTACTGCATTGATACATTTACATTTTAAACCTGTTTTTCCTGCATGATACCATCGTCATCGCCAAATAAATCTAATATTTTGTATTGCAATTTTTCACCTATTTTAAAAGGACATTGATGCCTGATTAGTTTTAGTGTATATACTTTTACACTGAATTATAAATATCAATAAAAGCTTCCAAAAATGCTCCTACTTGGTCCATATGTGACTGGAAGGGACTGCACTGTTACCTTATGCTTTTTCTTAGTATATATTTCTAGGTCATAAAACATATTTTTTCTTCAGTTATCCTTAAAAAATTCCCCCTGGTGATGCTGTTGCTTCCCAGAGCGGTACCCAGTGAAGTGAGCAGTACAGTACTTCAAAGATTCGCATTGTCAGTATAATTGAACTCTTGACACAAGCGGCGGAGAGTTTCAGTAAATACCATGTCTTCTTCCTTTCTCTACCCTGATGGCCTCCAGCAAAAAAAAAAAAAAAAAAAAATAAGAAAAAAGCCTCGGATAAAATTAGCATAATAACCGACAATCTTTATCAGCTGCCAACATACTAAACAAGATTTTAAAGGTCAGATCAGC
>JAPQRQ010000008.1:22286725-22299128 GCA_037367365.1 Apogon talboti
CCCCCACCAAAAAAAAAAAAAAAAAACCAATAAAAAAAAAAAAAAACAAGGTCTCCAGAGGACCTCTTGCCAGGCTAAAGGGCTGACTTCTTTGCTTCCTCATCCAGGAAATGAAGGGGGAGAGAGAAGGGTTGAATAAATGATGGTCAGTCCACTAGTGTTATCACTCCTCAGTTTTACACACCACTGTATAATCTCTGGATATCAGTGTAATCTTTGCCCAGATAAGATTGCAATATCTTCCCTAAATAAAGCTCTCATATCAGATTTACACAAAAAAGTTTTCTTCTTTTCTAATATAAGAAAATGCCAAATTCCTGCCTCTGTGTTTTTGTAAATGAGGTCAGTTTCTAGACAGAGTAACAGAAAAAATGTGAATTTTCTGCATTGGCCATAAAATGTGATCTGAAGTCACAAGCACAGACAAACATAATGTTCTTAACCTATTACCACACAAAAATTACAACATTTCATACCTTTATTGAACAAACAATTAAACACTCACAGTGCTGCTGGAAAAAAAATATAAGTAAACCTTTAGGCGAATGACTTCAATGAGTTATTTGGAGTCAGACATGTGGTGTCTGTGAATCCACATGCATTTGCTGCTTGATGGTCGAGGGCAAGGGCCACAAAACATGTATGAAAAGTAAAACCAACACATAAAATGTTCATCATTTTTCATATGGCTATAGTGTGATCATAGGATTACTTGTTTTACAATGTTTTCTCAGTCACGTTGAAAGAAAATACCATCCCCTCAAGTAAAATCCATAATTAAATAAGCTGCTGTTCAAAGTTAAACTAGTTTATAAGACTTCAACCAGTAATATCAGTCTCCAAGATCACTTTTGATCACAGCTTTTTTTTTTTTTTTAATCAAATATGAATAGTGATGAATCCCTGAAGGACTCGCCCTCTCTCTGCTAAATTTACTCTGAATTGGTCTTGTGAGTGAGTTTAACAACTAGTGTGATTACTTTTCCAATAATTGCAAATAGAAACGGCTGCAATTAGTGCTTATTTAGATATTACCATATCATAGGTAGCTTAAATGAGTTAAACTCTTCAGTGGAAACAGTCCACAGTTTGACTCAGTACACACAATACTACGGGGGTAAAATGATGCATATGAACGCAAAGACTATTGACTATATAACTATTGACCCTGTGTTCAAAAGACCTGCCTCGGAGAATAAGTGGAAGGTGCACCATCCTGTAAAATAGATCCTTGACCATTTCATTTCAAAAGTCTCAATGCAAGTGCTGCTGAACACAGAAACAGACCTTGCAGTTTCATTTTCTCTACATGTAAATGTAGTAGCTAGAAATAACACGAGCCAAGCCTGTCAAAGGGAAAAACTACAAAAGAGTTGTAGGATATTTCATATTTTACACAATAAAATCCAACTACCTACCTGTTACTTTGAAAATATCACACGTTTTACTATGTTTGTAGCTTCATCATCACATAGTTTCACTCTGGAAGATGAAAAATACTGCAGTTCTCTTTTGCCTACACTCATCTTGGCCACCACTAAGCACCAGATGTAATAACAGCGCTTTTCCAAAACTGTGCCGAGGGGAGTTGTTTTGGTTAACAGTCATGACTTTAAAATGACTGAATCCAACACACTTTTTGTATGTCGATGTCAGAACAAGTCATTTTCACTATGAAGCTGCAGCTCCAAGGTTGTTGTTCTTTCATGTGGTGAGGTGAAAAGTGGTAACACGCAGACAGTACGAGGGAGGAGAATGGAGATTGAAATAGCCACTCAGTTGTAGGATTATTCCAACAGAGGACATCTCTGTTGTAAAAAGCGCACATTAAATACACGATAAATGTTTTTTCTGACATACAAGGCCACTCTGTGTTTTCCACAGTTTTCTTAAAGCATTGTTCTGAACAGGAGGCTGGTGGTTTCAAAGTGCATTTGCACTTTCAAAGCTATTCTTTTACACTCAATAATCTATATAATGAAGTAGCTGACTGGATGAGTAGCATGCACCAGCATTAAGAGCTCTTCACACCTTGAAAATAAAAATAAACATAAATCATTGCAAACAATCAAGTACTGACTTTGAAACAAAAGTGTTTTGTGCTGCTGTGCAAACTTACATTGGCTTGAACTATAACAAGATAGCGAGTTCTTTCTTCATAGTTCAGCCTCTCTGCCAGAGTGAGGTATCCTGAAAGGGTATTTGCAACGCTTACGGTTCCATTGGATTCCTAAAAGACAGATATTAGAACAAGAAAGGTGAACATGGGAAATTACTGATGGTAGGTAAAGAATTAACTCATAAAGACCCAAACCTCCATTGGCAACCAAAACCATCTACTGATATAAACTGTTTAATACCTGTTGATCCTATCAATACATGTAAATAATTGGTGTCAAATCCAGTTTGTCATCTTTTCATGGTCATCAGATATGACCCATTTGGATGTTGAGAGGCTCTGTAGTTACTGTGGAAACACCATTATCTTCTACACCATTGATTCACCAGAAAAACCCATGGAGTTGGATCAGTGACAGTGGATGGAAACACTGGGTTTATGTTCAGTTAATGATAGATTTTACTGAAAAAGTCACTTTTTCTTCAGTTTTCTCTGTTTTGATATAATAACCGTTGAATTCTATCTGAGTTTTCATGAACATCTAAATTAAATATGGGGAGTTAAATATAGGAAAACACTGATTTACAGTCAAAAATGTAAAATATAGAACATAATATTATAATAAATGATGACAAATTCCTTAAGAAAGGTTAAATAGACAGGGAAAATTCATTTGGGAACTGCTACCAAAGCTGCACTGGGTCTTTATGGGTTAAACATATCATGTCCACTTGTCCACACACCGGGTCATCGGGGTTGTAGAGGATGCTGTACTCTATATGTCCGTTGGGCCCGTCGTCAATGTCTGTAGCACCATTATTCCCTGAGAATCCAGTGAATATGGTCGTTCCGACTGGTGTGAGCTGAAGGAAAAGAGTGAGGGCAAGAAAGACAAGTGTGAAACAACCTCCTGTGAGTAGAGAACATGTACTTATTGAAAGCAGTCTATGCATACGGCTATTACCGTTGGCACTTCACCCCATTAGTATATAAATAAAATCAAGGGGGGGAATGCTGCAGTCAGCAGCAGTATGAAGGCTTACGCATAGTGCTGACAGAATAACAAAAAGGAAGTATGAGAACCTCTGCTTTTCCCCAGAGCCCTCAGAGAACTCAACAGGACCAGGCAGTGGGCAAAAGAGCTTTTTCAGGAGAGAAGTTGACAGCAATGTGGAATGATTCACTGTACTGTTGGGGCAGTTGTGCGTGGCTGTGATAATACACCACGACAGGCATTCTGCATACGCAATGTACAATAATATGAATAAAAGAGAAAGTCATGATTGAACATGATTTTGTAGGCCAATGTCTTCTAGTTGTAGAAGTGATGCATGTGACGGATTAGTTGTAATCAATCCACATAATGTAACTGTGGTTTTTGGGATGCATTTGTACTACAAATGCATCACTGAGTAAAACTGAATGTAAGCAGCTCAAGCTTAGTACTGCCCTCCTCACCCACCACTTGATTAATACCATATTTATTAAATAGTCTCACACATGCCTGAACTGTGAGTTACAGTATATCAAAAATGGATTCACTTACATTTGAGTTGTTGGACTGTGTTTCTTTAGGGACTTTTCAAATGGTACCATCCCATCACACTATATCATCAAATCTGTGTACTGGCCTTTTTAGGTTTTCCATCAAGAAAATAATTAGATATTGTACATACTACGTGGTATTTAATTTTTTATTTTTTATTTTTTTTGCCTCTGTAAAGGGTTCCAGCTCAAGCCAAAAGGTGACATGATAACTATAGACTGTAGTGTTATCATGGATTTCTAAAAGAGAGATGATTGGACAACAAGAAAGGTGAACGTGGCACTTTAGTGTCAAAGTGCCAAGTTCAGACACTGTTTTCTATTCACTGCACCCTTTATTATATCAATGTCTTGTACTATACTGTTGATTATATGGAAACCCGCAAAACTGATCCCCCATTTGGTGTCAGCATCAGTTCATAATCAAACTGAAAAAAGGGGGGAAAAAATCCCTCAGCACACTCAAGGCTGTACAAAACATTTTTAATATGCATGCACATGAAGAAGTGCAATGATGTACTACATCTGCAGTGGAAAAAAGGACAAAAAACATTTGAGTCGAGTCAAACCAGTACCATGTGGTGAAAAAGTACCAAAAGCCCTTAAAGTATGCACCGAAGTATTGCATTATTGAAATGTTTGACTAAAAATGTCTCCCATAATTCATAACTCACATGGTAGTAACAGGAAATGTTTTATAACTGCATGAACATAATTCCATATATCAGTTAACAACAACAACACAACTAGCTGAACAGAGAGGAAGTTTCAAGCATAAATAAAAATGCCTGATGCTAATAAGTAGATCGACGCTATAGGACTCTCTACTTAATTACTAAACTTTTTAATTTTTGCCACCCTGATGATTAAAACGGCATAAAGCGGATCATGCTGGTACCCCTCCAACACTCCAAACAGACAATGTCTGTAATCAGAAATATCTGAAACCTCCTCTAATTGCAGAGAACGGCAGGCTGCCCTCCTTACCTCATTTACTGCAACGTAGTACCGGGGCTGCTGAAAGTGAGGGGTGTTGTCATTCCTGTCCCTTACAACAATCCGAACCTCGTGCAAAATGACAGTGCCGACCAGCTCATTGGTGCACTGGACCTGGACCACAATGGTGGTGATGTAATTAGGCGGCTGAGGAAAAGAGTGAGAAAACTGTGTTAAAAGAAAACAACAGACAAAAGTGATTCTCAGATTATCAGAATATAATGTGAATCTAATGTGTGAATTGAAGTAAGCCTTTTTTATTCTTTATTTTTTTGTTGCTGATATTAGCCTCCAGTCTCAAACTACTTTTGGGATGAAATTACTCAACCCTTAGTTAGTGCCTCTTAAAATGTGGTTTTGCTGTTAATAAATAAGACTATTGTTATTTTAGTTTTTTGGCCCGTATAACCCGGTTTTGAATATTACATAATGAATTACTAAAATGTCTGTTCAAAAGGAGCGTTGTGGGCATTGTGCCATGTTCTCTTCAAACGTGAATTAGAGCGCAGCAGCTTGTCTTGTTTCCACCACTACCTGTCAGATATCATCTGAATTTAGCAACAAAGATGGTCTTCCATGTGTGTGTAATGCAGCTGGGTTAGCTCATCTGTCCTGTCTGTTCTTTTTACTGCAGAAAATGGCTCTGCTGCATCACCGTTGTCATCGCTCTTGTTAATTACCCAAATTACTAATGAATCCCATTGGTGCCTTAGCTTTCGGCTCACATTTTTAATCTATAACCCTTAAAAGCACATATTTAGACAGAGGCGTCTTTCCTAGAACCACCCTGCGCTAACCTGTGGCTCCATCTGTATGCATCATTAATGTACAGGAGAACTGAGGTGAACAGTACACATTACATACACGTACATATAACCCGTCTACCTCTTTATATACCTGCTTAGCATATTGAACACCATACTGTGTTCTAACTACTACATCCAACCCTCAATAACTTAGCAGTAATGGATGATGATTTTAAATATCTCAAATATTTCTTAAAATGCTCTTTATATCCCAGTTGTAACCAATAAACCAAATACTCTAAGAGAAAAAAGAATAAAATCTCGTGTCTGCAGTGGTCCTACAATTCCACCTGTAATAAACCCAGACAATCAATTAGTTTGAGTTACATAATTGATCAACGATATGCAATCTGTACAGGCAGGGTAAATAGAGTGCCTCCTGCTAGCTTTTTAGAACACCATCCATCCACGCATTAATATAACAATACAACGCTAATATCATATGCTATACTAAGGGTTATGCTAACTACAGGTGATCATTATTATTATTTTATTATTACTTTTATGAGAATAGTGGTTAAAGTGGAGTGATGGAGATGTAATGATAAGGGCTACTGTTATTACTCTTGTTACTGTTACCTAAAAGTGTATGTAAATACAAGTATATGGGAGTAAATAAGTTATACTTCTTTCCACTCCTTTTCTGGCACATGATATAGAAATGAATGTGTATGTAGAACGATAGATATAATATTTTTTCTATTTTCACTAGTAAATATTGTACAGTTCTTCTCTCTCATGCTCAAAACAAATGATCAAATCAATCAATTAATATAAAATTCTGAGAATATTTCACAATATTTCAATTCATCAACACCAAAGTCATTTTAATGTTTACTTATTAACCTTGTCTTACTTAATCTTACATAGTTCTATATGCTGCAAAATCCATTTTTAACCAACGTTCAATAAATTTATAGGCCAGAGTTTCATTGGCAACACTATTAAATGATATTAAATGCAATATTCTGTTATTTATTATTATTTTATTTTGTATTTATTTTATTATCAAATAGCTTTCTATACAGATGTCAGACTTATAACATCTATAACACCTTTAATAGCCGTAGAACATTGAAACGTCCTGGAATTTGCCTTCATTTGCTTCAAAACATTAATTATTCAGATTCGTCATAACAAATGACATCTTAAACTCACATCTCTGTCCAGAACTCGTCCGGTGCTGTTGAGGTAAAGCCTCTGCTGTTTTGGTTCAAGTATCACCCAGTAATCGTAGTTGTCCAGCAACGTCAGGGAGATGGTTCTGCCTGGGTCATGGGCACGGCCATTGATCTGCATGTTTTCAACTAGAACCGTACCTGTAAAAAAAAAAAAAAAACAGAGGAGTGCAGTCAGTGAAGGGAAAAGAAATATATTCATGTAAAATACTGCGCAAAATGTTTAGGCCACCATTAGCTCAGTAGTTTTTGCAGGATTGTAATGAGGATCCATATTTATTTCTCAGTTTTTCTTATTCGCAACAAGAAAATACAGGGAATATGTGTATGTATGTATGTAAGTAAGTATAAATAAATAAACAAATAAAATCTCATATTGACACTTTGGTTTGGATTTTTTTTTCCTTAATCAGTTCTTTTTATTGCTGTTCATGTTCCCCATAAACCCTTTGTATCTGAATACAGATAATAATTGTATTCTAATACAGAAATTGCATATGCGTGTTGTTCGTAACTTTGCTAAAACTACAAACCTAATAATGACTTCAAATATTTACACGGCGTGTGTGTGTATATCTTTATCTACTGTTGTGGTGTTTGTTAATTTACTGTTTAATAAATTTAACTAAAAAGAAAAGGCCTCAGGTGATGGAGACTGGAATGTATTTACATCTGCAAGTTTTAAACAAAAACAGTTCTCAACAAATAAATGCTTAGATACACAACCTGAACAACAACAACCACCAGTGACTCTGAACGTTGACAAGTGCAGGTTTTACATCTGAAACACAAGTATGTGACATGTGTTTGAGCAGCCGGGTTATCATGTATTTTTCTTTAGAAAAAACTTAACTTTTAGTACAAGTTGAGGCTACTGCTGACTTATTAGTCTTTGTGAATATTAAGTCAGATTTCTGCTGCCACTTTTTGTTGGCAAATCTCCAAACTTTGATAATTACCCACCCTTGAGGGTACCCACATTTCAGTGATTGATTAAACTTTGGCATCGCGGTCCTCTAGGGTAACCTTACCAAAGCCTGTTAAAAATAACTACTGCTGGGCAAATTACTGGATTTAAATAATAACCTCACTAAAAAAGTCAGAAAAAGGAAATGTGGAAGGAGAAGCGGTGAAGCATTTTGAGATCAGTGACGCAGGAATGAACTAAAATGTAACCCTCGCTGCATTGTCTTATTACATCCAAATTTATGTGAAAATTTTAATCCATTTAAATGTGATTTATATTTAATATATAAATTTACTCATCGTTTCACAGTGGTTATGTTCTAAATCACAAAGAAATACACACGCCCATGCCTTCATTCAATTATGAGGGGATGTGTTACATAAAAAATGAAATCGGAGCTTATCGACGGGTCTGGGACCGGCCCGGAGGGTTCTGTTGATCTGTGAGTGCTTTGACTTTTGTCTCTCAGACAGACAAACACACTGAACAAAAGTACAAAGAGGAGAAAGCTGGTGAGAAAGCCGGCTATGTGCTACACCTGCACGGTCTGTGTGATACTGTTATTGTCTAGGTGTACCCACACTGGCCAAAAATCCACACCTAAAATGTCCCAACACAGCAAAACAAGAGGAAAACAGGAAAATACACAAAGAAGGCACGATCTCCACAGGTAAATACACCATTACTTATATCTGTTTCTGTTTGTTTAGAAAAAAAAAGTACATAAATTGTAATTATTATGCATTACATCTTGCCCCTTTTATCACCCATAAAAGAGCCAAATCTGTTTTGCAGAAGCCCCCAGACTGTCCCCTTTTCAAGACGGCACACATGTGGAGGTGTGATTGAAGCTCCTGCATTAAAATTACAATTTACACCCCTGCATGTTTATGCTCCTATTAATGACTGTGCACCCAGTTTGCAGCAGTCAGGGTTTAATGCATTTGTGTGTTGTGATCACAAGGACCTGTAATTATCTGTCTCACTTGGACTAACAGTTGAAAAATGGATCTTCTAAGAATTTAATTTAAAAGTCAAAAGCCCCCCATGCTGCTGCTTCATTAATCTAAAACACAGCTTTTCATAAGTATAACTGCCTGAGTAGCTTGAGTGGTGAGCTACATCGTTTTGAACTCTCAGGTCATAAATTACGAGACTGATAATATTACAAGGGAGGACACAGAGAGGCGCCTTTTTCTCAAGTTAATTGAACTTCAGCTTTTCTGCTGTGACAGCCACTACTGCCACCATAGACGCTTCCACTCTCAGTAAGTCACACAGCAAAGTTGTTGTCCTCATCAGTCAAGGGTGCAGCTGAATTCATCACAGCTGGACAAGCCGGTGTTGCCCTGACTAGGACCATGTATTATAAAGTATGTGATTCATTTCAAAACAAACAAACCGACTCTCTCTTTATCAGCCTGTGTCTGAGTCATGGTCGTTTCCAGTCAGAGGTGCCTCTGATGTGGGCTTCACAGTGGACTAACCCCACAGCGGTGCCACAGAGGGCTTACTTTTATCCCAAATACCAGTAGTGTTGGCATCTGGAGATGATGGCACCAGATAAGTGAAGAGGCCTGTTTCTGATATGGCTCCAGGTTTGGAATGAAAGAGAGTTAGTGGCATTAATACTAAGTTCAGTGATATCAAACATGGAGCACAAAAAAACTAAAAAACTTGACTAGAATGTGAGGACGAAGAGTGACAGCTGAGGGATTAAGCTGAAATTCATTCTGTCAAATTGATGCATTTATTTTTAAAAAGCAGCTTCCACAGTATCCAGTTATATTCATGTGATCGTTCTCCCTTCACCTTCGTACTAATGGTTCAGGTTCTAATAAACAGGGCTTTATTTGATCCCAGTGACTTGACCAATTTCGACCAAATTAGAAGAATATTTTTAATGGCTTTCTTTGCTGGAAATCTAGAAAAGAGTTTCTAAACACGAAGGGGCGGTTTACATGATTTAGAGCTCTGAAAAGTTCTTACCGCTGTTTAAAGCCTACCGCTAAATTTGACTACCCACTTAAAGATAATGAACGAATGACCTTCTGTGGGGAATCTCTGTAGTCCAGGGCCTATACATAACAGAGCTATGTCCGACATAGACACGTCCCTGCTTAGTGAGCATCACTGACAGAGGACTGCATTTCTGTCATCCTGAGATAAAGACAGTGTGTACAGTAGTATACAGAAGTATACAGAAAGAACACAGCAATGCAACAAAAGAATAAAAAAGAAATATTGTGTAGGTTTGTTATAATTTCAGTTGTTTATAATTTGAACCTTTGAATTTCAATCAATAAAGTACATCTTATCTTATAATTAATGTTGTATATACACAAGTACTAAAAAATCTGCAAACATAAAAAGTGCACCATCTCAATTTCCCATGTGAAGCTAAGAACTAAGAACAGAATTTGCGAGTTGAAAAAGTTACACCGAAGACAAAAAATGTCAAGGGGGTGTAGGCCACATACAGCTCCATGTGATCTCAAGTAAAATAATAGAATAATAACCTATAAATAATGACAACGCTGAATTTTCTCCTTGGTTTAATGCGAAAAAGTGACATTATGAAAATATTTCAATTTACAAACTATCCTTTAACGATATAATGTGAATAACCTGAACACATATGAACCTGAAATGTCTTTAAAAAAATAAGTACAATTTTATCAAGATTATGCCTGTTACTAATTGTGTTGCACATTTGTAGATTCACTTGATCTGTAAATTGTGTTAACAATAAGCTGAGACATAATGTTGTTGAAATTGCACTTTCAGGTTGTACAGGGTTATTCAGGTTATTCACATTTTCATCATGTGATTTTACTGTTTTTCACAGGTTGTTTAGCCCATTATTTTACTGCTCTGGCCCAGTTGAAATCACATTGGGCCGTATGAACCTGAACTACAATAAGTTTGACACACCTGCTTTGTAATATTAAATGAAAAATTAAAGTGTGTCTGTTTAATTTGTCTTTATGAATAAAACTTTTTGACCTACTTTGTAATCAGTGAATAGTCCTCTCTAGATATACAATAAGGAAAATCTCAGTTATGCAAGATGATATATGAATATTTCAGAGTAAATTAGTAATATAAATTAAATGTATCATACACGGTGCTGATTTATATATAAAATAGACAATATTTTAGTAAAAGGTTATGTTTTTTTAACACACAAGAGTTGCACATTGAATATTATCCAATATAATGCAGGTATAATTAGATTAGGTTAGATTGTGTTCTTTATTATCATGGTCATAAAACCAACAAAAAGCAGATTATCAGCTCCATTTGGCAGTGTGCAAATAAAACAACCAAATAAAATACCACACACTTGACTGCCTGTAGATAGAAACTGTCTCAGAGTGTATTTGTGTGTTTAATTGTCCTGTGTCTGCCTCCTAAGAGATGGAGGGAGAACGCTCCACGTCCATGCTGGGTGGGATCCAACATGCACATCACTTGACCTGGCATAATAAGAAAGAATTTTAACATCCTTTCAGGAAATTCATATCAGATAATGAAACAGCATTAACCCTTAAAAAACTATTTCAGTGACAACTTGCGAATTAATTTCTTTCTACATTTAACCTTTTCTAAGTGATTTATTCTAACAGAAGACTAAAGAAAATGTGTTTTTCACAGCAAAACATATACAAAGTGTCAACAACCACTGCCATTTGTAAAACTACATGGCTTTTAGTGGTGAATTATGCGTTCCATGTTCACTACAGAGACTCTGAACATTTAATTAAGACATATCTGATGGCACTGAGTCAGAGAAACTGCATTTGACCTGAATTATTTACATGCACTGATAGGATTAGTGGTTATTAAATACAATATTTTATACCAGGAGATGCTTTCAAGGGTTAAATAAATGTACTGTTATAGTAGTAAATCTATTTTCAACTATACTTCTATTACACGTAGTCCACATACATATCCATATATTTTTACACACATACTTTGATTACCCGTTACCATGGTGAATCTTCATCTCTTGGCCCCACTGACAATAGCTTTTTATAGTCGTCACACAGATGATTAACTCCGAGGACATGCTCTGAGTTGACTGAACTGACTAAGACCAGCTGTTGTGGAAATAAAAATTATTAAATTCACATCTAAGGGTTCATCAGCTCAGAATTCAGGGTTGATATCAGAGCTTCTTTCTGCAATAGACACTAGAATTTGTGTGTAAAAATGGATAACGTGGGCTAGATATGATGTTGCCACACCATTAAGGGTTAGGAACAGTGAGTTAGGAACAGAATTACAATTGGCTGAAATCCAGAATGGAAGGAAATATAACCAAACCTTAAAAGTCGTTGCTATATTTTTAGCTGCAAAATTTAGAGTAAGGTTAAAACTTTGGATGAGTGATTCAGAGACACCAACTTATTCAATCCAAAACACCAACACGTGTGCACTGTCAAAACCACACACATACGTACTAATATGTTCAGCACAAGGAACTTTAGTGTCCGCCTACATGCACATACAATGATATGGAATCTTTAGTATGACTTGTACAGCTTCCAAAAGCGGCACATCACGTCTCTGCAGGATCCACAATGCTTTGCAAATAATGAACACGCTCAAAAGGTTTGAAAGTGTGTTATTTTGGGCTGGATACCAGTTGTCATTAGTTGTACCTTTTCCCACACATTTTTGGAACTGTGTACTGCATTTGTTGTTAAACCCTGGTGGTTGCCAGAAAAATAGTTGAAAAATCAGATGCCAATTTTTAATATCCCTGTTAACTTTATCATTATAT
>JAPQRQ010000008.1:22307524-22320124 GCA_037367365.1 Apogon talboti
CAAAAAAAACAAGGGGGGGGGGGTGTAATACTGTCCGAGCACCCACACACAGTTGAACAACTTTTCTGAAAAACAAGCATGCAAAAAAAAAAAAAAAAGTAAACTCCAAATATCAGTGTGTGTATTGTTTCAGCAACAGAATCACTGCTCAACAAAATCAAATTGGCCACTTGGGTAACTTCAGCACAATTTGACCAGATGTTTCCACTCCTGCTAATTTGCCATTATTTTGCAAAACAAGAAAAGTAGAAAGTTCTGATCCAGAAAAAATGAACTAACCACAACATTTTAGATGCCATATCTAATCATAATTACATCATTCTATAGGTTTTTTTTTCCCCTCTAATATTGCCTGTACATTATTGATACAGTCTATAAGGGTATGTTTAACTCACAGGAAGCACAGGAGGTACTTATTATATTGCATCACTAGGAAAGTAACAATGGCTGCAGGCAAATGCGCAATGAATGGGACTAAGGTTTAGATTTACATTTAAAAGGCACTACATACGTGTCAAGTATAACGTTAGGGAGTCTGGCTTTTCAAATGTGAAAGCCAGAATATATTAATATAATTATACTGTACATACACAATAGTCAGAAGTACCAGCGTCTCTTAAGTGTTTCATTTTATTTTTTTCTTCGTTAAATGTCAAAACCATCGTTGACATTTTAATGACAAACAATGCATGTTCTGGACTGCTGTGCCTTTCATCAATACCTAAATTTGATTTCCTTTTATGCTGAGAATGTTATTCGTGATTTCACGATAAGACATTAAGGAATTCATTTGTTGGAAAATAATTAGGCGACACTCACAATTCTCCCATGTATCTGATTAAAACTGTCCTGATTCACCGTCACTTGCCAGAAACACATCTTCATACCTGGCAATTATATTTTCCAAACCATCTCAAATCAAGGCATGTCTTCTAAGACGACTGAGAGTTAATCAAAACATTTCACTTTTGGCAACCACCAGAAGCTTTGCCATGTGTTACACTGCAGCCAGAGATCAAGACTTACTCCCCCGTACGTGGTAAAAGAGTTACAAATTATGCCCTTGGTATTTGTACTGTGCTGCACTGAAAGCCCCATACATCAGTTCACTCCCCTGCAGACAACTACTATTGTCTAAAAGCAGTGGAATTCAGGAATGTAGGTGTTTGAAGATTCATCACAGTAATACCACTGCATGGCTTGGTGGTGTCTGATAAGTGTTAGCTCACAGCTGAGCTAACCTTGGAGAAGGTGACTGTCTTAGAGCTGTAACTAAAGGGGAGCAAAATTACATTTTCTCAAGTAGATTACAAAGGGGTTATATGTGGTATTGATATTTCAAACTTTCAATAGCACGACATTTTGTGCCAGAACACACTTTGAACTAACAAAACCAACGCCATGTATCCACAGACTGTATCACTCACTGAATAAAGTATATATCTCTTTGTTTGCGCATACTTCTTCAAACAAAATAACTGAGTTTTACTCAGTTATTTTGAGAGTTGGTGAAAATAACCTTGTCTTATAAACTTAATGTGCTGTGTCAGATGCTTACATTATAGCTCTGTTAGCCTAGCTCTGTTTTTAGATAGAAAACAGCCACAGTAAAACCACAAATCACATGTTTGTGTTGTCAATAGCTGCACTATAGATCTGTTTGGAATCATCCGAACAAGGTCAGAACTGTCACAGTTTAGTCTGACCCGTGGATTAACAAAAGGCCAATTTAGCATCAGATTTGAACATTTTACCTTCATAAACCTCATTATCAAACTCACCCTTGAAGAAGAGATGCTGCGATTTCTGCTTCAAATTACTGACAAAGTATTAATAAAGTACCTCAGCATAGCATGGGGAATTTGCATAGCAGAAAAATAATATTTGAAATACTGAATATAGCCCGTTTACACCAGATTAAAGTTTGATTAAACTAAAATTCAATTTGAAGCACGGATTTAATGCCAAGGCTTTGTATTCATGTTCAAAATTTGGCATACAAGTGTAATCTACTGTCTAAATAAAGCAAAACAATTTCCAGACTTAAGCTCCCTTTGCATTAATCGCTTCCCCACTTGCGAAGAGTTCAGTGTTTCTTCAGTTGGATAAAAACTTAATGAGGTAGTACACGTGCAGAGGAAGAGACAGGCTGACACTAAACAAGTTAACAGAGTGGCCTGATGTCAAGCTTGGTACAAATTTACAATATATATGAGGGATTGAATTAACTTTAAGGAGAGAAGGTAATGAGTCAATGATGGCTAAAAACATTCAAGCAGGCTGGCTCATCTCATTAATTGTTTAAACCTGCTAACACATTTAATACTGTCGGGAGTTGCCTCAGAGCCTTAGCGGCAGACTGATTTGATTGATGCACGTGAGGTAGTGATCCAGGACCAGACAAGAGACCTTTATAGAGCCTGAATACTATTTAGCGTTTTCTCTGGTTGGCATCATTTTGACTCCGTCAGGTCTTTTAATGGCCTCTGCAGTTGTTTTCCATTTAAAAATATCTAGTTGCAAGATAGCTGACAATCTAGTCAAGACAAAATAACCGAAACACTGCTAAAGTTCAAAGGGGATGGCTTTGTTCATCTTCACACTGACTGCAGTTGTCATTTTATTTTATGTCTGACAAGCTTTGTGTGCTTTACTTTGTTGTGACTTAGGAGCTAAGTTTGAAAAAAGCAGAGGTGAGACAAGGACACTGTTTCCTCCAGAAAGTGATAAGAGTGCACTTTCCATCACATGGATGATTGGCCCGAACACTTGTTAAAACAAAGGGTACAAACTGATGGAGGTGCAAAGACAGCTTGGTGCAGGAGTGCCTTCTGATAGTGCTGAAAGTATCACAAGCACCTTAACCTGGCTAATACAGTCATTATTTATCACTATGGTTGAAGAGAGAACATTTAACAGGTGGTGCTACAAGTTTTTCCTTAACAACTGTATCTTCTGCACAGTTTACTGTTATGTGTATCAGGGATTACTCATAGGTTTGATGTATGGAAAAAACTCATAATGGATTTTGGTAACATTTGATCAAAATACAGGAAATTCATGTGTCTTCTTGAACCTGGACTTGGTAGTAATGACCAACAGATGATGAAATAGACTTACTACAACTAAGAGGAAACATCCAAAATAAAATGTTGATGTTTTCTTTTTTCCTGCTGTGGCTATGTACAGTAGTAGGTCACATTATCATATCATATCATATCATATCATATCATATCATATCATATATCATATCATATCATATTATATATTACAACCTATCATATCATATCATATCATATATCATATATCATATCATATCATATCATATTATATATTACAACCTATCATATCATATCATATCATGCCATGTCATATAAAATCGTCTATATGTCATATGCAGTATATTTATATTAGTTTGCCTGTGAGAATAAAAACAATGACCACTATAGTTTATCGTTGCTCTACAAGTTACGTTGCTGAAGGGAAAGCTCAGCCTCTCCAGCATTTGAAGTGTTGCATTCCTTCATTACTGGTAAATTGCTGAATCAAAGCCTTTTATTGTAACCCTTTGACATGTCCAGGGGCTAATGCTGAAGGTCGAGAAAACATTTTTGTGATTATTACTTGCATGATCAGCTTTTGAGGTGTTTTACTTTGATTGCCTCATTGAAAGAGACGTCAGCCTTCCTGATGGATACAATGATTTACCTGCTGCTAAAGTGAATCTACTTCGGCAGATGCAGTACATAAAAAGAATTCGAAACTCCTTTTTAACAAAGCCCTTCAGCAAAACCTGTTTCTGATTTCCTATAAGCTGTTGCTCGATATGCAGACGTTGAGAGGATCCTCACGCTTCAGGCAACAGTTGATACAAATCATGAATTTGCAGAGACAAGATAAAAGCTGGAAGACGGCGTTCTCATTTGTGGACACACTTATTTCCCACTGCTGTTGTAGGAAGCTTCCTGTCAATGAGAAAATACATCCCCTCCCCTCTCTCTCTCGCCCTCTCTCTCTCTCTCTCTCTCTCTCTCTCCTCATATCCAGCTCTACCCTGATACAATGAGATAGAAATCTCTTCAATCTGATTAACTGCTTTTGGATTTAGCTCATTGGCTGAATAAGCAAAGGAGCCTATACAAAACAAGCTTTGTCTTCCCAATAGAGACCGACTCTGCAATTGAGTGAGACTTCATGTTTTGTGTCTGGCACCTGTCAGTGGGTCTGCAGAAGCAGCAGCTTGGATAAATTAAACATGTTATGCTTCATTTGAACAACTCAGTTGCTATCCCCTCATGGTTACCCAGTTCTCTTAAGTGAAAACCTCCTCAAGTAAAACAAGCAAACTGTGATGGAAAAAGGGAAGGAACAAAGAAAATGGATTTATATCACGATGTCTGTCTAAACTAAGTCAACTATAATTCCATCCCATGAATGAATTGCCAACAGTATCTTGACAGCTGCAAATGTTCTCAAGGTTTTAAGGTTATGTTATACATTTCTACTACAAGGACCTCATCATTTTAGCTCTTCAGTCTCATGTTAAATGTGTCCTTTGTGCAGCTCTGGCAAAAAGGATCATTTATTCATTCATTGGTTTATTTTTCTCGACCCTGAACAAACAAAGCCAGACATGATGATTATTTTGTTTGCATTCCCATTTACTGATAGGAATAGGATATAAAGGCAAATGCTCAGGAAAGATGGAATCTTATTATATGCCATTTGTATGGTTTCTGTGTGACAGAGGAGAAGAGATGAAACACATTTAGGAGGATAACTGCTTTGGTCAATAACAGCGGGTTGCCTGTTTTACATTCCATTATGGAGAGGACGGTCTCTGGGCTGTTTCATCACAGAGAGATAAATAAAAGGACAGTGCAGCCAGAAGAGGCCCATATCCCAGGTAAATGAGCGCTTTATGAGGAAGATTAGTGCAAATCCCTCACACACACAGCATCCGTACATCCGGGGAGAGGGAAGCTTTCCATGCAGGCTTGGCTACCTCCATCTGACACATTCCCCCAGCAATCGATCAAAGCCCCAAATCACAGCAGCACACAGAGAGGGGAGGAAGTAGGTGAGACAGTGTGACACCCTGAATTGGAGGCTATTCCACTGACAAATGGCCACCTTGCATGACACAGAGCCATCCAATAACACTGTTGTGATACAAAAATGCACATAAGGTGTACGCATATGAGCATAATGCCACCGCATATACTGTAGCAGGGAAGAGGAGCATCTGTGAATTGGTAATGTAAAGGTATAAAGAAGGTCTGGAATCTACCGTCAGTGAAAGCTGCTCATTAAACGCTGTTAACCTGCAATACTAATATCTGCAGGGAAAACTGAGTGAGACAAACACACACCTGCTCCATTTAGGGAAAGGCATTTCTCATTCCCTCAATGAACATATAGCTCCTCCCTGAGCAGCAGTCAGCACCTCCATCATTTCAGACACACACACACACACACACACACACACACAAACAACAAAATGCAGATGGCACACACTTAAAATGTAGTGAAGAGTTATGAAGGTGAGGGAGGGAAAGGCAGGAAAGAAAAAAAAAAACACAGGAAGCTGAAGAGTGGGTGCAGGTGATGGAGAGGCCAGGAGAAAATAGGAGGAGGAAGATAGAAGTGTGAGGGGAAGTGTTCGTCTGACCCGACCAACTGGTGCAAGTCAGCGCCGTGCTTCAGTGATTCCTACACCACTGTACCACACATTCACTATCATAAAGTCAACCTGTGCAGGGAGTGGACTATTCATTAACAGAGCCCCATGTCATGTCTGAATGCCAAACACCATCTGTATTCACTCACTCAGTCATGCACACACACTTCCTCTACTCCCTGAAAGAGCAGGACAGATATACAGTATGAAACCTCGACCAACTACAGAGATGTTCTTCTTATTATATTTCATTCACAATACAATCAAAATCCCATCTAATATGTCTGACAAATCATCTCATAAAACCTGCCTGTCCCAAAAGCCAATAGCTGAGACTGTGCTTCATTACAATACAACACAGAGTAATCCCAAAGCAGAGTATTAATATGTGTTGCATTATTGTTGTGACACAGACACAGTCCCCAAAGTGTAATCCATGCTACTTGAGTGCAAAAGCATTCACCGTACCTAGATAGGCTGCTGCAGAACGGAGTCTTAAAACCTAATATGTTGTACTTCTGTTCCCTCATCATGAATTAAATTTATCTGTTTGATTTACTGAATGGATTCTTGTTAGATGCCGACAAGATGAGATTTGATGATTTTGACTTTCTGTTAGAGATTTGATGATTTTGACTTTCTGTTATTCATCTAAACGCCTTTAAAGAGGACAGAGGTTATATTACATGTCCTCAATTTAAACAAAGAAAATAATTATACTTAATAATGTACCTTTAGACTCTCATTGAGTTTCACCTTTACATAATATGTTAAATCAAACTTTTTATCTTGTATAATTATCAATTTATACTACATTAAGCATATATAGTCAAATAGCACCAACACTAAGCTTCCAAATCAACAGGTGCCATATGACCATGGTGCATTTTGTTAAAAGCCAGGGTTGGCAAACTTTATAAATGAAAGAGCCATTTTTGACCTGAAAGAGGAAAAAAAACCTGTCTGGGAGCCATCATGAGAAAATATTTAACCTCAAGGTGGCTACTCTGTGGTAGCCTATTTATTACTATTGGTACTTTATCTTTGATTTCATTCCAATAATGCAATGTTGGGTGCATTTATGAAATTACACCATCACTATAAAGAAAAGTGTTGATATTGTTGTTGATTTTTAAAAAAGGTGGGTCATTTTGTAGCACATGACACATTCCAGTTGAATATTTTTATTTTCTTTCATTCTGGGTATAGGATATTGATTTTTATAGATGGACAAAGTACCAAATTCTTTAGACTGACAACAAAGATAGAAAAAATGTTCAGATGTTCTAAGTGCTACATCCTGCAGATCATTGGCCTAACGTTACCATTTTCATCTGTGAAGACCATCTTTTTTTTACAAAGCACATTAGGTCAGGTCAGCATTGAGAGCTGGTTCTCAATTGACCTGCCTGGCAGAATATAAGGTTACATACAGTACATACACATACACACACAGTACATACATACATACACAGGTATACAAATAAATAAATGTATCTAATTTTTTATTTTTTTTAACAATGGAGCATATTTTCTGCAATAATAATCTGCAATAGAAAAACACCATAAATCTTTGCTCAAGGGTACCTGAGTTGAGGGTAATTTAGAGGTTGGACTAAAATACATAATTCCTACAGCACTCAACACAAAAAGACAGGGTAGACCAAGCAGACATGCAGGGTGCTGACGGATTGGTACTCACCGTTGGGGCTCTCTTCGTCAATGGTCACTATGGTTGCAGGGGGACCCAGCCGAGACAGCTTACATTCTGCATGTGCAAATACAAAGGGTTAGTTCACTTATGAAGAAGTTCATTTCTCATTTGATCAACTCAACTAATTTTATTTTGCAGTGTAAATACTGCACTTCATGGAAGCTCATGAAAATGACTATGAAAATGGCTTTATTTGCTTGTGCTTGTCATTGGTCTGAGTAAACAAACCATAATATTGTTTGAGTCTTTTATACCATCAAATGTCAAGCTGGCATCTTTTTATAGCAGGTGTCAGCACTGACCACAACAGTAACACAAACAGACTTCACAATATTGACACCATACAAGCGGGGTGGTCAAGGCATGTGGCGACTTCATAAGCAGAGCAGCTTCACAGATGGAGGTCGCGGCAGCTACATGGTACAAGCACATGGGACACAGGTAATGGCAGATTGACAGACAGCAGCAGATGGGGCAGCCGGAGAGGTGGAGGAGGGAAGACAGGAGGAAAGGAGGAGGAGGCATGAGCAATATGAGGCCACTTGCAAAGCAGCTGATGCGACGAAAGTTCAGGATTATAGGTCTTTCATCAAGACACAGAGAAACGAGGAGGCGAAAGCGTGGTGTGACAAGCAGAGTAAGTGGAGGTTGTGGAGAATATAAGAATGAATTAAAACAAAAGGAAAGACAACGGTTAGTGTTGCCCTCTTACCCTCATACTGCCAGTCTGAAGGGGTCAGGGGTTAGTGGAGCCAGAGGAAAGCAGAGCAGAAGCATGGAAGAAAAGAAAAGCATGAACATGTAGTTGGAGACCAGCTCGGATGTTATAAAGGGAGAAAAGAGCAATTAAAAGAACAGATATTAGGAAATGCATGACAAAGTGAGGCAGTTTCAGAAAGGAAGTAGAAGTCTTACTAAGGACATAGTGCATGAACCACCAACGTTTTTGCAAACATGTCCAGCAGATCGCTTCTTGCTTCCAGTAGCTACCAGCTGACATTTAGAAAGGAAGTTGGGAGCATAACAAATTTGAGTCAACAGGAAGAATAAAGACCTTTGTGTTGGTAAACTAAATGTGAGTTTTAGAAAGGGCAGACAAAAAACACTCAAACATTTAGCGTTTTGTCTTTTTCCTCTTAAACATCTCTGCCTCTATCTTCTTGTGTAATATTGAATCACAAGCAGCTTGCCATCAGGTACTACGTTTTTACATAACATGTAATCAGAGACGGACAGAAAAAGGATACGCAAAGAGCACGATACTGCATCAACAGTCAGCGCTATAAGGTTTCACACCCGCCTTCTGTTGTCTGACAGCAGTAGTAGGCAACTACACACCTGTTGCCAAGTGAAAAAAAAAGTGGATAGTTTTCTTATTAAATATGCATGTGAACCTTTACTGATGTGATGGTTTAAAAGTTAATATTCATCAGGCATAAAACTGTGTGCAGTTTTAATCATGGCACATAAAATAATTAGCATTTAAATTGTATTCAAAACCTCAAGCTACCAAATTGACTTTTTATATCAGATTGACATTTCTCAATGTACCTCATATGTCTTTTGAGTGTGTTTTTTTTCTGCATCGTGGAATTTGTAATCTACAAAGTAATCCCCTATTTCCCCAAATGTGACTAGCAGTATAAAAGTAAGTTCTCAGCTTTCAGTTTGTTGGAAAGCAGACATTTGCCTTCTCAAAAAAAAAAATAAAATAAAATCTAAAACCCTTAAGGAATAATTAGATACAAACTCGTCTTGCGCTGCTAATTCCTCAAGTCTACTCACTGTTCATTTTCAGAGTTCCATGATTTTATAGCAATTAGGAAACCTGTACCCAGCTGGTGAAGAAATAGCAGGATGAGGGTTTCCTTTAATAGCGACAAAATGAACAGAGCAAGTGGGTCACACCTAGCAATCTGAGACATAAACAACAAGCAACATCAAAATACGTATGCAAATCTGCACTGAGAAAATATACTCTGTGTGAAGAAGAAAGTGAGCGCGCATATGTGCGTGTGCGGAATAAAAGTTACCTGCTCTCATTTTGAGAGGCTTTTTAAAGGATCACAGACAGTCTGTTTTGTTAGTTTTGCATATGTGTGTTCAGGCACCAGTGTGCGTGCTTGCGTGAGTGCACATGTGCACGCGTGTGTGTAGGTTTAAAGGACAGCTGTGGCAGGCAGGAAGTGGAGAAAGACAAAAGGCAGAGCGAGTTGAGATACAGAACAGTGCCTCCATTTGCAGAGCTATTCGTCTTACACTGTGATTAGAACACAAGCATATGTTGGACTAGGAAAGGAAAGTCATACACTCACATGTACTACATACCCCAAGCAACATATTCTAAATGATTGCATCATCTTATGTAGGTGATAATATCTACATAAGATTATACATCAAACTTTCACTCCAACAGCCTGTGGAGTGATGAGAGACTAGCAAAAAATCCCCATCTCATGGCTCTGTGGGTTCCTACAATTACGAGCCATATTGTCCTATCCAATCTCCTCAAATCTCCTCCCTGTAAATGGTAATAATGCATTATAAAACCTCCAGACCTTGAACTGCTACAGCATATACAAAACATAATTGGAAAACTGCTTACAGATTTATCCAGCTATCTGGCTGACCAATGCTAAAAAGCTACATTGTTGATTTAGGGTATATAGAGGAGATCATGTGGATTACAAGGAAGGAAAGGCAGCAGAGTAAGCAATAATGCAGTGCAGCAAAGAGGTGGTGTTTCAAACTGCATAGAAGAGTTCAGGTTGATATCTTATGGATGCAGAACAATATAGAAATTGAGCTCAAAGATGTATACACTATAATCAGTGTATTATATTAAGGTGCAGTGTTTGGTTTATTTTGTTCTGTGTGATAGTTATGTCTTCCCAAGGAGGAAATTGATTCTCTAACATGACAATGCGTACAAACAATACAGAGCAAAAAAAAAAAAAACAAAAAAAAAAACAGAGTGTTATGGAGCCACACAGATGAGTACACAACTCATGAAGAAAGGTGTGTGTATGTGGGCTGGTATTTGTAGTTGTAGATTAGCAGCAAACAAACTGGGCTTGAGATGGATTAAACAGGTGTATATGAATGAAAAATATTGTTTATCAGTGAAATGTAGGGTCTTTCAAGCATTTACCTAAAACTAAAAGTCAAAGTATGTAACATTTCTCACTCGTTCCCACTCCACTCAGCGAATGAATGAATGGATGAATGAATGGGAGTGGTGAAGCAAACAATTGACTGAATGAGGATAGTGAAAAATATGGCTGACTCTTTCACAGCTTCCTCTTTTTGTCAGTGTGACACCAACAGGTTTGGAGGCAATAAGCTGAAGGGTCCATGTATGGTGTACTGTACGTATGCATGTGTCTGCTTTGTCCAGAGTTTTGTCTCTCAGACAGAACTGCACACTAAGTCACAAGAGTATAACAGGATTCTATTTTACCACCTGTGTACGATGAATGGTGCATGATGCATGACACGCAATGCTGTTATTGGCTGAAGGTACAAACTCACTGCCCAAAGATCCATCTGTCTCAGCGTTGAAACATCCTGAACACAATAAATTATAGAAGTATATAGAAAATACAGGTAGGGTCTGCCTGTACACTGTCAGGGTCTCAGATGCAAAAATGATTATTATTATAAGATTATTATAGAGATTATTATAGAGATTGTACTTGTGCATATTAATGCAAAATAATGATATCGTAGAATACAATATTGTAAGAGAACAAAGCACAACATGGCCTGGATTAAAGCAATGGTCATTATTTCTTTCTTCTTGTAGAATTTGCTCTGTAGGCTCTAACAAATGAAAGGCTATAATTACACTTATTACACCAAAAATTCACTTTCCAACTTTACTGCATATTGCAGCTCAAGTTCTTTTGTATTTAGTCCTGCATATACTCAGGATGTAGAAAATCTACCATGTAACTCAGATTTTAGATCATCACAGGGATTTTTGGGTTGGTTAAATACTTGACAGCTGTTTCCAGGCACATCATGGACTCAATAGTTGTATTCTACTCCATGTCTCCAAATGGAAGCTTGGAAAAGTGGCATCATTTTTCCATACCAGCACAAAATGACATCATTTCATCTGTCGTTAGTATATGTTAAATCTTTTGATTTGGACAGAGGGGAAATCGCTGTAGAGGGAGGGTGTATTACTAACCATGGGATGTTCTAACTCCACAGATTTGAGTCGGCATGTTGCAGACGCAAAGCCATGAGACTATGAGTGCAGTGGGTCACTCGGCTGAACACATGCCTTGTGTCAGCAGAGATAGAGGGGGAACCAAGTGGTGAAAAAGGGAGCTGTTCTGCTTGTTAACAAAAAAAAGGCATGTAAGTTTTCCAGTCCACTGTGAATTACTGGTGACTGGTGGACCAGGACTAATATTGCGAATAACTTCGATATGTTGTTGTGGGGAAGGGTGAGACACTGCTTAGAGATAAGGGGTCAGTTGACATCTTTTTTCTTTTTCTTTGGAGCAGCACTCACAGCATCACCCCATACCTGCATATTCAGTGTATCTGGGTAACACAAGGATCACCAACCCTGCAACCAACCACTGTCAGAACCAGGCATCGGTACTGAAACCTGTGTCAAATGGGCCCCGGGGCCAAATAATGGAAGCCTGTAGTATTGATAACCTGTGACATTATCAGTTTTCATAACAGTATTGGAGGCAGAAAGATAGAATATAGATTCACTATGTTTTATATCAGCATAACAGCTGTTATGCAAACTTTTCTCACAAACTCTGTTTCTCAATAAGAAAGAGATGCACAGTTTGAGTGTTAAGCATATGGAGCTAGTTGATCTGCCCTGTGAGTGCTGCTAGCATACATTTAGTGCTAAATATAGGCTATGCATTGCTGGAGACCACTGTGGGGATTAAAAGTGACAACAGTGATAAGACTTTGGGTCTGTTTATACATTTAATCTGAAATGGTCAGAGCATCATCTGTTCTGTCATTCAGTTTCTCAGGTAAACTAAAACACTGTCAAAATTTTAATGAAGAAAAAGTCCTGCGTACAGTTTTATTCTAACAATTATGTGTGAAAGACTTTTTTTTCCCGTAAATAATTATTTCTAATTGGCTATTCCTTTCACATTATTAGAAAGTCAGAATCTATGATAGTGATTAGTTCAAAATAATTCTATTAAACTTTCCTTCT
>JAPQRQ010000008.1:22338765-22353326 GCA_037367365.1 Apogon talboti
CGTCCAAATGGGTCATATCTGATGACCATGAAAAGATGACAAACTGGATTTTACACCAATTATTTACATGTATTGATTGAACTAGTGGATCAACAGGTATTAAACAGTTTAGATCAGTAGATGCTTTTGGTCGGTGATGGATGATTAGGTCTTTATGGGTTAAAAAAAATATATATCAATTTCAGTTTGGAATGTAATTTATCTACTAATAATGGATGTATTTCCTTGCGGTGGAGCTACATTAAACTGACGAAGGGCAGCACTGAGAGTGATGGTCTTAGTTCTGGCTGCTCCTACCTTCTGTGTCCTGGCCCCAGCTGTGGGTTAGCAAAGAGAGGATTGCCATTCCTGTCCCCAGCCATCTGATGAGCCACAACCCCTGTTGCATCTTCTGTCAAGCCTTATTGCCTGCCCACCTGGACAAAAACAGGAAAGAATATTTTTCAGTCATGTCGCAGAGACCCTCCTGGCTCTCATGGATGCGCAGCTGTGACAAACAACACATTTGCAAAACATAGAGACAGACAGGCACAAACACACAAGTATAAGAGCATCATCAGATTTTAAAGACACACTCTACCTTCCAGTGTAGACTATATTAAGCAATCTGATGGATTATCTATATACAGTAACTTTTTGATGACTTCAGGGACCTCTAAATCTAAGCCTATGTGCAGGGCTATTTGGATTTACCATTCATTTAGATTTGATTAACAATAGCCATTGTTTAACCCACATTTCACCATGAAATGAAATGAGATGAAACTGTAAAGAATCTCCACAATCAATATTTAAGTGTAGTTATTTCCAATGAAACTTTCCATACTACCATTTTAAGGTAGTTTAAAAGGGCTTGTTTTCCTTCACTGCATCCATAACAGAACGTCTACGTTCAGTTAGCCACAAAAAAGGAGCGCTGACACCTTTAATGTACAGGAGCATCTGGGTGAAAATGGGGCACCCATTAAAAAGTATACTTTCCACAGACCTGTCTGAGAGGTGACGCAAAAAAATTCAGGTTTGAGCAAAAGCAAACGTTAAAAAAAAAAAAAAAATAGAGTTCACATGCAAAATAGAGTCAACAAAATAACTTCCAAACGTCCAGATATAGCCTCATCCAAGAGTATGTTGCATTATTGCTGTTCAGTTATTTTACATTGCTTTGTTTGAGGAGCTGTTAGAGAAGACCAAGATGTCTGCTTTCCAAAGTCCCTGTAATATTTATGCCTATTTCATCTATTTTGAAGAAATGAAAAGCAACACACCAATCTTTTATTTACTACAGATATTTTGACATCTTACAGAACACACACTGCAATCATTGACAGTGGCAGCGTTCCATTTTGGTGTGTCTTTTTCTGGGCCTTGACATGTGCATGTTGTCCCACTGGAACTGCCCAATGGGTCATTTGAATGGAACAGAGCCATTGTTAATCTACTGACCAAACACCTGTGCTTTTGCTACTGTGACAAGCCAAACCCTGCAAGCTATTTCAGTTCTGTGACTTAATATAGCTAATTAGCAAATGCTGTTTTTTCACTGCTGGTATTAGCTTAACCCTCAAAGATCGAGACCGCTCTCTGTAGCCAATATGTTCAGAAACTGTTTCCAAATGAATTTTTACTCTCTATTTAACCTTTCCTAAATGATTTAGCAATTTATTATAATATTATCCTCTGAATTTTGCATTTATTTACCTGTTTAATTGACTGATCATAAAAATGTTCATAAAAGCTCAGAGTAAAGTCAAATGTTATTGTATCAAAACAGAAAATGGTGACTTTTTCAGTAAAATATAGCATTAACTGGACATAAAACCAAGTGTTTCCTTCCACTGTCATTGATCCAACTCCATAGGTTTTACTGGTGAATCAATGTTGTAGAAGATGACGGTGTTTCCACGGTAACTACAGAGCCTCTGAACGTCCAAATGGGTCATATCTGATGACCATGAAAAGATAAACTACATTTTACACCATTTTTTACATGTATTGATAGAATTAGTATATCAACAGTTTAGATCAGTTGATGCTTTTGGTCGACGGTGGTCGTTTGGGTCTTTATGGGTTAAAAGGGCGTGAAAGCAGAGATCCTCCGCTTTCCATTGGAACCACATCTGTCTTATTTGGACATTCAGAGACTGTTTAGTGAATATGTTTAAGCCCTAATAGTGTTCAGCATTGATTCATTATAATTTCTTAATTTGACTCTATAAATGGTAGTAACTTGCTTCCAAAATTAATTTGGAAATTTAAAACATCTATATTTATTACTCTGAATAAGGAAAAAAAATCTGAGGTTATGCCGAGACATAATGCTCTAAAATATTTTGTCATCTTTCCGGGCAAATTTGTTGGTAAATATACACATAGGCACAGACAGATTAAGAAATGCTATTACTATAATCCGTTTTAGCCAGATCATTCATTAGTGGAAATCAGAAAAGGCTTCACCCAAGTATAACTTCCCTGACACTCCAGCATATTTCCCTCTTTTAGCAAGCAGTAAAAGGATATTCATTTATGTAACACAAAAGACAAATACATATAATCCTGTCATGAAAAGAGCAAACAGCACAGCATGAAACAGGCAGAGCTCAGACACTGTATCCGTTGTATATGTTGTGGGTTTTTGACTACACTGAGACACAGCATCTATATAAAGAAACGAAACAGCCAATTCGAGCTCTGGTTAAAATCCCAACCAAAGCAGTGTGTGCAGATTGCAGGTTGACCCTCTGTATCACACACATCAATCCACATCAACACATACTCCGAGCCAAAGGAAGCAATGTGTCAGTACAAAGAATAGAAGGCTTTTAAGCCTCTGTCTGAGCTAGTTGATGTCACACCTTCCTCACCGGGCTTATTCTCTGAACAGGTGATAAGCTGTGAAATCAGCTTTCATAACATACGGCATGGGGACAGGAGGGGACTCGCGAGCATCAACACCATCGTATCAAAGCGTGTTTGACAAAATCGGCATCTCAGACTCAGCAGTTAATTTGTAAATATGATGTCTCTCTCACAGGCGGCTTTCCTTTCACACAGAGTACAGAGCATATCTTGCTTGCTTTCTTGTGTTTCTACTGTGCTGTCACACACCTAAGCGTTATCACATGTATTTTACAGTCCCGAGCACCAAACAGTGGACATCTTAAACATAAAGGAGGTGGACAGCAGGATACAGCGTGGTTTCATACTGGTTTCTTATTCTCCCGCTGCCGTCTCATCTCTCTGAATCCCACCAGTGTCCCTTTTTGAGGCAGATTTGATTTCCCACATTCATACATCTAGCTTTCTTAAGAGCTTCTGAGTAAGACTGCTTTGATCCCTTTCACATGAGAAAACCAGACCTGTACAACCAGCCACCCTGAAGAGAGATGTCAGGGGTTTTTTTGTTTTTTTTTTCACCCACAGCTTCCTCTGAATCTCCCCTTGGTTGACATGGGAACGCTGTGCCTCATTTGCATAGGAAACCAACAATGTTCCTTCAAACTTAATGGACAAGCAAAATGAGGAGATTGTTGATGGAGGATTGAAGACAAAAAAAGCCCCCAGTACATCTAATGCAGTGCTCTCATCCACTATTATAAAAATACAGGCAGAAAGTGGAATCTAGGGTGTTTGTGTCAAGACCGAGCGAATGAACCGGCCCAAATGCACGGTACTGAAGGGAGTAAGCGGATTTATTAAACGTGAAAATAAATGTGAGGAAAGAAACACAAAAACCTGGGGTGAAAATAGCCGAGTCCGCAGTGCTGACGGTGAGTGTCCGGGTTACGGCTGTGAGACCATGATGAGTCTGTGGTGGGCTGGGGAGTAAGTCGTAAAGGCAGAACGTTCCACCACCGCACATGACCAGAGGAGCCGCTTAAATAGGCTCCTGATGGAGATCTGACTCAGGTGCGGTGCTCGCAGGTGAAGACAATCTGTCACCAGTCTGAGGGAGAGGTCTGTGGCTAAACATGAGTGCACCATGACAGTTTGGGTTTGCCCCCATAGGAAAACCCACTTTTTTAACCTCCTAGGACCCACTGTCCACATATGAGGACAAGAAATTCACAGCTTTATACAAAAAAATAAAAAAAGAAACAGCTGTCCACCGCAAATGACATTCCATAAAATTTTTTAAGAATGCATCTGAAAAAACTGTTGCATCATTATATTTCCAATATAAGCAATTATTTAATTAAAAAAAGCCAAAACTCAAAAACCTATGGGGCTCCTGGGTCTGAGGAGGATAAAGGTGGTGCTGGTCAATATCAAGTCCTGCAGGGAGTCATGATTTTGTCTTAAAATGATTATAAAAGTTACATTCCTGTTTTTACACATCAGCATCTAGGTCACTGTACGACTGTCTGAAACATCTCACCTTTGGTTTGTGCATGTAAACATCATACCCTGATTTAAAATGCCTCGGTAAGACCCGTTTATGAAACTGGACGCCCCGGCTAGTGTACTCCGAAACCAACCGGGACACTGTTTGACACATCCATCTGATCCATCTGACAGTTGCAAAATACTGTGCAGGTACTAAACGATACAACACGAATACAAACATGTTGACAGCAATGAAGCATCTCACTTCTGGAGAGACACACCAACAGTGGAGCATGTCAGGTCACCGTGGAAACATGTCTATATGGACAAAAATCCAAACCAGTCACTGAACCTCGTCATGACGATGATGCGCTTCCACCTGTATCAACATCTTCATCCACCGCTTCTCCCTTGTCTTACGTGGAGGCAGTGACAGACTGACAGATGTCAAAGTGAGGACATGTTTACCAGTTTATCACACTTCCCATTGCTGGCAGGAGAGGAATACAAATCCACCACAGTGTTGGAGTTTTACAGTGCTAAACCAGCTATAACTCAATGTGGTTCTTTTTCAATATCCGCTGTCAAATGCATGTAAAGCTATGTGAACAGTTTCTATAATGTCAGATTAAATTGCTGCATTATGGTGCCTTTGCAAACAGCGGCAGTAATCAGAAACCACAATACTAGTGTTATTATGTACTAGATACAGCCATAGTTACATGTGCACACCAGTATCCTATAGCCTGGAGTGCATGTAAACACATTCCATGTTGCAGTTTCCACACTGAAATTGTTCATACTGTGCGACTGACTGCATCATGTACTGTATATTTATTTCTTTATAGATGGTATATATGAAAAAAGACAGTATTTTGTGTGTTTGTATTTTGTAAAGCAAACCCTATATCAATCAAAGCCTTCAAAATTAAATTAAACTGTATTTGTGTTAACAGAATAAGCAACAAACTTTAGAAAATAAAGAAAATGAAGTAATATATTATGAAATTGCCAGGATCCACTATACATATGCATATGTGTGCACGCTTTGTATAAGCGCCAGATATTTAGTACATCACATGTGGCAAATTATTTATGTATGAATTAAAGACAGAAAAAAACTCAACCCTCCAAATAACACAGTGTCTGTTGATCATTTATGGCACGAAACAATGGCAAAAATATTAACTACGGCAGTACAGAATTAAGAAAGGGCAATCCAGCTACGTCTCTATTTAAAAATATAATTCGAGACAAGATATAGGATGAAGTCATTTCAGAAAGAGAATAGAACAGTTATATTCATGCATTCATGTGTGTACAATGACATTGAAAAACAAGGGAATGAGTCATTTACATTGTGTTGCCATGTTTATACTGTAGCCCTGAATGTGGCCTGTACTAGGTCAGGTGGTCAGAGTTCAAGTGTTCAGTTTTCAGTTTAGATTGCTCTGTATTATAGGTCACTCAACCACAATCCAGCCTGAAAACCCTCTAAGGCGAAGAGGTCTGGCTGGAGGAAAAATGTCTGACTGTATTAATATGTACAGTATATTTCTCTCTTGAGGGATATGGTAAAGTGGAAGTGGAAAGGAGATCAAACTTCTGAAACAAGGTGAGGACAATAGAGTGTGGACAGTGTTTAAGGTTGGCTGAGAAGAGGGAATGAAGCAATCACGGTTATGGATTACACAGAGGGTGAAGATGCAGTTTTTTATCCCCTAAGTGCAGAGGCTTTGCAACAGCTTGTCTTCCTCTGTCCGTGTTCCTTCGATCGCCTCTCATCCGACACAGTTCTTTTTCCAACTCTTCCTGCTCATGTGCTTTGGTGTTGACAGACTGTCACAGAGGTTCTGATAACAGAAATCACATCTTTTTCTTAACCCTTTAAGGACATGGACCACCTTAACCAACAGGAATCATCATTTTTGCTCCTGACAAATTCAGAACAAACAAAAACCACCAACAACCACTGAATAAAACAGTCTAATTACAGCAAAGGCCGTTGGTCTTGTTCATATTATGGCTGATTTGTCTTTCTAAAAATCGAAATATTGGTTCAGTTTCGTCACAGTTGTATAGGTTCATACATGTCTAGACTGCTGACAAACTGAAGAACAATGTTAACAATATGATTCTATCACATTAATATATTGATTGTTGATTGATTATTTATTTTGAATATTTAAAAAAAACCACAAAAAATTAATATTTCGAGAAAAAACATACTCAAAAAGCCAGGATGAAGTTTAACTTATATATATTCCCGCCCCTTACCCCATTCTTTTACCTAACTTACATTCCCATGGCAGATCCCATAATTAACAAAATAAACTCTGTCATCTCCTAACAATAATACACATATTAAAAAAATAAACTCTGTCCATTTCATACAGTAATACACAAATCAAACATAATCTTTGTCCCTTTCTAAAAATAAATAAACTTTGTCATTTCATAACAATACACATATCAAAATAAACTCTATCCATTTCATATATACATTATTATACGGACACATTACGACTGTCACTTTTATAAATAGGCTACATTTCTGTATGCATACATTAAACCACACTACAGAGCATTTGTAAACAGTGACAGTAAAGACCAGTCATAGGCCACAGGACATCTTACCCCGAGACGTAAACTGATCTGTACTTGGTTAACACTTCCCAGTCAAGCACCTGACACACCCGCACAGTAACATTATGCCCCCCACAGTCCTAGTGTGTGATGTAAAACTAGTAGCTACAAATGGACAATCTCATATCGTGGACATGAGTTAACATAGTATCTGCTTTACACTTGAGTAAAATAAGTAAATAAAACCAATGGACCAGTCACACAGAAATTACAGCGAGCATACATGATAAAAGCATAAACACTGATAGACATGTACACACTAACAAACGTACACACACTCCCATATGCACTCATACATACACACACCCTCACACACACACACACACACACACACACACACTACATATTTTTGGGCCATAAAACAGTTGATGATAAGGTGAGGCATTAAATGAATAAATTGTGATATTGAATAAATATAAATAAAGTTCTGCTCATTTTCTGTGCTTCACTAATTCTCACACTAAATGGCTGGAGGGTGAGTAGAATTTACAAAAAAAAAGTACTGAATTGTAGTGTTGTCAAAGGTAACTAAAGATTCATTTTTTTCGTGATAAAAAAAAAACCTGACAGCTTTAAAATATCTCCACATTATTTTTATGAAAACCAACACGACACTGATAAGTAATGTTATGTTTATTTAAATCTCTCTTTAAAGACCTACGCCTACACGTTACAAAATCTGTATAGAACAGACGCACCAAGTGAAATGTGATAATTATCCCACATTTCTTCTATCTGTGAGTGTATAAATCAGTATTAGTTGCAGTAGCACCAGCATGTCTACCAGAGTTCTTACATAATCTACACAATATAAAGGATACACTTAAGCTCCAGTTTTATCAGAGAGTCCACTTTAAACCGTGGACCCTCTGATAAAGTGCAAATCAGTCTGTCTGTGGCCGACTTGGGCTGTGAACTCATCAGCAGCAGCTCAGGGTTGTTTTTTTTAAAATATACACTCACTTCAGGCTTATCTTCAGTTCATTTTAAACCATGCAGGATAACATTGTGCGATTCTTGACTGTAGTGCGATGCACAATGCAGCCGCCCGGGCCTCCTCGACATGGTACGAGGCCGAGAGACGCGGCAGTGCTGTGTCGAGTGTGAAATACCGATTCATTCATTCATTTTCTGAACTTAATCATCGAGAGGGTCGCAGGGATGCTGGAACTCATCCCAGCTACCAGTGAGTGAAAGTGGGGTACGGCCTGGACGTGTCTCCAGTTCATCACATTCATACCTGCAGGTGATTTAGATTAACTTATTAACCTATTACATGTATGTCTCCAGATGGTGGGAGGACGCTGGAGTACCTGGAGAGAACCCACTCCACAGAGAAAGGCCCACACTAGTTGGCACTGGGATTGAACCACTTAAAATATGTAACAGCCTAACAGCCCTACTGAATTATTTATTGTTTGTACTATTAATTATGGTTACCAAGTGTATTTACGTCAATTTATGGTGATTGTTCATGGAAACTCTGTCATCTTCTACAACACTGATTCACCAGTAAACCCATGGAGTTGGATCAATGACAGTGGATGGAAACACTGGGTTTATGTTCAGTTAATGATAGATTTTACTGAAAAAGTCACTTTTTTTCTTAAGTTTTCTCTGTTTTTGATATAATAACCCTCAAATATAATCTCACCATGGTGATTAAAATACATGAGCAGTAAATTAAATAAAGGAAAATGTCTGATTTTCACTGAAAAACTGCAAAATACACAGGATAATATTATGATAAATGCTGATAAATCATTTAAGAAAGGTTAAATAGAGAGAAACATTTATTTGGGAACTGACACAAAAGAAGCACTGGATATTTATGGGTTTAATGCACTTTTTACAGATTCTGTGTTTCGTATTAGTATTAATAATATCTTCCCCTGCAGTGTTGAAATAAGTGGTAGATGAGAATCTTCACATAAAAGTGTAGCTCGTACCTCCATAGTCTGGTGACGTCTGAATTCAAGGCAGACAAACACACACCGTTTCAGACACTTGTGTTTTGTCAAAATTACTGGAGTATTGAATGAAAATTCCACCATCTTTAATTGATTTATGTAAATATGTCCTCTAATTTAAAGTGGGTGAGTGTGTCTCAAGACATGCTATCCATTGAATGAGGATTAAACTGCTAGAGTTCTTTTACTGATCACTGAGGCAGCCTTTGAAAAAAGTTTGAAAAACTCTTGCAAAGTAAAGAAACCCTCACTGCATTAGATATGAGATATTACATAAACATTTAGACTCTTTGTGTAATAGTCCTCTTATGTATGAATAAGTAATACTTCTGCAGAGCTGTGTTTCAACACCTTAAAACCATTAGTTTAGCAGGTAGATTAGGTCACCAGTGTTGTGCAGCCTACTAATCTGATTCTCTGCAGCAGCTCTAAAATGCCCCATTGTACAGGTAAGGTCCCTAATAACATTATGGATAGAAGCTGCCAGCACACCTCACTAAAACAAGTGCTTCATTTTTTATTCATCTCCTGACACATTTTGCAGTTGTTCACACATGCCTATGGTAAGGTCACTGAGAACATCAGAAGTTTAAATGTAACTGTTATAACTTCCAAGTTGGAGATTTGAGGTTGTCAGTATTCCTGCTGTTTCCACAGTTTGTGAGCCTTAACCTCTTGGATACATCATCCAAATCTGATAACCCAACTAAGTTGCATGTTTAAACATTCAGCGACAAAGTGCTTCTAATTCAAACTGGAGAAAGCAGCCATTTTTCAGGAGATCTGACATTCTCATTAATCTCAAATCAGCCACCTCCCCTCAGTGTAGGTTATGAAAATTGCAAACTCATCAGTGTATCTTAAACACCAGATTGCCTCTCTAGCAGCCCCTCCCCCATCCACATTTACAATGCCCTACGATGTCATGTACCGCTGATTGATAAAACGACCAAATGCTAAACAATGTGTTATAAATTATGCAAACATCTGAGTCATAAAATCTGGACGTCGCCAGTCACACATGCTTCCATAAACGGGAGGACTTTATTCAGCCTTCAGTGTTGTCTTACTGTTCTGTGTTTAATCACTGTGTTTACAATAGAGTTACATCAAAATTATAACAGCAGCACAGTGCAATTATAATGGTAGCCGACATTCAAAACACCCAAAACATTAACTACATTGTCTTTTTCCACGTACACTGACAGAAATGAGTTAAAACAGACAATAGATGTAACAATAGGAGGACTGTTCCCATACATATCCAGTGCCAGGCATATAGAAATGCACTGCCAGACAGAAAAAAAAAAGGGGACATAGGTAAGAGCAGACAGGAATGATCTGTGGAATATTCCATCAAAGTCAAAGCATTTGACAGGACAAGAACTGCTCAATGTGGAGTACACACGTTCTCCTGTTTGCATCAGATTTCCTCTGAGGTTTTTTCTTTGAACAAAATTGTCCCATATATTTGTGGATGTACTGCATGTGTTTCATCCCTGCAATTGTCTGCCCTTTCAAAAAATACATAGTAGGATAGGCACCTTTAACATGGAGTCTTATTTTTACATAAAAATGTGAGCAATACACCACATTAGTAAGTACTCTGTTCCCACACAGTGCATTTATTGCTTCAACAATGTGTGTTTTAGAAAGTGAATATAGCTCTGAAAATGTTTAATTGTTGTTGCTGTGTAGAGTCATACATACTCCAACTGCCTGAGCTGTGACTGGACTGTGATTACATGGATATGCATTCCCATATGGTCTAGCGGTTAGGATTCCTGGTTTTCACCCAGGCGGCCCGGGTTCGACTCCCGGTATGGGAACCCCTTTCCTTAATTTTCTAAGGGATCAATAAAGTCCTATCTAATGATTATAAGCACACTTTCATGTGTTTAACTTACTTAATGGCCTATATACAGGTCTGTTTTCAGTAAATGGCTGGATTTCTTCAAAAATAACGTCACCCCACCTACCATTACTAAGAAGTTACAGTAAAGGAACAGTCACAGGACACGTAATACGTAATGCCTCACCCTGAGATGTAAGCTAATCTTAACTTAGTAAAAGCCTTGAAATCAAGCACCTAACATCCCCGCCGCCACAGTGATGTCATGTTCTGGAGTATCATGTAAAACTAGTGGGTGGAACTGCACGTGTAGTCATGCGTGCACAACGGCAAAATGTGCAAGTAAGTTAATAAAAAATGAAGCAATTGTTTTAGTGAGGTACGCTAAAAGACTGCTGGGCTATCATTAGGCAACCTGCAGTAAGCATCACTGTGGGAACCGGCTTCAAGAGAGCAGCGCTTTGTGTGAGTTGAGGGAAGAGACATATGGTGTACAATGTGGGCTACATTGGCTGTGACTGTTTTCTTAATGGTTATGGGCCAAAAAAAATAAGAGTTAAGGAATAGCATCACATACAGTACACACAACAGCAGCCTGGCACTGACTCATAGAAAAAACCGGACCTGAATAATAAATTATTTCTGCACAATGTGAGTTAAGTCTGCAGTGCACGATAACATTGTTCAGTATTGCAATAAATCAACCGACTTTGCACTCAACACCAAATGCCTGCATGATAACTGTGAATGCATGGCACATGTAAAGTGATTTAACTTTAGCAATGTGTTCATCCTGCCTTTTCATATAATAATAATCTGATAGCAAACATACACCTGGGAGCCACACAAACACACCACAGCATCTGTGAAGTGGGTAACATGAAAGCAACATTTACATTTACTGAAGTATCTTGATGCTCAGATGCATCGATCACTGACAAACAGAAGATGGAACATTCGCAGGCCAAACTTTGATATCAGTTCATCAACAGGACACGATAAAATACCAATAATGTAATGTGCAGTAAGCCCAAGGTTCAAAGTTTACATCTCCCAAACACCAAAACAAAGTAAATCATGTAAAGGAAGGTTGTGTCAACGTGTGTTTTTGTCCTCTAGATGCTCAAAGCTGGTGCTGCTGCTTCCTCCCTCTTCTCCTCCAGCTTTATGAGACAGTTACCTGCCTCTTACTGTAAAATACTTCACCATTACACTTGGGCTTTCACTGACTGTGCTACAGGTCCTAGTGCCAGTTCTTTTGATCCACTAGCTTTTGCTCTTTTTGAGGAATCCACAAGGAACTGAGTAATTTACTTTTGCAAATCCAGCCTGCACTGGGTCTAAGATACACTGTTATTGTTACTGGAATCAAGACGTCATTACACTATGACTGTTCCCAGCAACAGAATTAAACCTTTTTCATGTATTTTATATTACAGCTCTGGATTTTCACTTCTCTCAACTCTGCCAGGGGTACTGCATCACCCTCCACACCCCTTCTTCTCACAGCTTTGACTGCAAGATATAAGCTCAACAACTTCTTGGTGAAAGCAGGTGAAAAACCTGAGGCCCTATGCCAAAGCTACCCAGATGCAGACTGATCCAGACAAATTCCATCGGTATGCTGCTTGACCTATATGTACAGTATGTGATTATATTCCCTTTAATATAGACCGCAGAAGTCCCATCCCTTCCATTTGTGCCCCGTGGAACCTTATTTCAGAAAAACAAAAATATTGTATTGCTGTCACTGACCAGAGACTAGTCATTTTTTAATCCCATTAATTTTACATTTTAAGAAAGTCTCAATTTGTGGGAAAACCGCTGAACTATGGGACATCCCATAATTTGCAGAAGTGGCATCACTGTAACTGTGTCTCTCCATGTTCTGTCGCTGAAGACGTCTCTGCAGCGCCAACATGACCAACCTGTAATTTTCACCTCTTTTAACACTTTTTTCACTTCTCTGTTGCCGGTTAAGGTAAAATGTACCACGATAGCCACTTGAGATGCAGACCATTAGCTGCTTAACACAAAACTACATGTTTCTTTACTGACTTTGCCCCAAACTGTGGCTTTAATGGCTGATAAAATGATCTAAATATGCATATTGTTGTAGTTTTAAACATTACAATATCCTATAGTGCTTTCACTGACACTTGTGTGACTGTTTAGCATCTAGCACTAATATTCACATACAACACACTGCTGCATAAAATAGCATGAAGTATCCATTATATACACATGTGCAGAGTATGTAGCATGTAGTACCCAGTATGTGACTCTGAGTGCAGCCATAATCTGTAGTAGCATCCCCAGCTCACTAATCATGGAGTTATCAGCCTCAGTAACAGACCAGTCAGCACATGGCTCTAACGCCGCTAAAGAGCATTTATAAACCAAACCGAAATGGATCAGGCTAAACACACATTCAGCCAGTTGGTGTGTGAGCCTTATCTCACTCCCCCCCGCATTTATCTCTAAAACCCACCCACACCAATGGCTGATACCAAGACAATTCATTAACTGATGATGTCTGTCACGTAAAGTGATCAATGACTCTAGAGGACGATGTACCTCATGCTCTGCACTGCTGCACACGCTCACAACTGCACCTGGCAACCACGCTGTGAGAGCTTCATGTTTCAGCACAAAAGGAAATAAAAACAACATCAGCAAACTGAATGCAATATTGCATATATGTCTTGGCTTTTGTATCGGAGGAAATGATAAATAGATGGCCATGGTTAAAGATGCAGCAAAGTAAGGTAAAGTAATTATGGACTTGGAGGGAAAATATTAAATAAAAAAGAAACAGTGGCTTTTTTCTTATAGTTAATCTGTTATAAAATGGAGGTATTAATTAACCCGACTTCAGTAATTGAGGTTAAATCATTTATTTAGATATTTATTCCACTGACTTAGATGTCCAGTTTGGACTTTTTCAATTTCTAATGAACAGTTTCTTGATGCTATTTGCCAACGTTGTCAAACTGTTTCCTGGGGAGGATATAATATTAGCTGACTTGCTTGGCTAGTGCCATTTTTCTGATCCAAATGATACTACTAGGGTATTGAGACCAAGACAAAACCAAGACCATGACACACTAAGGCGAGACCAAGACCAAGACCAAAAACAGACCAGAGTTAGAATCGACATGACATGATTACTCATATCAATTGAAGAGCAAAAGGCGTTGCTGTAAAGTGTTGTGACTATTAAATCAAATTCATGTTCTCTTTTCTATTATATTGTCCTTATGTCTTTCATTTTAAATCACCCAGATTTGCCATAGTTACACATTACGCCTATATTTCATGAATATTCTTCTTCTGGGATGTGTTGCAGATATACTCTTTGTGCTCCGTGAAGCCAACGTTAATCACTGCTGACTTCGCTGACATTTTCTTTATTGTAATGTGTGTGATGTGTGCGGACTGTGGAGGACTGGTATTGTCCGGTCAGAAAATTTATACAATGTAATGTATTTTAAAATAGATACATCTGACTGGTTGCATTTGAAGCGGGCGCGTAATAAATAATGATACTGTTCGCATGAGCGCTTGCTTGGTTTTGTACAAATCCCATCGAGACCGCAATGTCCAAGACAAAGACCAAGACCAAAGAGAGTCCAGACCAAGACGAGTCCAAGACAAAGACCAAGACCAAAGAGAGTCCAGACCAAGACGAGTCCAAGACCAAGACCGAGACCAAAGAGAGTCCAGACCAAGACGAGTCCAAGACCAAGACCGAGACCAAAGAGAGTCCA
>JAPQRQ010000008.1:22365167-22375280 GCA_037367365.1 Apogon talboti
GTAGTAGTAGTAGTAGTAGTAGTAGTAGTAGTAGTAGATGTAGTAGTAGTGGTTCTGTAGGTGAAGACAGCTCAACTATCCACTTCCTGTTTGATAATTTTTTGAACCTTCCGTCCTCCATAATGATGCGGTCGTATTTTTGGTCTTGTTTTAGTTCAGCTCTACATTATAAAACATGTAAACCAATGTAATGACCTCGAATCTAAAGTGGTCAGTCCACTTGTCCTTCAGTCAGATTCTGTTAAATAGCTCAAACTGAAGCCATTTTATCGCTCTGTTTCCATTCCAAACCACCTGTTTCACACAAGGCCAGATGTTTTGCGTCATGAAACCGCTGCCTTGACCAGTTGAGTTAGTTGCCGGTTTGAAAGAACATGTTAAAGCACAAAGGAGACACAAGAACATAGACTGTAGAGTTGCTCTTTTTGTTGGAGAATTTTGTTCTATTTAAGAGGCTTCATCAATTTGACTCTCTGGGAAAAATGACCAAAAATCAGCAGCAAAAATAATATCAGCATAGTGTTGTTGATACATTTTTAGGCAAACCTTTATGAAGTAGTAAAACTAGTGTGAAAAGTCAAACTGACCCTTTCATATGATACTGCATCACTGCTTAATGAGGACGTACCTGAACTACTCCACATCCAAACACTAATCACCTCCATATCAGCCTCTTTCTGACTTTATTGCACTTTTCAGAGTCACGCTGTGGGTGGAGGGTATAATATGTCTTACTCAAACACACTTCTGTCGTTGTATTCGACATGCAAAGACCTTTAACAGCCTTATGTCGCCCATTTTAGCATAAAGCGGTATATGAGTCTAATTTGCAACTTTACTGGAGCCTCATTTGTTAGAACGCCGCGATGCATTTTATGTAAAGCGCTGATGCAACAGACGAGATTAGATCATTAGTCAGTGATGAGTGTTACAGCCCTTGTTAATTACTGTTTTATCACTCACTCCTACATACGCCTGGCGTGATTGCGTGTAAAGATGCCTAAATGAATGCAAAGTAATCACCTAAAGCAATCGCAGCATACGGCGCCTGGAGTTATGTTTACTTTAATATTGAGAAATAACATGGAAAGCTATCCAACCCTCTAACAAGCTGCTTAATCTAAAGAAAAAGTACATTAAGCTGAGGTTGACCACCCAGTGGAATGATTATTCTCACCTCCACTTCCACCTGTATGCACCCTGCAGGCCTCTCCCTCCATCCTGTGGTATGAACCAGACACTCCATTACTTCTAAGGATAATTCACCACTGCCTAATATATCCCCTCTGGTTCACTTCAGTTACCAGAGTATTTTACAACCTCTTTAGTTCGCCCTATTAATACTTAAAGGGAAGATGCCCTAAGCTTTCCGCCTTCCATCATGACAATAAAATTTGGTATAGACTGCATCTTTTAGCAGTCCTGGAACTCACACATGCTGTAAAGATCTGCCATCAATCAAGCAGGAACCAACACAGTTGAAAGAAGCCAGTGCAAAAGAGCTTTAATATGCAATTCCTCTAATGGCCACGAGATACAACTCCGAAAAACTGTCTTTACTGAGCATTTAATGCCAGACAATACACTCAAAAATCCCACAGACTTCAAAGTGCTTGTTTTAATGGTCCAAAATACAAGCATATCTCCTTGACTTCTCAATTAGACAAAAAAATGACCACTGGAACCAGGCAAATGAATGATTATCAAAATAGGAGCTGAATTTTGCATTTCACTGCAGATGTATACCAGTCAGAAATCCTATAGAGAAAGCTTTTAGTCATAATATCACCCTGATATGTATAGTATGGTTTGGGTCATAATGTATTCCAGTGCCAGGGCATGTATTTGTATTTTATATTTAGCCTTGTGCCCACCTGGGCTACAGATTGAAATTATTAAGAGGCTAAACTGGACACTCACTATTGTGAAATTATAAGGTTTTCATGCATGGTCCCTGACAAGTAAATTGAATAAATCTACATATAATCAGACTTTTGTTATATTGTATTTGTCTATATTGTTAATTTAGCCACTGACCAATTGAAAAACCTCATCAATGAAGAAAAAGATACAATAATAATCAAAAATACTGTGATTTCTAATTGGAAAATATCCTAAAATACAATCATACATGGCCAGATATCACTGTTATGTATTCTATGTGTCTGTGATGCATGCAGTTTTCCCTTTAGAGCCAGAAATTAACCGCCTTAAATGTACATGTGGAACTATTCATAGAAAACAAGAGACAAACACACTCACAGAGCATCATGCTGAGCTTCATGCTCCACTCAGGCAGCTAATGAGCCTTTATTTCATAGCCTCAGTCCAAATAGAAATCCTGCAGTCACAAACTAAATGCCAAGGTTTGCAAAAAAGAAAAAAAAAAAAGAAAAAATCATGACATGAACATATGGCATGGAGGCCATTTGAAGACAACAACTTAACATGCAGGTGCAGATGTCTAATAGCTTCACTGCTGGTGTAGCGTTGCTTTTTAATTAAGCTACAGAAAGAAAGTAGGAGTTGCTGGCATAACTTCACCTTCTTCCAAGGTGCAGTGAGAAAGAAAATGAACAATAGCAGGTCAAAACTGCAGCAGTTGGTTTAGTATCTACAACTTTGTTAATGTTAGACCAAACAAAATGAGCATATTTAATGTGTGTGATGTGTTAAATGTCAACAGTAGTTCAACATCGAGCGCAAATTCTCAGGTAATTTGTTTAAGCCCCTGGCAACGGGGGTTCCACCTTGTCCAATACAAACAATTTGTTGTAGCACCTTCAGCGTGTAGACCTGATACGGTATCATCATTGCAGTAGGAAATCTGTTACAAAACAAATCCTAAATCATTACAAAGCTACACACTGAGACCGAAGGAAGCAAACTTGTCAGATTCTTCATTAACTGGACAATTATAATACTATCAACAATTTATGCAGAATTTACCCAGCCACAAACATCAGAATCAACATAAAAATAAATGTCAAAAGTAAATAAACACTTTAGTTTAGATACCTGGGTTCATTTTATGGCCCACACATTGTGACTAGCCCCTGGTAACATCGCGGCGCTATGGTAACACCTTCCAAGAGCATATTTCTCATCTCCCCTTCTATATCCATGGGTGTGGGTACATAACTCTTCTCCTTTGTACATTTGATCGTGGGTGACATCCAATGTTAAGGTGAATTACTATCAGCTACTGTGTCGGAGGGTGGACCTGAATTAATATCCCCTTACCTAAAATAGCCCCGAATGGAAGGAACCAAAACTGGCCCTAACAAGGTGCTTCGTATTTCTTTTTGCAGTCACTATGAGGGATGGTATTCATATGGTTACAGTCGATAATTTCACTGATTATGTCACCAAATATTACACACTGAAAGTCATTTGAGCTTGAATGCACAACATGCAAAAGACAGACACATTCACCATTCACACTGATACTCTGACTGGTGCAGCTTTGTAAGTCAATAATAACATCAAAAAAGTATCATAACCACAGCATGAGTGGACTTAAGTGAACTCTGCAAGATCTGCCTCAAAACATACTGTACACCACACTTAAATTTGAATAGTCTGGTTCATTTAACTACTACTAAAGGCTACAAAATCCAAAAAGAGAGCATATTTAAAGAAGAAATTAGCATCACTGTATGTTTTTAAATAAGACCACTGAGTGTGCAAATAGACTAAGTGATTGGGAAGTTTTGGAAGAGCATGCATTTCCTCCTACAGCGCAACATTACTCACACTTACAGGGGAAGTTATCGCATGCCAATTGCGTGTCCTCCATAAAATGGTTATTGATATGCATATGAGACAAGATGGCAAAGTCTTCTAATAAAATGCAGCTGCCAATGCTTTAGATCCAAGAAGGGAGCACTCAATGAGGTCTCAAAAATTAGTAATTACTTTCTATGCTCGGCTGAGAAAGTAAACGACCGCAGTCAGCCTTTCTCCTCTGCACGGTCCTTTCAAACCTAACTGAATTTTACACTTATCCACAGATGGATAATGGGATATCGTCCTCAAATAATCCAAAGTGAAGGCTGATGCGCTCCGTCTGTGTTTGAAAACTTCACCCTCAACAGATTAGCGGCGCAGATCAGGGCAGAGTTGAGATGAACACTACGACTTAATGGATTACTCATTTCACAGCGGGGAATCTACATGACACGGTGAAAACGCCGGCCACACAAACATGCCAAACAAACTCGTATTTCATAGTTAAAAAGGAAAAAAAAAAAGGAGAGTCACTCAGTTTCCCCCGGCGATGAGAACATTAATTGGCTTTTGTGTGCGTAATGCGCCGCCCATGCGTAATTAACGCGCCGAAAACATAAGGACAAAAACATATAAATACAGTCTTACCATGTTTTGGCTCCAAAAGTGGTCAAAGCAAATCCTTTTTGCACGGCCAAAGGAGCCACAAATACCGGCTGGCTGAGCAGCTACAGTCTCCTCCAACGGGCACATCAGCCGTCGGCTTCCACAGTGTGTTCGCCCCGACGCAGCAGACGGCAACACTTCATCTGAGGGCTGTAGAGTGGGTCTAATGCGAGGAACATGCAAGAAGCAGCAGCGCTGGTCTCTCGGTCTCTCTCTCTCTCTCTCTCTCTCTCTCTCTCTCTCTCTCTCTCTCTCTCCCCTCCTCTCTCTCTCTCTCTCTCTCTCCCCTCCTCTCTCTCTCTCTCTCTCTCTCTCTCCTCCTCCACTCTCTCTCTCTCTCCTCCTCTCTCTCTCTCTCTCTCTCTCTCTCTCTTTCTCTCTCCCTCTCTCTCTCTCTCTGTGGTCATGACGTGTGAAGCAGGTAATCTTATTACACCGGTCAGTAAAGGTGAGCCGGGCTAATGCTCCGATGCTCCTCCTCCTGTATATCTGCTGCAGATGCACCTGACCCTCTCAGGTATACCCCTGAGACAGATTATATCCAACACAATATCACAGCCATGCCAGAGTGGCAAACAGGGAGACAAAACAAGTCACAAAACCCATGAAGGTCAAGCCAATCCATAACGTATTATAGACTGCGATACACCATTCTCAACACAGTTTGCTACTGAAGGTCAAGTCCAAGCTATTAACTGGTAGCTGTCAATTATTGCAGAGTTAAATCCATTAGCATCATCTGTCGGAGTGGTTGAAGTGGAGCAAAGAAATAATGCCACCGGAGGAAGTTGGCTATGATTCACCTGTCACTTTGCAACAATCACTGGCCATTTCTCCCCTCAGCTTAACTGACATAAAAAAAGCCTCCATCAATATGGACTAATTAGCTGTGGCGCTGAATAAGTCCCAACTAAAGGTTGCAGGGAATATTCAGTTTAACAGCCTCTGCACAGGAGACACAGCTGGTGGTCTTGTTCACAAAGACATGTCAGCTGCAGCAACATCTTTGACAGTTTTCCCTCACAATATAAAATTACTTCTCCCATGAATCAGATATATTTGCATGAGCAACTTGGTGGTTTAATAAAACACCCACAGAAATGCATATTACTCATACTCACTCGTATTTGTATTATTGAGATCCCAAAATGTGCAGGAGAGAAAAATGTGATTTAAGCAACGGAAGTCATGTAGATCTGAACATTAGACCTTTGAAAATATATCATGAATTATGTAAAAAGTCTATTTCTAGCTTTTACAGCTTAGATTCCTATTGGATGAGTGTGGCTGGATAATCCTCTCCATGTGTAAAAGCTATAGGTTCAGAACATGTAAAGTGTGAGGGTGTGTTGAAGACGTGAACAGGTGTTGACTGCCTTTTTTGATAGAAGCTGCATTTTATTTATTTCATTCTTGTTGGGTGATTTACAAAGACACGCTCCCCATGTTTCAATGACACTTCAGATCCATCATTACAACACAAGACAAGACAAGATAATTGCATATTTAGTGTATCCATCATTCATGGAAATGCCAACTAAAATTAGTTAAAAATAGCTCCGTCAGTGGAATGTATAGGCCGTGGATGAGCGTGAAGAATTAATCCAGGTTAAGTCATCACTACCTCCACTTGGCCCAGCTTGTTTTTTGCTAGGAGAAAGGCTTTGAGCCAAAGCTCTCTAATGATCAGCGGTTGCCACAGTACTAATTCTCCCTCTCATCTCGTCTCTGTTACTGCAGTGGAAACGCGAGGCCAGAGTTCAGGCAGGAGTGAAGACACTTCACAGAAAAGGATGATTAAGGGATACGCGGCTGTTGAGGAGAAGTCTCGTCTCAGAGCCCCAATGAAGTCCTCTTAGTCAGAAATTACCAAGCCGACAAAAATACATCCAGGTGGGTGAATCTTTACAGTATGTGTGTGACTGTCTGTATATTTTTTTCCTCTCTAATGTGTACGTATGTATTTTTTGTAGCTATTAAAACTAATATATGCAACTTTTTTTTGTATTAGACAGAATCAATTTATGATACTAGGGTTGGACAAATTTTTCCATAATGAAATGAATTCCTGAAAAAATGTTCCTTTTTTGCAATTAGTTATGCATAAATAAAATCCTTTCATACTTAACCAGGCGCTGTAAAATTGACGCAGAGGTGCAGCGTATTCCTCTGAGAATGCTCAGAGGTGTATCACTGTCTCATGTACAACCAAGCAAGCCTGAGGGTCCCTTTTATGAATGATGCACACTGCTTATTTGTATTCACTTGAGGGTTCACTCACCAAGCAGGCAAGTCATCATGCAGGGAAAATAATTCCTATTAGCAATGTTGCACTAATACAACACTATATCAGACACTTCTATTAAAGCTCAAAAAACAGATTTTTGCCTTGCAGTTGTAAACTCCCGACAGTGACAGACAGCAACAGTTTAATTGTTCTCCATAAAAACCTTCTTTTCTTGTATTGATGATGGTGTTCAAAAGCAACTCTTTGTTCACTCTTTTGAGATGTTTTGTATACCTAGTTCAGCTAACTATCCCTTGTTTTCCAAGTGGGACTATTTTCATACATGGAAACCTGTGTACTCTGTTCTTCTTTTGTAAGTTTCATCTGCAGCACCACTCTAATAACTATCAACTTGGACAATAAAGAGAGTGCAAAGCCGGTAATGTACGTTTATTTTTCTTCAGGTCATTGAATCAATCTCATAGTAAAGGGCTCAGATCTCATACTCAAATAAACCAGAAATGAACATACAAAAATATTTCTCACATTGATCCCGGGACTTTGAGGTGAATGTTAAAAGCATATTATTAACAATCTCATGAAAGCAGCAGAACGTTCTTGAGAGAGAAAATTCAACAGCAAAGATGCGAATGAGTCCTCTAGTATACTGACGCACCAATTTCCTGGACTCTTTGCACTCACTTATAAAATTGTCTGCACACTAGGTCCCTGTAGGAAATCCCAGAGTGTATACATGCTCAGAAGAACATGCAAACATTAATGCAAAGTATTCACAAAGCAAAACAGCTGAGATATTCAAGCCTTAACCCCATAACTGAACAGCAATATTTAATAAGCTGTGTGTCAATTATTACAATAAGATGTTATCAATTAAACATAATATACAAGAAAAGTTTAGTGCTCTTCTCGGCTATGGCACACTTCCCTTTATATGAAGTGCACTATATAAGAGCATTACACTGCATTCACTCAAAACACACCTGAAAAACCTCCAGAGAAAAACACAGCAGAGCTTCACTGGGAGAGTTTTAAACTTTATTCTGCATGAAGAAGAGATATTTCTAAGAGATAAAACCAGCATTCTACAAAAGATAGATTAAATTAGATATTTTTGCATACTCAATTGGAGAGTTTATGCATAATGTTGTCAGCTACTCCCGTTTATACTGATGTGGGCTGCCTCCCACACTAAGTCAAGTATTTGGAGCTGTCCATGGTGCTGAAAGACAGGCTGGTAGGCTGCACACCAACACCGCACTATTCTGCAGAAAGTCTTCATTAGCACATGTTAACAGCCTCTAATGATAATGAAGTAGACTGATAAGTATGTATGTGACAAGGGTTAACACAAATGGATCTGACATTATTTTTCTAACTTTGTTTTCAAACTATTGACGTGATAGTGGATAGTTAGGTTGAAATGCGCAATTGCCAAAGGGGGGTTTAGATAGCCTCCATGGATGAGTGAGCTACCTCTCTCCAGGAAACAAACAAAGACACACACACCAGAGTGAGACGGCACACAATAGCACACATCACTGTGCTTAGGGCCCTTGTTTCTACTGTCTTCAGCTTTGGTGTATTTTGACTGCAGGCTTTACACTAGCCCCCACCGACCACTATAAAAATTGAAATTGGCTCTGTGCAAATGGAAATGCCGAAGGGTGTCTGAGTCGAATGAGTGTCAAGGGACATTCATAGTTTGGAACTGACAGCTTGGGTGATATTGAGAGGTCAGAGTAACTCTGACAGCGGGCAAGCAACAGTGAAAAAGCAAGAAACAGGGAACAGGGAAGTCAGAGAAATGCAAGTCAACATGAAAAAGTGACAAAAGAATGAAACTAGAAGGTCAAGAGATCAGAAAAAAGCAAGTGCGCAAAAGCTCCAAAGAGAGAGTGAGAGGTTAAAAAAATGGTAATGCAGCTGAGAGAAAATCGGAAGGAGGTAATAAAGGTATATTTATTAGCCTCAGAAATAGTAAACATGGCAGGAAACTGATATGTGAGGAAAGGTCGAGACTGAAAACACTGAACAATTCAGAGGTTTATGTATGATCACAGCTTATACTTACAGCTTTTATAAGTGCACTAAGAGTAACAAACTAAAATGAAAGGAGGGGGTAGGGCTAGGGAAAAGCAGCTGACTCATCAGTTTAGCGTGGAATATCCATGAGTGGACAGGGAATGGATTTCAAAATAACTAGGAACCGTGTCTTTAAAACACCGTGTTGTGGTGTTTTCCTACTCTGTATTGTGGTGGGAAATATGCTGCACGGGAATGTGAATTTTCATCCAAAAGCTAATCTGACAATGTCCTATTCAGTTGAGTAGAAACTGCATAATTATGCTAAATATCAAACTGCTCCCAGATCTGAGCCACTGTGTAAGCATTTATAGCGTGGGCCTTGAGTCAATTTATATTTTATTGCTGTCTGAGCTTTCTGCATGAAAAATCATTCTGAGTGTGAAAAAGCTTTTAGTGTGGTAAATCCATGAGTGGTGCAACAGGATGTATAGGCATGGAAAGATACATGAGGGTGTTCCTCCTACAAAAGACAAAATAAAAAAAGGTAAGCCAAATAATAAAAGAGCATGAATAAGTTGAGCAAAACAAAAGCTGCTGTGAGTTTATTCTCAAACAAGCTGAGTATGTCTCACATGATCACATTATCAGTACGATTTCTATTAATGATTAGAAAAAAGATTATTTTTTAATACTTTTTTTGTCATTCTCTCTTCTTTTTCTGAAACTGTGTGAATATGATACTCACAGATGTCACATGAGCTTAGTGTAGAAGAAGTTAAAGGGTTTGATAAGTGGAACACATCGGGGCGAGCGCAGTGGCACCAGATCTGTGACTAGGAATTCCACCAGCTTTAGAAACCAACACCGAGGGCTGTAATGAAAATGTTCTTTCTTACTGTTTCCCCCTCTCCCCTCCTGCCTATTCTTCTCTTCTGAGTGCACCTTGCCAACCTTGGGGAGAGAGCTCTTTTGACAGCTACCACAGGTTATTACTTTTACGACCAGGGGCAACCAGACCTCCAGAGACTCCATTAGCACCTACAAGAGAGGTTGACTCCTCAGACAGGACAGCAGGGCCTTTGAAACTGGACTAGCTCAAAATGGGAACTTATTATCTGTCAGAACATGACAGTTTGCACCAGCTATGAGCAATTAAGTGCCAAAATGAGTGCTTTGCAAAGACACCAAGAGACACTAATAGTTGTCCAGTTGCACACAGAAACAGCAGGGCATCATTTACTGTACAAACTGATACACAAGACGGTGAAAGCACACTTTAACTGAAGAAAAGTCAGGATCAGAGAAGTCCAGGCGAGTTATTTGGAATACGTTGTAATGTTACTGTCAAATACTGCACGCATGCTCCCTTCGTCCCCTGGGCCGTCCAGACTGTTAACACACACCATAGCTCACTGTAATGTGCAATAACCACTCACAGAACATGT
>JAPQRQ010000008.1:22388254-22407761 GCA_037367365.1 Apogon talboti
GATGGATGGATGGATGGATGGATGATGGATGGATGGATGATGGATGGATGGATGGATGGATGATGGATGGATGGATGATGGATGGATGGATGGATGATGGATGGATGGATGGATGAGTGATTAATGAACCAAAACATAAACAGATAAAGGGACAGACAGGATAGCTGATGAACAAATGAAAGAATAGACGAATAAATGAATGATCAAAACAAATCAACCAAAAATGGACAAATGAATGAATGAATTAACTTTGTCCACTTGATACATGTAATATTTTTTAAAAGCACAATCAACAGTTACTGTGAATCCACTACTTCACCTGACTGTAAATTCATCCATATCCAATGAAACTGCAGAACATTCTGTACGCAAGATTATGAAATAAGCAATCGGGATCGGGGCAGTTGGGGTGAAAGCCTCCTCAACTGAAGGCTCGACCTCCCACAACAGTTTATCGTGAAATTAACCTCAAAATAACATCCATGAAAGTTGGAAATCCACCAAGGTTGACTGAGAAAAGTGGAAGAAACAGGTTCATCTTTTGCCAGTAGTCTATGATGCACAGCACTGATGACGAACAAACAACCAATTAAGCTTGTTTTGATGCTTTCTATTCCCTCCGATCTACTTTTTTTTTTTACTTGAATTTAACAGCATAAAAGTACTTCTAATGAACAGATATGGAGGCCGTCATGGTCAACCACTCTCCTGTATGATACACTTTTAACAAGCAAAAAAACTCTAAAAAGAAAAAAAGTGGGGAAGCACATTTCTCAGGAAAACAACTCAATTGTGTGGCTGAGACTTTGTGTTCTTCCTGCTCTTACAGTGGGAGCCCGACTGGTTGGAGTAACACAGCCAAGGCTTTGGATTCTGGACATCAAGGGAATGGTCAACACTGATGGGGAATCCCTTAAATATTTACCAAGACTCTGAACAAGCAGTTTTAAGATGGCAAGAGATTTGCTTGAGACAGAAAGCATCAGCAAATGTCAGGGTGAATCATCTAAGGGGCATCAATAAAACATAGCAAAGCATTGCTCTAAAAACCTCACCGGGCCGTCCTGTCTGATTTAGTATGTCTGTAGGATGTCCCACTCTCATCTACTGGAGAAAAACCACAGTGCAAACGACCAAATATAGAACACACACACACACACACACATAGGTCACCGGTACACATGAACTCCCACACACACAAAGACTTTCAAAGCAGTAACTAAACATATCACACAAAAGATGATATTAAAAGCAAATACCTGATTTGAGTTCCTGCAGTCACACCTCATGTCTCCCTTTAGTCACATTCATGCAGACCTAAAAAGCAAGAAAAATTATTTTTAAAAAAAGTAAGACTCACTCTGTTCATTATGTAAGAATTTAAAACATCTTGTCATGCATTAACTTTTAAACACTAGCTATTTATGCACTGTTGCCCATAAAGTTAGAATTTATTTTTTTGTACCTCTTCTCATGAAATGATTGTGACAATGTGAGTTATTCTTCATAAAGTGTAGTATGTAATCAGTATGTAATCATTGTACTTGGTCAAAGGTGGTTGCTGATGTGTCTAAAGAGGAATAAAAAGAGGAATGTGTCTGAAAACAAACTTATTCCAACTTTATAGGCAACAGCATAAATACGCTTTTTGTTATATGTGAATAACACAATCTAGCAAATCACTGTGATGAAATACTTCAAATGTACTGATTTAAATGGCAACTCAGTCTCTTAGGGTAAACATGTGTTCATTACTTTCTCTCTCACTTGTTCCTCCATTTCTATATTGAACACATATTAAATCAATACCTTCACATTTGACTGTCTGGTGACATCCGATAGGTCAGATGCAAAACTGTTGTGTCCTAAACATTAGGCTACCAGCATTATAATTTATTTCAACAAATGCATTGAATGTTAATTAACATAGCATTATGTGGTAAAAATAGGACCTAAGACCTAAATATTTTTGGTAATTATTGTTCGCAAAAACACCCTAATATTTGCTGGTTCTTGTTAAACTTTCTTGGTTATGTTTATGCAGCAGAAGCTCTTAGTAAGGGAGATATATCAGGACCAAACCTTCATTTTTTTGGATATCAGACATCCACCCCAAACACCTCCTGTCTAATTTTCTGAACTGCTTAATCATCTGAGGGCTCACAGGGGTGCTGGGGTCTGTCTCCGCTACCAACAGGGTACATTTGTCTGCAGTTCATCACAGGACTGATATATACAGAGGAGCAACCATTCATTCTTACATTCACTCTATAGACTATTTGGTTTTATATATAGATTTTTTTTTCTTTAAGGTGCATGTCCTTGGACAGTGGGAGGAGGCTGGAGTACCTACAGAGAACCCATTCAGACATGGTGAGAACATGTAACCACACAAAGACCCCTGACCTCCTTCCTGTTAGCTGACAGCGCTAACCACAGCACTTTCATTGAAAAAGAATGTCTTACAGCAACAAAATCAATGCATTCATTTAGTCTACAGCAAATGTAAAGCAGGGACCATTATATTAACAAAAAATAATAGAATTTTCCATTTAGTTTAAAGAGAGTCATTTCTGTGCGACTCTGTTTAATGTGTACAGATATTTACTTAAAGTAGAAACATCAACCAAACAGGATTCAACATTTAAGACTATTGAATATTTGCGACAATTACCAATTCTTAGCGTGAATGTAATCATCGTTGACATGGAACAACCATCTACAGAACAACCCTTGCTTTTGGCTTTGCAATTATGAAACTGTGTTTCTAATAGAGTGAAATGACCTGTGGAGAGCTTAATATTTTAGACGATTCTACTAGCAGCATGCAGAGACCTTAAGATTTGTTCACAACCTCACAGTAATTAAACAAATTAAAGAGCTCATAGACAGGATTGCAGAATCCCACTGAGAATGAAACAATCGTCTGCATGCTTCACTAAGTGCTGCAAACAACTGCAAGTATACATGGAAACTGTACGGTATGGTTTTCTTGATAAAGCACACTTGACGACAGAATTAGTCAATGTACAGAAAAATACAAAAATTAAGTTCTGGGGATAAAGACACGCCGGTCCACCAAGCAAGTAAAAAAAAAAAAAAAAAAAAGACAAATCCTGTTACATGTGGGCACAGTTGAAATAGATTTCATTATAAGCAGATAAAAAGTCAGTAGGAGACATAATCTGTGTCAATACATAATATGAACATGCTACAATCCAGGATTCAAGGAAATGAAATGTCAAGTTATCTTTTTTTTTTTTTTTTTTTTAAATGTGTGAATGAATATGTGAAATGCCACTATGATGAGGTGGAGAACATTTGCTTGCATTAAGGAAGTGCTAATTATAGTGATTATATTAAATGGGACAGACTGAATTTGGGAAAGCATGGAGGTGCACCATACTGACATTATGTGGTGTGTGTGAATGAAAAGGAAAAGGGACACACACTGACAGAGAAGAAGGCAATTCTGTATGGTGCAAGTAACTATGATACATACCTTCAAGGAAGCGTGTGGGAGTGGGTAAACACATGTCTCAGATGCTTTAGCAGGTAATAGTATATGCCCTAGTCACAGATTGCTTCCCAGAGCACTCATTTTGCTTCATTTCCAGCCCCATCTTTAGTAATGAACAGCATTCATCACTTCATATGGCTGTGACTGCATGCAACAAAAAAAAAAAAAAAAACAGGGATAGACACAGGAAGAGAGGGACAAAGACTGTGGAAGGACAACAGATTGTCCTTCTGCTGCACATGGTAGCACTCTGGACTAATGACAGGCTCGGAGTCAATTATTAGAGTTAATAGGGTCCTGGTCGCTATAATTACACCTACAGAGGCTTGTATATCTTGTCAAGAATGATCAGTTGTCAAGGTTCAGTAAGATCCATGCTCTTCAGAAATGGCTCGTGTTGTTCACCCACAATGCTGCGCTGACAGAGTCGTGAGATGGCTGAGGGATCAAGGCTCTGCTCAGCCATTTTCACAGTCCTTGCATGCTGCCTATACTTCTGATGCTGCCTCCACCCCATGCCATCCCCCTGTGGTCCTGAGGACAAGATTCTGCTACGCTGCACTGTGCCGCACAGCTTCAGCCTGGATTTCCCTATGAGCTTAACGGGGAGTGTAGTCCTCTCATTGTTTAGCACTTCAAAGGAAACAAGATAAAAAAAGAGAGGGGAGCAAGAGAGAGTTAGTGGAAGGAAAAGAAATGATAGACACGGGGTGAGAATAGAACATGAAAAAGGGAAAAGGCAGAGGGGAAGCAGCAAAGCCAGTGTTGGTGGAAGGAGGAAGAACAATATGAGAAGCAAAAGACAGAATCCATGTGTGAAAGGACAGGAGAGGAACGGACAGATATCGAACGCCAGACGTTTACGCTTTCAGAGTAGATGATCGTTAAATCCAGACTGAGTTTCCATACGGAAACGGCAGATTTATCCGCTGGAATCAATCTCAATCACTCTAAAGTGTACATGTCAAGTGAAAATTAAGACGTATACACAGATTTAATCATATTTTCAATTATGCAAAACAATTCCCATTTCTTTTGAGCCATTTTTGCACAGAAACCGGCAATAACTAAAGATGCATAACAATTCATTTGAGGCCATATGGTGCATTTCTTTGTTTCAAGGTGGCTTCTCCCTGTGGATGTGGCATATCCACCATCTGTGACATTTAGCACTACTGTTCAAGGCCAGCAAGGCCACAAACCTAAACCCCTGCCACATCTTCTTTTCAACTTCCACCTCTATGATTATCCGGTGCTTAGAGTGAATTAAAACTAAAACCCTTGGTTCTAGTTTAGGAAATGCTACATCTGTGAGGCATTTGACTGAGAGAAACCAATTCTGACTGTTGGCAGGAGATGGGACGCACTCTATGTAGTTTAATTTCTATATGCTAATCCATTCTTCCTGCAGAGAACAGACTCAAAGGCAGCTGTCACAACAGTATTCTGTAAACTTAGTTGTTTGCGTTTGCCAGTTGAACTTCAGTTTAAGAATAAAAAAACAACCTTGCTAGAGTAAAGTGCAGAAAGGACACCCCTTGAGGAAAAAATATCTGCTTCACGGAGATAATGAAGAATTATTAGGTGGAGAAACTTTACCCTCCCCACCACTCTGCCATGCTCTTAATTACCTGTCTTATAGTCTGGCAGATATGACAGCGAAAGGGCATTAGTTAATCCATGTTGCATTAGGAAAGAATAGCACATCTGCATATAATAATTCAGTATAGACTCTATTAGAAAGCCGCAAGGTTTTAGCTTCAGTCAGACTCATATTTAGGAGAAATGTATTACTTATTATTACAATGAGTAATACCTGCATGTGGCATGTGGATGTTCAGTTAAAGATACTGCTTCTTGATTGTTCCAAGGAGAAAACATTGCAAAAAAAAAACACTGTACAATTTTCAGACTAACCCAGAGCTATTGGTTCAAAAGTATTCCTCAGAAAAAAAGAAAATGTATAAGAAAACGTATGTTGTTGTTTGTTGAGCCTCCAACTGTCCAACTTGTCTCGCTGCTCTGTTCTTGTTTTCACAGAGGTGTCACTTCAGTCTGCTTTATTCATAATGTGAAAATGCTTAAAGCCCTATATGCGCAGTACTGTAATTATCATTCCCACATCTGCTCACAGTGAAAGGCTTTTTCTGTCAGCTATACTCAAAGAAATAATTAAAGGGTAAAGGTATGAATTTTAGTCAGGATCAGGAGTAGCTCGCTAAGGTGTTTGTTTATTAAAAACCACAATAATTAAAGTATCCACTGATCCCGACTTGGTTTAAAACACACTTTAATGTTATGTTTCTCTAGTCTCACTCCAAAGCTGGATACAAAGAGACATTTTTCTAAATGTAGAATGCTATGTCAACATGGACAGGGAATACTCGCTTACACTACTGACGTTTGTCCAGTTTTTGATATGGCCATGTCATTCAGGACAGCTATGATAGGCTCCTATACAACATGTAAACCTTTATCAACTTGATTATGTACAGAAACTGGGCTTGGACAATTGTATTCAAACTGATTTTTTACATGATTTGTAATTTACTTTATCAGCTTTGAATGGAATCCCAGTAAACTTGAAACTGCTCAATGAAACTCAATTCAATTGCACTTAAAATGTAATTAATATTCACTGAAAATTCACACTACACATTCCCATGTCTGGACATATATATATATGTATAATGTTTTACAGCATCATTAAAGACTTAAGTTAAACCTCTTGAGCTCAGTGTCCTTAAATGAAACATTCACATCCTACTTATTTGGTTAGAGATAAGATGATACTAACTTATTTAATGGCCTTAAATATCAATAACCTACTTAAGCATCAGTGTGCCATATTCTTTTGGTGTGAATGTCTTTTGGTGCAGCAGGAAAAAATACTTGAGAAAACAAGACAATCTAACACATGACAGGATATTCTAGCTGTTTTCCAGACAAGTAGGAGGGTTAAATATGGAACTGAGAGGTTGAATTACTGATGTTAAGATACTGTCAGATGTGACTCCGTGGCTCGGAACAGATCCAACATAGCACCTCCTATAACTGTGGTCTTTTGGATTTACTTCCCCATTAAAACATGGGATAGCTTCAGGTTATCCGTCTTCACATTTAATCTTTTGATTTGGACAGAGAGGAGACAGCTGAAGAACAAAAGTACTGTATAGTATGAAATTCTTCCTCCTGCAAACTCGACCCATAACGTTTACTGTTGATGCTTACTATACACTCTCCACTGTCGATCTGAAAGATAGTTAGTGTTTCACAATATCAAGTTCGCAAGTCTAAACCGGGGCAAGTTTGGTCTTGGTGAGAATGGTCCAAGAGAATGGACTTCCTAAGAACGCAAGTCTCAAGTTGACAGTAGCACAAAACGCATCTTGGGATATTTGCCGGACACATCCACACGAGTCACCAACCACTGCATCCTTTTTATTGCACAAGACAAGAACAACATCTGGGAATTCCATCCAATCTTATAAATGGAACAGTACTTTGGCCTCGACTGATGACATTTCTCGAGATTGTGAGAATAGAAGAACAGAAAAGAACATGTACTGAGAAATGACTGATATTTTTACTTTAAAAATATACCTGTGCTTTTCTATGTCATCATGTACCATACTTATCCAAGCCCTGGAGAACTTCCTAAAGGTTGTTCTAAATTCAACCCAACATGAATGACTTCCACTAACTGTAGAAGTACTAATGAATGACATGCTAACATGAGCTGCATGACAAGATATGAACAAATACAATATTAGTCAAGTTGGACTAATTGACTTTTTTTTTCATTTTTTCTTCAACCATCTTAATGCATGGTAAATGCATGGTGTATATATATATATATATTCCCCCCCTTCCATTTTTTCTGGATCTGCCACTGTCTAAGATTACCATCACATATGCACTAATGGTAGTACCTTGCATGTAGCATGACGTGTGATTCCATTCATGAGCAGTGTCAGCATAGTGCTAAAAGCAACTCCCATCTATAAATTCAGTCTGCATTTGACTGTCAGATTGTGACAGAGACCTGTAGTAAGAGCTATTATGCTGAGGCATTCCTTATTATTAACATGTATCATGGCTAATGTGCTTTAATGGACAGTAAAAGCCACTGTGAGTGTCTCTACCTGCCAACTGATGTGGACAGCTTCAACAAATGAAAGAGAACAAAAAAGAGACAGAAATATATTTTCATTTAGTCCTGCAAATTACAACACATGGTTAAAAGACAGAAATTGAGTTTCATCGTGTTTTTCAGTACACTTATGATTGACGATGGCGGTTTCCATGGTGAAGGTGACACATTTTAAATGCTTTGACCTGTTCATGTTCATGTAACTGCAGCCTTAAAGAATAAATAGTTTTAAGGGCCAAGAAAGCAAATGCATTGAACTATGTGAGCCTTCTGTCAGTTCACCAGCAGCTTTTAATTATCCTATTAGTCTGAACCACCCCTTGCTTATCACCTGGCAGGCAACATGTACAAAAAAAACCCTTGAAAAACCTTACGTATTAGTACATACAAAGCATCCACTGCATAGCTCATTGTGATGTATGTGTATTTTACTTTGTTGAGCTACATAGGTTGCATGAAAATCCACCTACGGCTTTAAAACAACAGACACCTCATTGGTATTCACTGTTTATTTCCATGGGGGAAGCTTGGGTTTTCAGTTTGAACTTTTGCTCCCTTGTTTTGCAGCATCCAGTTCACTGATGACCTCTGTGACATGTGCACAGAAACAGAACCCTGAAAAAACCTCCGAGTTGTAAACAAAGAGTAATTTGAATGATTAATGACTGTTGTGTGCTCCACCTGTCGGGCTTCTGTGGCATTTCCTTTAACTTGACTGTCCTTTTTCCTCAGGTGTATCTCAACACATCTGATTGTCAAAACAGGCCAGGAGAGGTGTGAGCTCCTTGTCTGCCTCAGATGTTTACTTTCAGAATATAACGCCGGGCTTGTCTTTTTAAAAGCTTTATTTACATTATGCTACATTGTTCTGGGCCGTAGCTCATAAGCATGGTCCCTTTCATTGGCTCTCTGCCAGAGACTAAGCTGAATAAATGAGATGAACAATTAATCTAATAAACAATTCCTTGACAACTCAACTCTTATATGAATAACATACTAAATACAAAATAATGTAATGATTTGCAAATCACATAAACCCATATTTTATGACAATAGAGGAAGGAAAATATGTAAAAAAAAAAATTGATTGAGAAAATGTACTTTAAGAAAAACATAATGTGTGAATTTGATGGCAGCAACACATCTTCAGAAAGTTGGAAAAAGGCTGTTTACCACAGTGTAGCATCCCCTCTTCCTTCAACAGCAGCCTATTACAGCTGCTGGATTGTAGCTGCTCAACTGTCCTACATCTTCTTCATTGTATTTTTTCCCCCCATGACGGACCAAATGTTTTCAATTGGTAAAATAAAGACTGCAGGCAGGCAAGTTCAGCACCCAGACTCCTCTACTACAAAGCCATGCTGATGTAATAGATGCAGTATACAGGTTAGTATTGTCTTGCTGAAATTTGCATGGCCCACCCTGAGAAGGATGTTATCTGTATGTGAGCATACATTGTGTTAAAACCTGTGTAGACATTTCATCATTGACGGTTGCTTTTCCAGACTAATGCACCCCCATACCATCACAGATGCAGGCTGAATACTGATAACAGATTAGTGAACCTATGCCCTTCTTCTGACAGACTCTACCTCTTCCTCCATTTATTTATTTTCAGTATCAGTTACTTTTCCAGCCTTTTTTTTCCCGGTACCAACTTTTTTGAGACATGCTGATGTGATTAATGTTATAAAAATTCTACATTTCTTTCCTGAGTTTAAACATTTGATATGTTTCATGTGTTCTACTGAGAATAAAATATGGGTTTATGACATCTGCAAATTACTGCATTTTATTTCCATTTTTCATGATGCCCCACCTTTTTTCCAAACTGGGAGTTTTAAAAAAAATCATATAAATGGCTACAAATTACCCACAGCCCAAAATGATGAAGGTGAGATGTAGCCAATGAGAAACTAATATTGTTTTAGGGGTAACAAATTGCCTGTCAGTATGATATAAAATGAGCTGGTTGGGATTTTTATTGATAGTGATAATAATAATAGAAAGCGTTGCCATACACTGGACACAATGAAATTATTAGAGCCCTTTGAATTTCTTTTTCATGAACAGATGAATTGTGACTTGAATTGGATGTGACTCTATTGAGCACATAAAATAACACTTTCAATAACTAGAGGACTACTATTATCACTTACAGAGGAGTAATTATACTTGCAGTAATTACCACTAATGTGATTTTTCAGAAACTGAAAAAAAGGTCCTAATGTGTTCAAAAAAGCTCACACCGTTGCAGAGCCGACACCACAGAGAGGAGTCCTTATGCTAGTGTCCCCATTTCCGACTATACCCTGTGGGTTCATGCCAAAACAAGACCTGGTCTGACCCACTACTAAATAAAACAGACACAGCCTTTAGGTGCTCATGCAATGCAGTGCCCTACTCTTGAATAAATCAGCTCGGTGCGTTTTAGCACCGCTTTGTGTAACATTTAACACTTTACACTACAGCTCAGTCATAGTATGTGAGACTGAGGTAATACCTTGATTATTCAGGTAAAAAATAATACAACATGAAATGAATGACATGTATGTATGTATGTGTTTTCATGTCTGTTTTTTAGATATTTTTTTATCCTATTCTTATCTTATTACTGGGACCTGAGACCACATTTTGTTCTTCATGAGCTACATTGAATCGATGACAATAAATGAACCTTAAAATGAAGGTAAGCGTGGATCAGACTGGAATCAAGCTGTATTCACAGTAATTATATATTAAAATTTTTCAGTTTCTGTTGTCATTTACTCATAGTATGTAAAGACCTCCTGTCAGCCAGCAGCTACTTAAATGCCATGAGAAAAGTCTTTATTCAAATATTGTCATTACCATATTATTATTGCTGCGGATAAAAAAAAAAAGTCAACTACTTTCTTGAAATTATCATACATAATTTATTTCTTAAAATGAGAATCACTGTCTGCATGAATGTCATCACTGTCCATGTAACCAGAAGAACATCAGCTAAAAGCTCAACAAAACCAAGTGTCAAACAACGGAACACAATCCAAACAGCACTTAAATGGGCAGAAACAAACTGAGACCAGTGTATGTCATGAATAATTTCATAAAACAAAAGACCAATGTGACAAACTTTGCAGCGCTAAGTGAACACTAAGCAGATCCACAGTACAAGTATTATATCTCTACTGCTAAAACTCATTCAACAAGACAACAAAGTGAAAAAATAAAAGTCGCATTATAACGAATTTTGTCTTGCCTTTGCTGTTTTCTGATCATAAGTTGAAGTTTAAGGAAAAAAGTCTGCTATCAGCTAATCCACTGCTTTATGTTACGTTGAAATGATTCCAATTAGAAACAAATAGCCCAGGACTTAACAGGGTTCTTCTTCTCCTCCTCCTCCTCCTCCTCCTCCTCCTCCTCCTTCTTCTTCTTCTTCTTCTTCTTCTTGCATTAAAAATCTGGTATCTTCCTTTCATTTATTTTACTCACTATGTCAATGCTCATAAAACCTCAGTCAATTCAAATATTATTATAATAGACAGAAAGCTGAAGAAAAAGTTACTTTTTCGGCAAAATCTGTCATTACCTTAATGTAAAAACATGCATCTGCAACCATTGTCTTTTGTTAAACTACATGGGTTTTACTGGTGAATGAATGTTGCAGAAGATGACACTCTTACCATTTACACAACAGGAGCCTCAAATATGACCCATTTGGATGTTCAGATACTGCTGAAAAGGTGCAAAACTGAATTTGACCTGAATTGTTTAAAGATATTGATTAAATCAGTGGTTCAAAAGTTGTTAAACACTTTAGGTCAGTAGATGCTTTTGGTCATCAGCAGCTGTTTCAGTTAAAAAGACTCATTGTTAATACCAATCTCATTTTTTGTTATTAGAATGATTATTTTATGGTAACACTGACATTGTTTCCACTTTTACTTTACTTAAAAAAAACAAAAAAAAGGTTTGTTGGCCATCGATTAGTTGTTAAGGCATTGATGGCCTTTACAAAGGTGCCCATAACATCCTTAGGTTTTTGGAAATTAAAATTGATTACAGGAGAAGCATAAGCACAGAGAGACCTCATCTATTTCTCTTGCACTGGGCTGAATTCCGATGTACAAAACTCGGGTCACAAAGGAAATCTATCCAGTATCCATTATGTTACATGTGACAACAATAAGGTACGACACAAAAGCTGCCAAGGGGATAGAAGAACACAGAGCATGGACTGTTTGGCCTGTACCAATAAATCATACTGCATTTTGTTGTACTCTATAATGTATTGGCCACACAATCTGAAGAATTACTTAAGCTCAAAGCAAGACAGGAAAAGGCTGACAAGGTAGATAAAAGTGAATAACTGTTCTAATCTTTTTTTTTTAAAAAAAAAGCCCAGAACAGATGAGAGATCACAGCTGGTTTACTTTTTTATTTCAATGATATGTCATGCTCTATTTGGTTATGTGGAAAATCTACGTGTTAGCTCGTCTGCCAGGTAGCGAGAAAAGGGGACTTCAGATTAAAACCTGACATCAGCACAGCTCTATATTTCACAGCTAATTTACTTAGATCACAAGGTGTGTGTGGCTAACTGAACAATCCTGCTGAGTGCCACTAAAAACTCTCAGCCTTTTTCTTTTTTTTTTTTTTTAAATTTAAGAATCCATTAATGAAGCAACCAGAACTGACAGAGCCCCTTATCATCGCCTTACAAGTGCAACATGGCACTTTCTTAAATGTCACTGTCATATCTTGCTTTGATAAAGGCTACAGCCTATGTAGAAGCCTTTGTTGGGCAAATATCATCCCTCAGACAAATAAGAACATTAGTGTTTTATCTCTTTGAGAGACCAAGAGATAAATAGTTTAAAGACAAGAGGCATGTTTATCTCTGGCAGTTGAATAATGCAGTATCTTTGACAGCTTACTAGATGGTTTGATAACTTAAGTGGCATTAAGTTATTAAGATCTTCAAAGAAAAATCACATTAAATAACACTTTGCCTTGAAATTGCGTACGTACTCTTTGCAGTACTGCCTTTTCTACCTACAAAATATTATTAATAAGCCTGTCTGCTATACTGTGTGTACACTACTGAGTGGGCTATGTAGCCCTTTTGTGACTGTGTTATGCAATCACTTGAGGTTTTAGCTGAGCTCTGGCAGGCTGACAGGCTGGGAGCATGAGGACTTTCTTCAGAATTTCTTTCTCCGCCACAAGTTATCCATCAACATCAGCAGCGTCCCGCAGTTTCATTTCTGAATACATTCTGCAGCACCAGCAGTCATTGCAAACAAGAGGCTGTAGTTCCAACAGTCTGTTTCAGACGCATTCAGTGATGAAATTGCTAAGAGACATTTAATTATATTGTTGGGCTCTGTTGTATTTTTTGGATATAAAGCAAGAGGGACAAGGGCAGTGAAGTTCAGCTCTAAACACGAGTAAAATCCTCCATCTCGACTTCATCTTGGTTGACATTGTCAAATGGAGATGAGTGAGTGGAGTGTAATTGGTCGTGAAATTGTCATCACACCTGCTACACATTCCAATGCTGGCTGGAAAGTGATAACCTTCACAATGGGATGCAAGGATACTCAGCCATTTGCTCCACTTGCCCAGTGAATAAATGCACTGTCGAAGTTGAGGAAATATTTGAAAGGGGGCCCTGTTGTGGCTGCTATGAGAATGGTGATTGTGCTTGCCAACTGGCATTTGGATGCAAATGGCAGTTTTGGAATATAAATGGCTCTCCAGCGTCTGGTGTTATCAGAGCTGTCAGGAGAATTCATATGGGATGTACACGAGGAGACGGATTAAACAAGAGCAGAGCACATTCTGGCTAAAGGTTTGAGATGGTGTCCTCTGTAACGGCTGATGTCTTCAGAGCAGAAAGTTGGGATGAAGGCAGGATTTTTAGCTGTACACAGAAGTACTTATGATTAACTACACAAACGTCATGAAAGTAGTAGTACAAATTCCACCTTCTCAAATAAATAAACAATTTGCATTTTCATCATTTTTATTTCTTTCACACGTTGCTGTCTCCACGTAGCACAAATATCTCTGAAAATCTTGTGCGGCCTTAAGTCTCCAAAGGCTCACAAAATTTAAGTCTGTTTATTCCGAGTCAGTCTGTTCCGTACTCAGCAAGAGCTCTACATTCTGCTGCCGGAGGTAAGATCGCATTTAAACATTACACAATATAGTCTACGGGCAGTACACTACCCAAATCCATTATCATTATAACCTATGTTTGCTTCATTGCACTAGCTTGAACACTTCTATCCATCTGTTTGTCTATGGGACCTGGGATGCACATGTTGGTCTTTTTACATATATTCCTGATTTAATGATATCTGTCAGGAACATGCTTCCTGAAAAACCATGCACATCATGTGCTGTAAACTTTCACAGCACCATCAATGCAAATTGCTAAACAGTCTTTCCTTTCCTTTTTTCCGCCTCTGAAATGACTGTATCACACTGCTCTGGAAAGCTGCGTTTTCAACTAAAAGTGTTTATCCTCACGTATAGAGAAAAGAAATCAGTTATTTCACTGAACCAAAAAGTCATTTTCTCTATTGAATGTACTACCGCTCACTGGTGAAGTAATGGGCCCTGACCATGTGCATTTATATGGTACTGTCGACCACAAGTGTCATATTCAGCATACTGTGCAGCAGAAAATAACTTATTCCTCATCTTAAAGGATGTGAAGATTCAATAGCTCTGAAGTCCAAGGCATGTAAGATGTCCTTGCTGAAAAGGTTTGAGATTTCTGCTAAGCAGGGTAAAGTGCAGTAAAAATACATGTTTTTTTTTCCTTTTTTTTCAATTTAATTGAGCCTCTCACATTAACTTCAAAGCGACAGAAAAATAATTCCCACTCTTTGCTGGCATTCATTTTCCCAAGCTAGAACCTTGTACTCTTCATTAAAAGCCCATCCCTCCTCATCCCCTTGAGCCTGTCATGTTCAAACAGTGTTCTCAGCTCCTTGCAAGGCTGAATTAATGAAATATTTGATATAAAATGTCAAAATAAGGGAAAGGAGGCTTGGTCTGGGGACCACAGTGATTATCGCATTTAAAATGAAGATATAATGACTTCTTTCGTTTTTAACTACAGGTAGTGGTGCATTAACTAAAAATAGACTAACCCAAATAAAAGCCTTAAAACCTCACTTGCTGAACCAGGAACCAGCCTCTTAAAAATGGGGAACACTTATAAAACCTGTTTACACCCAATTTTCACATTACAATTCTTAAAAGTAAAAACATTAAGATGGTATGATATAGTTTATTACAGGATAAGTCCATATTCTTTAGCAGGTTATATGTTATGCATGTTTGTCTAAAGAGAAATTAGATTTGAATTTACGCAAACAATAACCTGTATATGTAAAAAGGCTGGGCCAAACCTCACCACTAAACTGAACAAATGACCCAGCAGAGCAAACCTGTTGCAGACATTCACCAGTCTCTTGCGGTCATATGAATAAGTGTAGGAACATATACAACGTGACAGCAGCAAAGTGATGTTATTAAGGACAGTTCTTGGAAGGAAGTGGTGGAACAGCATTTCCTTCCAAGAACAGAGTTCCTGTCCTGTTTTAAACAGGTAAATGGTGTGATCATGGCCACTGTATGATCCATTCAGGAGCCCCAGGTTCATACAAATAATAAATATAGAATTGCACAGTGACAGTATCACACTATGTATAATAGCTGTTGGACAGGGAATAAAAAAAACAATTCCAGCCACAAAATATTTGGAAGTGTAATCTTTTTCAATAACTAAAACTGTCTTTTTAACCTTTTTCTCAGTTTTTATCCAATGGCAGTTATGGATCACTTACACCCTCCAGTGTGTGGCTGATCAACTGTACCATTTGTGTCATAAAGGCTGCTATTGTATGACATTTTCTCCCAAAGCTGTCTAACCATTGAATTTAGGTTAAATACACCGTTTATCAACTTTATTTTGCATTTCCAATAGTACCTATTATAAATTTAAATAATCCACCACTATGATTATGATGATCAATAAGCTATTCTGATGTCTGACATAAGTGGGTGACGCAAAGTATAGCAACAGCACTGTTTATTTTGGTCCATTCTCTGTCTTTGTTTACCTCCTTAAACTAATAGTGAGACAAGACAATTTGTTTACATGATGACGGTGGTAATGATACGATTCTTCATGAAGGACATGGCAACTTATGTCTGTGACTGTTTCCATACATTTGTGTGAGTAGACATAAGCTTTATGGGTCGTTATTTTTTCAACTGTACAGCTTGTTCAAGTTTATTCAGTACGTTGCATGTGATAAAGGTAGGCAGTATGAGCCTTGGCTTCAGCCTACACCTTTTTGGTGAACATATATCTAAGTTTCAAAAGCAGACAAAAGCAGCAGAGAAAAATGTTCGCAAAAACAACAAGAGCTGACCAGGACCACCACCACGAAACCGCAACTCATCAAAAATGTTTCTCTAATTAATGCAATATGTTGTCCCAGAAAAGAAAACACACTGAAGTAAAGATATTCTAGCTATCTCCGATGCATTATTTGTCAATGTGGTAACACAAGAAAAACACTTAATTGCTGCAGACATCAGTCTTCCTCCTCTGGGAGTTAGTGTCTAATTATATTTTCCTCTTTCAGCACCATCCTGCATGTATCATAGTCTTTTTAAGCTGAAAGGGCTTGTAGTGACAGGACATATACGATGGCATTTCAGTGAATGTGCGCTTCAGTGAGCATGTGCAGTTAGATGAAGAGGTTAATTAGGTGAAGGTGCCCCTAATTGACTGGCTGGACCACCCAGTGTCTCACATCCCAATCAGCACTGCACCAGCAGGTCACACACACTACCAAGCGCTTAACAATCTGAGGGAGTAGATGAAAGAATACTGAGCAGAGGCCAGCAGCTGCAACTGTACAATTACACCAATAAAACACAGGCGGTGGTGAAACAAGAGCAATGTTCAAAAAAGTGTCTGCCGTCCTTGAACGAGCAGCATCCCACTTAAAACAACCTACCAACCAAGTTTTACATCACTCTGACTGAAAATAACTAACATTTTAAACGTAATAGGAGCGGAAAGGCTTAGAGATGAGTCGGCATTTTTGTTTGGATGCATCTAAAAAACATTAAATAACAGTGACTCATTGCATCTATGAGCAAAAATCAAGGTAAAACGTTTCGTCTTTCAGTATTCTGTTCTTAACATTGGTTTGGAGTTTTCTCTTTTCCAAACATCACAACACACACTTTCAACAGATTAGAATAAATACCAAGTACATGAATGAAACAAAAACACATCTCCCTCCCAAAGAACTAAGATTCTAATTATTGCTTTGCGAATGGAACTGAAAAACATAGTAGTATATAAAAGTAAGTAAGGAGGTGGAGAAAATAGTGGAGCTTAGTAAAAAGTCAAATTAAATTGCGTGATCTCAGAATTTATACTAAAATCAGCAAATTCAGTAATGAAGAATTAATATTATTATTATTAATGTTTAAACCACATTGTTACCAATGTATATAAATAAATAAGATTAGAGCCCCCCCCCTCAAAAAAATTTGCTAATTCCACATGATTTAAAGTCTAAGCCTTAACATATTTTTACTGTCATTGATCACTCCTCTGTTACACACATACTATATATAATTAATAGATGGAGGAACCATGACATCACTCATTGGTTTTGAAGGCAGAAGTGACCATATTTGGACAAAAAGGGTTGAGCTTCAGGAGAGCATTCTGTGAGACTTCATGGATGTGCTAATGCTAAACACTAGCTTACTAACAAAGCAAAACTGTAAACTGTAAGCACATTTTATTCAGTTTTGTTACAGATGAGAAAGATTGTCTCCTATTTTAAAAAAAAACAAAAAAACAAAAGACGCACACACTGGTGTAATCTGATTAATAAGGTATCCTTGACTTTCTAGAAAAGTGTTACGAAGCCGTGAGGATACTATTAAAAGATGCCATTTAACAAAGGTTTTTAGAAAGAATGCTTTCCTTGAGGTTACAGCATTTTATAGAGCAATGTGAAAAAAATGCAAGAGCTGCAGTAAAACTCCAAAAAGGAAAGCTGCTCTTAAATCAACAGTTTATATCCTAAGGACCCTATGAGGTGACAAGTGAATGGGTCTGCAAATGGACTCTGTCACCTGAAATGAGAGGCTTTTATTTAATCTCACCTGGAAATAAACTGAAGTAACTTCAGCTGAAAGCAACAACAGACTTTGGGGCCATGCTTCATCATCCATTGGTCTTGTACTTTTAAGTGGTAGTAGAAATTGCCTGGTATAAATGATTTTTGTCAAAATGACAGTAGCATAACTTAAACTAATATCAATATTAGACGCCCATTTTTTGACCTGAAGAAAAGATTTCCAAATATTGAGTTAAACATGTAGATTCAATAAAGACCGCTGTCACCAGTATATTTAATCCATTCAGCTAATTATGGTTGATTCTATAATTAAAACAAACTAAGCCATAAAAGTCTTCCATCAGAGTGTCATTTTAAGCCAAGAAAACTTCCTTGAGAAAACAAATGAACCATTAATTTGATTAGTGAAAAGAATGATCAGCAATGAAATGATCAGCAGAGTGAGTCTTTCATTTGTGATAATGAACTGCTTCACTTAATTCCCATGAAGGTAATTTACCACTGCTGTGGAATGGAAGTTATTTGCTATTAATGAATAAAACCATAAGTTCAGTCAGATGTGTCCACGTCACAATAAACTCACACTCTTCTCTCAATAGCAGTGACGCGCTTTGCAATCTTGACCTTTTGACCTTTGGCCACCAAGATTTCATCAGTCCATGTATTAGTACAAGTGAATGTTCCTGAAATATCGCATTCAGATTAAGAGGCCACAACAACCCTTTGGCGGTAAAACTGGTTTTGGGTCATCCTAGAGTCTAAATCAACAGTTGTGCCAAACTTGAAGAAACTGCCTTCTTGTGTTCCTGAGATATCGTGCACATTTGACTGGACAGACATGATGTCACAGTGACGTTAACATGGCCACCAAAATAATTTCAGTTCATTCTTGCACCTAAGTGAACATTTGTGTCAAAGTGTCAGACATTATGTCAAACCATTCTTGATGACATGTACCATGGATCTCTCTAAAACAGCTGATACATACATACTAAATGAAGGTCTGAATCTTTCAGTGTAAGCATTACAGTAACAGACTATATACAACAAATTATCTTGGAGTGAGCTTTCAAACTGAACTTTTGTGACTACCCCCTCCTGAAAATAAAAAAAATAAAATAAAATAAACTTTTTGCTAGTGAATGAAAAAAAAGTAGTTAGTTTACCAGTACACAATACTTTTAAACATATATTTAATTACAATAAGGTGTCATTAGATAAGGCAAGGCAAGTTTATTTATATAACGCAGCACATTTCACACACAAAGGTAATGTGCTTATACTGTACATAAGTAAATGGGGTCTCTAGAGGAAAATAAAAGAAAAGACAGATTGAAAAAAGCAAGCACAGAATAAACCTGCATAAAACCTACTAAAAGATATGCTGTGGTTAAAAAAAAAACAAAAAAAAAAACCAACTCATGTACAGGGGTTGCAAATTGGGGAAACAACAAAACACTGTACAGAAACCATGAAAATTGGTAAAGCAAAAAAAAAAAAAAAAGCCCTTTTAGGTGTTCCAAAAGGTGACGTTTTACAGTCACCCTCTGATCACAGAGATGGATGAAATGAAAAGGTGGGCCTTAAACAGTATTTAACTCTTAGATGGGCCAAAAATGACCCAGTGAGGTTGTTTTCTTCCGATATTTTTATCTT
>JAPQRQ010000008.1:22433388-22446003 GCA_037367365.1 Apogon talboti
CCTCACTGGAACTGTTGCTGTCACTGTCTTGTAATGTGTGTGGAAATGACCAAAAATAGTCACTTGCCCAATAAAGGTTTAACCAGGTTTTTTATTTTATTTTTATATATTTTTCCATGCAAATAGTATTTTTTACTTCTTTTTTGTCTTTAAAACAAGAAATACCCCATAAGAATTAGAAATTGAATTACCAGATTATTGTATTTATTAGCTTTTCTGAAAAACAAAGGAGAGTTGAAAGAGATATTCTTTAGTAACATACCAGATATTGCTGGAAAGAACAAATAAGAAATGTAAAATATTTATATAAGTAGGTATTTTAAATACACTCTTGCCCATAAAGTTGGAATAATGCATTCCTCTTTTATTTTCCTATTTATACACATCAGTAATGACCTTTGACCATGTGCAGTGGTTTCATACTGAGTCCCAGTTACACACTATCAAGAATAAATCACATTGTCACAATCATTAGGTAAAAAGAGGTAAAAATATTAACTCCAACAGTGTACATTCAGTGATGTAACAGCAGTTAAATAAGCCTCCAATATGTCCTTAACTGTCTTTGCTCTTGATGGCTGTAATCTAAAAGTGTAAGGAACATGATGAACAGATAATGAACTATTTAACCTCACAGGCCAGGCTCTGCTTTATATGCATAAAGCAGCATACATCACATGTCAGGGTGGATTATGGACTGAGCGTCAAGTCAAACAAGAGCGTGGCCAATGCCAGGTGGTTACCAGTGACTGCGTGTCAATGGCAGGTGGTAGTCAGTCATAGATGTGCCAACTGATTTGGCTCTTCTTTTCCTGCTGTTTACAAGGCAACTGTCAGGACGGGGAAGCAGACTGTGTCAGGAGACGGGAAGGAATCAAGCAGACAGACATCATTTTCAGCTATTAGATGACCAATACTGTGAAGTTCTTGTTGAAGTTGCGTATGATAGATGTAATATGGATGTGATAGTCAATTAAAGGAAACCAAATCTCACAAAATAGAGCTGACACTGGAGGCAAGAAATGCCTTCTTAATTAAAGTGGAAATGACAATCACGAAGAAAGAAACACACTTGGGTTTATGAACTCACTGAAATGAAACTCTCCCAAAATTCCCCCAGAAAGCCAGTCAATAAAAATTCAATTAGAAGAGAATACATTCAACATGGAACGTGCCTTGAGTATTTTTTGTGGAATTATTGCTAAATTACAAGATAAATGAGAAGTTTCAAAGCAGATTCACATATGTGCACAGAGAATGTACTGTTCTCAAGGCTTCAAGCATGGAATTACTTTAAAAAAACAGCATTACTTTATTCATAGATTCATCTTATCCATTTTCAAGCTTCATATAACATGCTAATATTTTCTGATCTACTTATATAGTTAGAGATCTACTTTCATCAGTGCCTGTGAAAAGCAAACCACTTAGAACACACTTTTGATTTGAGGTTGAAAGATTTTAATGAAGCCACTACAGGACGGGATTTTTTATTTTATATTTTTTAACTGAACCTGGTGAGCGCATTAGTTCAATAATGCATTAAAGAACAGTGGTTATTTTTTTTTACAGATACAGAGTATACCTAATATGTAGGCAAGATTCAAGAGGCAAATCTATAAAAGTAGAACAATTTAATATCATTGTATGAAAGGTGACCTTATCTTTGGTGTACATACACTGTGTCCAATACATGCAATCAACATCTATCCATCACTTCTTATCCTGTGATGCATTTCTGGCATTGGGGTAGGGGGGATGCACAGCAGTCCATCACAGAGCTGACAACCAAGCTGACGGACAACCACTCACGTTCACGTTCACAGCTATATGGGCTATAGAATCACCAATCAATCACCAATCAGCCCAGTAATCGGCATGTCTGTGGACTGTGGGAGGACACCGGAGCACACGGACAGAGTGTATGTGGAGAATAACAACAGTGGAACATAAATTCAGTGAACATGTATGTGATAATAACTGGAGGAGACTTTCATGGTTTTGTTTCATGCAGTACTGTGTAAAAGTCTGAGGCTAACATTAGGTTTCTTGGTTTAGTAAAATTATAATGACCACATATGCACTTCTCAGTCTCTGTATTAAAATACAATAGACATAGACATAAACATAGACAGACTTTATTTGTCATTCCAGATTTTACATCAAAAATGAAATTTCGATGCAGTTGGCTCAGCAGGCAGCAGCAATAAGTAAAACAGGCACTATATGTAAAGGACAGAATAAATATACATATGAAAACTATGTGTAAAGTATAAAAAAACTATGGTTATCTAATAAAAATCTGGATAAATAGGAAGAACACAACAGTTTCAGGGGAAAAAAGCTGCTTCTATAAACCAAACTGGTAATATTTAATGTGATGTCCCTCTGCACTTGAAGACCCAGTGCTACCTTTGTGGCACTTCCCAAATGATTTTATCTCTCTATTTAATTTTTCTTAAGTGATTTATTACTATTTATTGTAATATTATCCTCTGTTTTTTGTGTGTTTTTCAGTTAAAGTCAGGTGTTTTCCTGTATTTAATTTACTGATCATGTAGATGTTAAAAAAAAAAAAAAAACGCAGGTTAAAGTTAAGGGTTATTAACTTTTCCAGCAAAGATATCAGCAACTGAATGTAAAAACAAGTGTCTCCATCCACTGTCATTGCTCAAACTAAATGGGTTTTACTGGCACATCAATGTTACAGAAGATGACAGTGTTTCCACATTCACTACGGAGCCTCTGAGTGTAAAAAAGGGGTCATATCTGATGACCATGAACAGATGACATACTGTATTTTACACCAATTATGTCAACATATTGACAGGATTCGTCTTAGGCTTTGGTTGCCAGTGGATGTTTGGGTCTTTATGGGTTAATATGTCTTTAACCCTTTTGTTCAGACAATATGAGATTTATTGCATTCATTTTCTGATGTTTTATTCCAGGTTTCATTCAACACATGTCGGATGTTTCTTACTGGTTGTGCTGCTTCCTTTCATGGGGTCAGGGGTCACAATAAATAGTGACTTCAACCTTTAGAACCTGTTTAGCTTAGTTTTGTGTGTGTCTTTTTAAGACTGAGCACATATTGCACATAGAGAAAGACAAATAAATGTGCATGCTCATTTCAACCCTAAACAACAAAGCTGACGGTGGCTTAAGACTTTTGAACAGTAGTTTCTTTGATGAAATGTCTATGGTGGCATGGTATTTTCTTTCTTACAGGTTTAGTTTGGGATCTCTAGTACTGAAGTAGCAGATCACAGTTAACAGAACAAAGCCCCTCTTCATTATGGAGTCTGCAAAAACCACTCAAGTCCCTCATTACAGCTGTTTGTCTTGTCCATAGTGGGCTTTTGTTTCATTAAGGGACTATTACCTCTAATCCACATTCAAACATGGTTTTGTTTGCTGGATGCCACCTGGTTATATAAGGAGAAGAAGCTCAAGTCTGTTCTGAACGACTGTAGAAACACATTAGCCTCTGTGAAAGGAGACCTGCTCCGTTTGCAGGTACTGTATGAACAGCTCATTATAATCTAATAGTAACACAAAGCAGCTCATTTACAAGGTATTATACACTAATGACAGCATTATAAATATTATATTCTATTTCTGACGTTACATCCTCCTATACGCCCCTAAATCTTACACACCAGACCTTTAAGTCTGTGTATGACACATTTCTACACAGCACTGTACTTATAGTGCTGATATGGTAAAAGTAACTTTTCCCAAAAATATTTTTAGCTGTCCAAGTGTGAGATGAAATCTCTATAAAGACCAAATCAGAAGGTCTGTACTTCACTATCCAGAGGAAGGACAGGCTTTACGTAGAGATGGTGGAGGAGTGAATGATTTCTATTCCTAAAATTTTGACATATAAAAAAGTCAGAGGCCTTTGTCTGACCCCTGTTGCTAGATTTTTTTTCCGTTGCATCATTTAGTTTCTGGCAGCTGAGTATCAAAACTGAGACCCTTCAATAATATATTTAATAATTCGTAGACAGCAAGATGTCCAAACTTTATTGTTTGCCTATTAGGCTTATAACCTCTCCTAATTGTCCAGCATTTATCATCCTGGGTTAACATACACCACAAAACAGGGAAAATTGCTATAGGCCTGAGTGTAAAAAAATGTTTTAACTTTAGATCGATAAAGCCAGAGTCAATCAATACTTGTTTTATATACAACCACAATATGCTCCACTTGAATTTGTGCTCGAGGCAGGATGTCAGCCTCATGGTTCAATATGCGTGGGCTTCCCTAAGGATTTCGAATGCTGTCTTTTACATGTTGCTGCCAGAAAGTCCTAATTAATCGACCAGATTCTGTTTACCAAGTCAGACCAAAGAATATTCATTGCTTTTACCTCGTCTTGTAATGGGCCGCGGAACTACACTGTGTGCAAGAGCGGAAATGCAGCTCTAGCAGCTTACACTCTTTTATTTGACTGAGAAGACAGGTTCGGTTTGGTTAGGATTGGGCATTTGAGAGTGATGTCTTCTGAATAAGTCCCCGGAGCTTTGTTGTGGGCAACTACGCGGACACCCCAGGACAGATCCAAAATAACACGCAACCATTACATTTTCCATCTGTCTTGGGAATGCTGCAGGGTCTCCTAGGAGGAGCTTGGCATATGGCTAAGGAAAAAGGGAGAGACCTTGACAAATGGTGGAAAATTGAAAGACAGATGGATATCAAGACACTTGTATTGCATCTAAATTCAAGGACAAGATCCTCTCAAGTGTTTCTTTACAAACTGAATACACAGTAATTCACCAGCCAGGCCATAAAGCATTGGATTTGATTGAATTGGATGGAGGAACTTCAGCAAATGTAGCCACGAGTTGCATTTAGAGGACACACTGCAGCCTTCGGAGCGCCATAATCATTGGGGTCATTTGTCCTATATGGTATACAGGCATTTACTGGCAGCATTTGCTCTTTGTCTGCCACTGGAGAGAAACTTTGCCATGATGAATATGAAATACTTGATGCTGCAACTCAGCTGTCTCCAAGGAAACATTCATATTGATGTCCATGAACCCATACAGGTTACATATAAAGAAACATCCAATTATACATAAGTTTCAGAAAAACATTTTCAGATCAGTGAAAATAGAGTTTTAATCAGTTAAGACACTTTTGGCATTTTTGAGGCAGTAGAAATGAAAGCATCACTATTAAACTTTCCATGGTTAAGTTTCGGCACTGGCAGCACCGTTGGGAAGAAATATCAGAGCTTGGTTTAATACAGAAAAGTCTGCAAAGATGTGATAAAAAATGACTCACTGTATTAATATTAAAAGAAAATGACAATCTTATCCTAACTTGAACTAAAGTGCTTTTTGCGCCTAAAACTAAAAACTGACAGGATTCTGGATGCAACTTCACTCCCTTGTCTTTTTTATTTTTTTACGGATATTTTATCTGATTTAAAAAATAAGATGTTGGAAAAGTACAATGGCAACAATATTCTGACATCCGAAGCATGGCTGTTATTTTAGGAGAAATGTCTTTAGGTTTATCTGAAATCAAATCCACAAACTGGAAATCACCACTGTGTAAAATGGATAATTATAATATGCAACGACACGACACATTTATTTGTGTTTCTCAGCAAAGATAATGTGCTCTGTTATCTGACCCCAAGTAAGGATAGGCTGATACCTTATTATGCAAATTATCTACGCTCTGTTTTCCATCCACATTACTATTCTAGTCGTGTAATCACTTTTGCATGCCTCTGTTCCCTTCAAGTTCTGAAGTCATTAACCTGGTGGCTGGGGTTCTAAAGCCCCAGAAGACCCCCGACACACAGATAGTGTGTGTGTGCCTTGAGCCCCATTGTCTCCGGAGAGGTTTGATTTATATCCTGCTTCAGTCTGTTGTTTGGCATCTTCTCACTCCCTGCCACCCTCTGTCCCCACGAGCAGGGCCCTGCCAGCCCTTCCCATCAAAACATATTATTTCCATGCCAGTAAGCTCACATGGATCCGCTTTTAATTAAAACCAGATAGACATATACAGTACAGTAGACATTCTGCAGTAAAGGTGTGAAGGCTCTGATAACCTGTTATTCGTCTAATGTTTGATACTCAGATAAAACATGTTGGAATAGCTCCAGAATGATCCACTGATGCCTTGTCGTTAGGTTTTGATGTAGAGCAACAGGGGAAAAAAATAATAATACAAGTCATATGTCAGGTGCAGAAGCTAACTGTGATCTGTTGTCATGTCTCAAGCACAGTGACATCAAGACCTGCGGCTAATTCGCAGCTGGAGCGATCATTCATCTCAGCTATCATATGTAAAAAGAAGGAAAAAAAAAAAAGGTGCACTAATCTTGTGTGGACCATAGCCAAGCCTGGAGTCTGTCAGCATCCATTTAAGGAGCAAAAGGCTTTAGATAGCTGGATCATCCACAGGTGCTAACAAAGTGGTGAAGATCAAATAAAGAGAATGTCAAAGCCAAGATATAAAAGCAATCTGCGGGACCAGACAGGAATATGGATAACTGTCATCTGTTATTTGGTCTGCTGATGAAAAGAGAAAAAAAAAAGAAAAAAATCAGTGTCCGCTGGCAGTTGCTCCAATCAATACCTTTTAAAAGGTTCAGACAAGACACTAAAAATCTTTCAGTTGCTGCACCGGTGTTGCCGCAGTGTGGCTGTTATATTCACTGACCGGCTCTATATGAGAAGTAATCCTAAAAATCTATGAAAAGTTGCAAACCCGTAACCCCAGTGTGCTCTCATTCATCCAGAGAGTGGCAGGTAGGAGCGTTTTTAATCCAAAATAATGGGTAGAAATCAGCAGCAGCAATACAGGTGTAAGGCAATGGAATAAAAAAAAACAAAAACTTATCTACATAAAAACAAATAGGCTGTTAGCAAGATCCCATTTGCATAGTTTAGCTTTAGAACTGTACTCTTGAAGGGAGTTCCCGCCAATGGTATGGAGAGATTAGAAAAAAAAAGACAGAATAAATAAGTTTGCTTCTTCCCTGAGGCTGTTCGCTGCATGAGGAGTGGTGGTGGTAAGGAGATTTGGTTTAGTTCCCTGTGGGGCACACAGCACCATCACTCTTTTCTTATCCCCAATGAAACTGTTTATTCATTAATTTCCTCCTCATTTAATTGGCAGATGGAGCAGCCATCTCCTCCTGCTCCTAAAGCAGCCTGCAGGTTTATTAGTTTGAGCACAGTGGGCCATTTTCCACAGCAGCGTATTAATTTCATTTTGTCAATTCAGTCAGTGCACTTGATGTCTTTGTCCTTTATCTCTGATCATATTTTACATGCTAACGAATGATTGCATCTGGAGTTTAGAGAAAATCCACCTCAAAAAAATGTGCCTTTATATACAGTATGTAATAGCCAGATATGGAGATATATGTGCAGTGAAAAGTAAGATGGATATTGCTTTGCTTTATGCTTGAAGCAATTATGTGGTTGGTAGTAAAGTGTAAATGGAAACAGCTTCCAGTTTAATTTCTGTATATAGATATATATACGCATATACTGACGAAATGAGATGTGCTTAAGGAGACGTGATGAATTGGCTATTTAGAGCTGAAGTTGTGTTTTTACAATACAAATCACCATTTGTGAGGCTGAGGGAAAAAAAGCCCTCAACAGCCAGTCATGGAGTTCTTCCTCCGCTTTCTAATTTGTATGTTATTCTTCAGTAAAATATGTCTGCTTTATCTTGTATCATGCAGTCTAAGTTGAAATAATAGCTTGGCTCATGTGGGACGTGTGGGAACACAAAAATGTTTTAAAATGCTGAGGGAAGTGTCAGATTCACCTGTTAAGGCCAGTCCCAGTGATTGATAATTTTACTAATGTCCTGTGAAAAGTAGGTATTTGGGTGTAATTGAAGAAATGTGTTATTATAATTGGCTTCTTGGGGGATAAGCTGTGTTTCGACGATAGAAAGTGCTGTTTGTAGAGTTGGAAAAAAAGAGGGAAAACATCCAAAGACCAGTCATGGAGGTCTCATTAGTTTTGTCAGTGAGAGTCAAAATTTTTCTTTGATTGTGCAGGAAAATATGTCTGATTCATCTTGCATTATGCAATTTAAGATTAGAACAGACCTTAGCTCAGTGGGAGGTGTGCAAACAAAACCGTTTTAAAGCCTGTAGGGAAGGTCAGCGCCGTCTACTAATGTCAATCCTACTGTAAAAAGAGGTCTGGTGTCAAAGAAGGAGCAAGGCATTTATTGCTTAGAAAAATGTTATTTGACAACATTACAGCATGTGGTTTTCACCGCCTGTGTTGTATGTGAATAGAAATGACTCATCCCTGAACTTTATATCCTGCACCTCAACAGTCAGGGGTTTTCCAAGGACAAAAGCCCTGGACCCCATAGACTTACACTGAAATTCTCTCTAAAACTACGATAAAAGTCAATATGTATAACCAGGTCAGTCATTCTGCTCTCACCTGTTTTATTCAGATCCTCTAATACAGGAGTGTCTAAGTCATTTTCTTTCAGAGGCCACATTCAGCCCAATTTGAGTGGGCCAAACCAGTAAAATAATAGCAAAATAGCCTATAAATAATGACAACTCCAAATATTTATCTTTGTTTTAGTGCAAAAAACCCTGTTAAAATATGAAAATATGTACTGTACATTGAGAAACTATGATTTTTTATTTTTTTACAGGAAAAAATTTCTCAAGAAAATCAGTGTAATTTTAACAATATTGTGCTTCAACAATCATTTATACATGTATGGATCGGATCTACAAAGGCATAAAACATTTAGTAACACACAGAATATTGTTAAAATTGCGCTTAATTTTCTTTACATATTTTTAGGTTATAGGTTCGGTTTAGGATAGTTTGTTAATGTAAATTAACAGAATTTAATAATTTTTTTTTGTTATAAAATAAAGGGAAAAAATTGGAGTTGTCATTATTTATAGGCATAATGTACCGTTTATTTTTCTCCACATTAAACCAAGGATAAAACTTCGAGTCATTATTTATAGGTCTGAATGTGGAACCTGTACTAAAACGAGTTCGACACCCTTCACTGTTAGTATCTTCAGTGTAACTTTTGCACTTTGCAAGTTCATCCCGTGGGGCAGATTGGAACCTTTGGTGGGCCAGTTTTGGCTCGTGGGTCACATGTTTGACACTCCTGCTCTAATAAGTGATCTGACGGTCAGTCTTCCATAGCTTTTTAGAAACTTTCTCGTTGTATGCAAAAAAAAAAAAAGTACACTACTGCTAACTCCACCAGTCACCATTACTACTGCACTTTATAGAATTTTAGCTACTGTGTATTTTGATACTACTTTTGTAATTGTATCTTTATTTTATAAATGGATATATACACATACAAAGTCTGAATCTTTAAATTATTGACCAGTTATTAATATTTTAGGCCAAATAAAAATGTTGGATGTCAGCTGTGTCAGGCGTTGATTGACTGGTGTGGGTGAAATTCAATGAACATTTTTTTTCTCAGGAAAAAGACCTTGACTGTATTGTTGTGGAAAATAATCTCCAGTAACAAGACTGCTATGCAAATGCTTCTTGAAGGTTATCGCTTTGTGATGTCTGTGAGCTCACCCATGACCCTGACCCCTCCCGCTCCTGCAGCTCTGGCACTTTAGTCCAATTACAGGTTGCTTCTCACAGTCACTGATCCTTCCTTAGTCGTCTCTTCCTTTCAAGTCAGTACCACTGTAAACCAGACAAGAGACTTTCCTACTAATCAATACACTCATGGATGGAACAGTGAATGAGAATAGAAAAGGCCCTGCCCACAATTCAATGGCTCAGTAATACACTCACACACACAACAGCAGTATTTAATAAAAGACTAATAAATACATTTATAAGGCCAATATAAAGGTAAAAACAGTATCTGCTCTGCTGCAATATGAAGCAAAGTTAAAATACCAAAATAACTAAAATTACCCCAAACAAAATGTATAAAATACAATAAAAACACCTGACTTTTCATGTATCTAAAATAATTCCTAATTAATTCTTATTTCACTGCACGAGTTATTATTAAAGTAAGTAAATTCAGGTGTACTGTACATCCAATTACACATTTTACAGATTCTTTAATGACATGACTCTTTTATTATGATTTTATGTCTTCTATGCATTTTTTTCTCAATATATCCACCACTTATCGGTTTATTTTTCTAATGTATTTATCTCCAGGCACACTGTATTCCCTTTGTGTATGATTTTTTTTTTTGCTCTAAATTGTAAATAAACTTCACCTAATAACATTACCTTATTATATTTACATGCATTTTGCGCTGTTGAAGTGATGGCCTCTTTATTCTTCTTCATTAAAGTATTTGTGGGTGTAGTTGGCTCTTTTTCATTCAGCAGCATTTTAAAAAGACTCAAAAAAAAAGGATTGTGGATACTTAGACATTGCTGAGGATCCACAGGAGCATCCTTGAAAAGTCATTGGACGAGTTCTCGGCCAAAATCCAATGATGTCGTTTGAGGTGAATTGAGCATTGGAGCGTCTTTCCTTAACTTTGAGAAACACTCATAGTTACTTCCAGCTTCAAATTTCAATATGGTGATGGCCAAATCACAAACAACTGGCTTCAAACCACGGCTCAAAAACCAATGGGTGACGTCACAGTATCTCCGTCCACTTCTTCTGTGATTAAAACCTAACAAGTTGCAAGTCCCTTTTTCAAATACATTGTGTTCCTCAAAACCATATAGCTCGATTATGTTCATTTTTGCCGTTATGCAGATCTGTCAGGACGGTCACCTGATAAAAAGGCACGTGAGCACACGTCAGATGACGCTCTGAGGAAGACTGCGGAAACATGCTATCAAGGTAACCACACACCTTACTATCTTTGCCGGGAAAAAGAATCTCTAACTTAGTACTTTAACCACAGTATGTGTATAATTGTAAATGACACCCCTTAAAAGTGAGTGCTTTTTTCACCACAGCAATTAATATTTCCCAAATGCACCTGCCATTTCCTGTTACTTCTTCTGGCAGATAACCCACGTAGGACGCTAATCATGTAAAAATGTTCTGCAGCCCCAGAATTTATTCAAATTTTCCAGGTATTTTATTATGAAATATTTCAATGTTATGGCAGGCCCAAAAAAATGTGGCACATCCCCCGATCTCCCCCTGCATGCATGGGTTAATGGTGCACTTTCAGTTTAGCTGTAATGGAAAAAAAAAAAAAGAACAAGATTTTTCCATTTAAATTCAGGTTAATAAACTGAAAGAGATGTCGAAAAAAATGTCTCACACATATTCCCCCATTGTCAGGAGGTTGGTTCATACAGTATTTTATAAGGTAATTCTTTTTTCTACATTTATTGTAATTTGTAGAAGTCCCTCCTCCCTTTTGCAGTTTCCTTTGTATGGTTTTCAAGTTATTGATTTAGAGCTGCCTGGGTGATCAATTGTAATATCCCATTAGTTTCCATATTTGTCAATTTTTTTGTCTATTTCTTTAAATAACCAATGACACGATTGAAAATATCTGCCCAAAAAAAAAATCAGCGTTGTATTGCGTTCTTTTCCATTATTCTAGAGTGAGTAATAATTTCTCCATTTATTTAAGCCTGGAGTCCATACAGTTTGGCTTAAATAAGAAAAGTAATTGAATGCAGGGATGGGATTCAAACCCTCCTGACATAACTCCTTATCTCTAAACACTGTTTACTGGGAAGACTTCGCCTTCTCTCCATCACTCTCCATCTGGTCTGTTCTTGCCATAACACCAGAGAATTATAGTTTTCATTTGGACAGAGAGGCAATAATCCCTGAGATTAAATGGCATTCCTCCACGATGCTTATCAAGATGACAAGACTTATTTATTATTATGTTCTTATATTCTTTTGTGTTGCTTCCTTTTCCACATAGGCATACACACACACACACACACACACACACATCATTTTTCCCTTTGAGTCATGTGAACGCAGCTGATCCAAGCTCTATTTTACATGCCATCCTCAGAAACTGCACTGAGCAGCACATCTGATAATATTAATTTACAGTAAATCATAAGAAACTCTACACTATAGTACTGTGTTTTTTATTGTTAGAGTTATATAGGAACATGGTTGTACGTAATCACAGAATTTCAAGCCTATCGTGCATTCTCTTTTTAAAGATATGCTTACATCTTTCTAAAAACGAAAAAACAAAAAACTTCACTGAACAGTTATTTCCTGTTTTACTGTCACATGGTTTCTCCACTTTGTTTTGCATCCATTCAATACAATCAAAGAAGGGAACATGATGTGCAAATTATGACCAATTATTTTGTGAGATCTCGCAGCACAAATCACATCTGGTGGAGATAAAAAAAAATTTTAAAAAGAGGATAATTGTGATAAGAAATGTAAAGGTCTCTGTAGGGAGACAATAAAAGAGGGCTAAGTCAAAGGCATTGACAGGAGAATTAACCTCGCATACATATTTTTGGTATTGGGAAAAAACCAGAAGACATGGAGGAAACTCATGTGGGGGGCGACCGTGGTTCAGATGGTAGAGCAGGTCGTCCGATAACCGAAGGGTTGGAGGTTCAAATCCCGCTCTGTCTGAGTTATGAGCTGTTGTGTCCTTGGGCAAG
>JAPQRQ010000008.1:22477721-22494837 GCA_037367365.1 Apogon talboti
TATCTATCTGTCTGTCTGTCTGTCTGTCTGTCTGTCTGTCTGTCTGTCTATCTATCTATCTATCTATCTATCTATCTCTTTCTTTCTTTCTTTGTAAAATAAGCACAAATTCATCCTTATCAGCCTTATTAAGCAACGCTGACATTATGCTATATATTACATTCTATTTATAATGTAGACCTTAATATATTGTCTATTATGTAACCTTATCTTCTCCCTCGAAGAAAGATTTCATATTAAAAGCAGAGCTGTCTCTTTAAACTGGAACTATTCAGAATATTTCTATTACAGTTTTTCTCAGTTGCTTTGGTGCATCTCTAAAATTGTGAAAAGTATTTTTTTGAACCTCCATGTCACCTTTTCACTTGTGCACATAAAAGGAAGCAACACTGCCAAAGGGGTGCTTTCTATGTTTTTCACTGTAAAGGTGTCATTTTGTGTCTTTCCTTTGTGCAATGCAGTGCTGTAAAAGTTTTACAGTACAAACTATACAAACTTTGTATCGTATCCATAACATAACATATCATTAAAAAACAGTTGTGTAAGCTGTGTGTGTGTAAATTAGGTTGGGTAAAATGCAGACGCTGTTTTTCTCTGTTCTCTTTTTCTCTGAGTAAACTGCTCTATTGATGATATGACATTTTAACTGTGAAGTTTTTTGCAGTTTACAAACATTGCTCTGGAAATGCTGTTATTGTTGTGTATTTGCCACTGAGAAAAACAACAACACTTTTTCTACCTTTCTGATCCCCTGAACATGAAATAATCATATAGGGTCAAAACAACCTAAAGTAAATGGTCAATAATAGCAGCTCCTGCTACATAACGCAATAATTTACTAATTCATATAAACAACATTGAGCAGATTTAAACTTCAGATGTTTCCGGGGTTTGTTTTTTTTATCAGATTTTTGGTCTAATTTCTTTATAAAAAGAGAGAAATACTGACAATTTGGTTAAAAACCATTTGTTGTTGTTGTTGTGTCTTTAGAATTCAGGCAAGACTTGTCAATTTTCCTGCCTTTTGCTTTGTAGTGATTATTATTCTGGGCTTCTTCAACTTGGCACTGTGACATATAATGTACAGTCATATATCAGAGGCAGCAGCTGCACAGGGCAGAAATACATACCATACATACCAACCCATCAAAGGTTTCGATGTAGCCCGTGGAATGAATTTATGAAGCACAACAATTACACTGTACCTATTGTAAGAAATTCCAGGTTGTTCAGGTTATTAACTTTTTTTGTGAAAAGATAGTTTATAATTGTAAACATTTTTATAATTTATGTGGACTTTTTTGCTCTAAAACAAAGAGAAACATTTGGAGTTCTTATTATTTATAGGCTATTATGTGGGTTATTATCTTACTGGTCTGGCCCAGTTGAGATCCTATTGGGCTGCCACCGCTGAATTGAAATCAGTTTGTAGGTGGTTGAAGACGGTAATGAAGATGGGAACAAAGTGGTAAGAGGTGACCAACAGGCTGCCTCCACAAAACATGGAGCCTGAGGTCAGATCCATGACAAAGTCCCATACCCCTCCCCCACCCCCGAGGCTCAGAGTGAGCCAAATTTAAAATTACACTCAATCCTGCATTAAAAAGGCAATAAAAGAAGAACAGGCTGTCTCACTGATGGTGGCGTCCTTGTATATTCTGAATTTAGACACATTTTCCCATTGCTCTTTCAGTCAATTTTCTTTCCAAATGGAACAATTCTGACCTTCACTTGCAAAAACTTGATTGAAGGAACTATTTTCCAGGTGCATAATTCACTTTAATTTTGCAATGCTAGTGTGAAACAGATATTACTATAATTAGTCTTCTGACAAGAATGGAATATATAAAGACAGACACATGTAATGTCTATAGTGTGGATATGTTTACTCAGAGGCTAAATCCCTTAATAAATAAGAAGAAATACACAGAAAGATTGACACCACACTAACGGCATGCCTGTTTCTGAGTAGAATTACATACTCTGTATAATTCAGGCTTTTTTCCCCATACATATTTCAGCTTCAGCTCACAGATGAAATAATATATAGGACACAGAGGAATAACATACATGTGATGAATAATAATTTGTAATTAATGATAATTTGCTGATTTATCATCATAATAATAATAATCTCCACTGAGCAGATGGAAATGACTAAACAAATTCCACACTATATCTATATCGTGTGTACCACCTTTTCTTCAGCTGTAGAATTCAATTGGATGGAGACTGATGTAGCGTTTCATTACTTTGGCATTTTGCATACAGTTTGCAGTTTTTTTTTCACACTTTCATAATATAAGTGTTTTTAAATCTGCAGTTATTAGATTAAATTTTGCTCCTTAATGCATGTAAGTGTTAAAATGGTCAATCAGCTCAAAACCTCAACATTTACCTCCTAAAATCCAATTATAGTAAACAGTAATTGCAAACACTGCCCTCTGAAAACAAGCATTGATGGACTGAAGGTGGAAGCCCGTGTTACACACTCAAATCCTATAAAGGAATAACCCCACTATGGACGATAACCTATGACCCTGGGGCATCTGACACTAAATTGCCTCTTTTCAAAACAGGAGCTGTCTCCAAATAGCAGCAAATTGTTTGCTTTTGGGAATAAAAAGCATTTGTGCACCTGCCACATATTTGTGGAGGAAATTCCACAAAAGCTTAAAGTTTAATATAACCCATTTCAAGACATACAAGACATATTAGGATCCATTTTTCCAATGTCCGTCACAGAACAAGGATTTCCATTATTAAATGATGACAAGATGGTCTGAAAACGGGAACGCCTTTCACAGTTTGTCATTTCAGAGATTGTACCGGGGTATTGGCCGCATTGTGGAGCTTGTTATATTATAATTTCAGTCACAGAAAGATAAGACAACATAATAGGGAAACCATTTCTGAAACAGGACACTTAATTTGTCATTACTCTGAAGGCCAAGACATTGGATTTCTACTGCACCTGCCTACTTCTCAATAAATGACCAGTGTGATACATCGTAAAGTACAACAGTGAGCCTCGTGGATACAACAGGATCTGCATGGTAATTGATTTTATAACAGTTGAAATGTCGCCAGGCTCTGCAGCTCCTCACACAGACCTTTACAGAGACTTTCAGCTTATATTTTTGACTCAACTCCAACTGTTTTTGTGCATTTTGGCTATAACAGGTAAAGGTTTTGTAGTGAAAAAAGATTTAAAAACTGGCTGATCATTAGAAATGAAGGTATTCCTACATGAACAGAGTCATGCCACTGACAGATAGAGGAGGTGTTAAAAAAGGCGCTGCTTTTGCTGCCCTTAAAAATGGTCAGCATGAGTTATGGGAATAATAACAGATCTAACAAATCTGCAGGTTTATTGTGCAATAATTTATCTAGTTATTGAGTGGACGAGTTGTTTGTCACTGACAAGCCATTCTCCCTCCTAGGGGCAGACTGAGGTAATGTGGGTGATTAAATAGAAACAAACCATAATGACTGGAGTCTTTGCTGATTGGGAGCATTTTGGTTGCTTGTATCTTATTTATGTGTTAATGAAGTTCAATCATGAAGACACGTTGAAATAATGAGTCAGAGTCGGCGCCAAGACCTTGACTGTTTAGCAGAGACAAGATTTGAAAGATTATAATATTCTGAAAGATAAACAGCCCCTCATTAGTTTGTTTCACAGTGTTTTGATTCATGAAGATAATAATGTTGAAAAATGAAAATATGTAAAACTGACCATGGGTTGCACTACAGCGCACATCGGTCAGGTAAATAGTTCAGCTTTGTAGGACATATTAATGATTATTTTCTTTCTTTATTCATATTATAAATTTTATATTACATTTTATTGCTAGCCCTTGAATACTGTCACTATCAGGCTACAGCCATATTAATGTTTTATTTTATTTATTTATTTATTTATTTTTAAATGTTGTTTTATAATGACAACGATCTCCATCCACAGAAGTAATGCTTCAGAATAAAACTCTGAATGTATAATACATGACCAGGGATCTGATAATGTCGCTGAACATGGAAATGATCGCAAATTGCTTGACTAACAGCTCCAGGAGTGAATGTAGTCGTAATATCATTATAAAAACAGATTCACATGTAATTCACTGTCCATGTTGAATTGATGGCTGGTAGTCAAGGAAAACATTTTTATTTTTTTTCCCTAAAAGAATAGTCTGAAAGGGTTCAATGAACCAGCAAAGGATACATACATAATGACTGATGAAACACAATCACCTGCTGCATTCAGTGTCTGCATTGTTTTTCTGTGTCTGTGGTTCTGCCTGCCTATATTACAACTCATCCAACACATCTAAATGTCTTCATTAAAACAACAAAGTGCTGTGGATGGTTACCACAGGAAAAGTTATGTGCATTAAAACACAAATGTGTCCTTTTAGTCTGAGTCTTGACTAAGTGTTTGTACAAATCCGTGCATAGCAGCGGTACCACAGTTTTTGGCAATACCCATCCACTGAATGTGAATGCACCACAGGGATCAAATTCAGCCCAATATGATCTGAAGTGGGTTGGACCAGTAAAAAAATGACGTAATAACCTAAAAATGATGTAAATTCTAAACTTTTCTTTATGTTTTAGAGTGAAAAAAGTTACATTTTATTATAAAAATGTTTAGATCTACAAACTATCCTTAAAAATATGAATAACATCAACAATCAAGAACAACCTGAGATGCCATTAAAAAAACTAAGTGCAAATTTAACAATATTATGTCTTATTCATGAAGTGGATCTACAAATGCACAAAAGGCATTTAATAAGAGGTATAGCATTGTTAAAATTGCACTTACTTCTCTTAAGACATTTCAGGTTGCTCATGGTTATTTCCACTTTGTGTGAAATTATAGTTTGTAAATGTATGTAAATATTTTTACGCTAAAACAAAGCCATTGAATTAAAATTATTTGTCATCCTTGATTGTTAATATCTTCAGTGTAATTTTTGCATTTCACAAATTCATCAGATGGGGCAGATTGGACCCTTTGGCTGGCCATTTTTGGCCCACGGGCCGTGTCTTTGACACCCCTGATCTAAATCTTTTGTAACCACGCCTTAAACTAACAAAGTTAAACATTTTCTATTTTGCACTTTGCTTGGAATTCTCCAAAAATGACACTAAACAGTGTTAATTAGACTCTCAGCGATTAAAATCTGCATGTTTCACACACAGGAAAAGGACGACGCCAGGGCCTAAAAGGTGATGTGTAAACCCTGTTTGTGTGTCTTATACTGATCTCAGACATAGATATGTTCTGATGTTTGGTGCTTTGATAGTCCCGTCTTGTCTCCCTTTGCCCCTAGCCATCTCTCTCCCATATCAGCACGGCGCCCTGATGTTTGACAACAAGCCCCGTGACCACGCAGGAAGTAGATGAAAGACATGATTGACAAAGGTCCAATGTCCACTGGTGCTGCAGAGGGTACGGCTGTTATTGACGGAGTGTCTTGGCAGGGAGATGATGGATGTTGCGAACTTGTACTTGAGTTTAGATTTGTTTACTTGTCCTCCTCCTCTTGCACTCTGCAGATCCAACGCTGGTAAAACGTGTTATTTGACAGGCTGTCATTACTACTCTGGCCTCAACATGGGAAGGCTGAGTCCGACTAACAACTAATGACACAAGGAGATGGATGGTTTCCAGTTTGATTCAGTGCCTGGCGGGGCTGAAGTCAGGAAGGTTATTGCTGAGATAGAGGCGATGCCACAGCAAAACGTAAAATGGCAATATTGGTCTAATATAATCTGGGAATATTGTTCCAGTTTTTCTTAATTTCTTACTCATTAAGACATGTTCTGTTGACCCTCACCCCTGGGCCAAAACGGACCCGTCAAAGGTTTCACTGTAGCCCATGGAGTTAATTTATGAAGGCCGACAGTCACACTGACGATGCTAATAGTCAAGGCTGACAAACTCGTTTTAGCCTAATTTGATCTCAAGTGGGTCACACCAGTAAAATAATAGCTTAATTAATTCCAAATGGTTACATTTTAGCAATATTATGCCTGTTAGTAAATGTTTTGTACTATTGTAGATCCACTGAGATATGTACCGTGCATGTATAATTGATGGAGGCATAATGTTAAAATTGTGTTTATTTTTCTTAAGCAATTATTAACTTTTTTTGTGAAAAGATAGTTTATAAATGTAAATATCATTAGAATTTATGTGGACTTTTTTTTCTCTAAAACAAAGAGAAAATGTGGAGTTCTTGTTATTTATAGGTTAGCCTATAGGTTATTTATAGAAAGGATATCGCTGAGATAGACATGATGTCATAGCAAAACATAAAATGGCAATATTGGTCTAATATTATCTGGGAATGTTATTACAATTTTTCTTAATTTCTTACTCAATAAGACATGTTCTATTGACCCTCAACCACTATTCATATTAACACATTAAAATAATTCAGGTCAAATGCAGTTTTTCAGCCTCTCAGCAGCATCAGATATGACTCATTTGGGTGTTCATTTGTTCCATAGTGAACGTGGAAGCACCAGCATCTTCTGCAACTTTTATTCACTAATAAAACCCATGTAGTTTGACAAATGCAGTGGTTTTAGATGCCTATCTTTATGTTCAGCTAATGATACACTGTTGGACTAAAATATTTGTACCTCTTCTCATGAAATGATTGGGATAATGTGATTTATTCTTGGTATATAAAGTGCACTTTGGACTCAGTATGTAATCATTGTACCTGATCAAGGGTGATTACTGATGTATAAATAGGAATAAAAAGAAGAATGTGTCTAAAACACAAAATTATTCCAACTTTCACAGTCTGATAGTTTAACAGGTTTACCATAAATTACTTTTTTGATTTGTAAAAGGCGCTTTTAAACTAATAAACATTATATGTGCAAATAATGCTTAAAAACACAGTATTGCTGAAATAATCATCTCATTTAACCCTCTTTATTACACTGTGTTTAAACAGAACTTACATTCTAATTAAAGTTACAGTCTTAAAATACAAATATCCTCTTTACAATTTCAACACTTTAAAACTCTAAATTGAATTAAAAAAGCTAAAAACAAATCACATGGTGTTATTTTTAGAGGTTTGATCAATCTAAAACTGCTATAAACCTCTGGGTTTTTTTGGGGGGTTTTTTTGTTTTTTTTTTTTATTATATAAACCTCTGTTTTTAAATAATAGTTTAGACTTTTAAGGACTTGTCTTTAAATGCATCTGTTTACTCCATTTGTCTTTACCGGAGTCTTTTCAATTCACAGGTTTCTATTAAGACTCACCTCCTATGTAACTTGATAAATATACAGTTCTACATTTAAGCTGTTAAAGGAACAGTATTGATCACATTGTTTTCCAGTGAGAACAAACCGAGCCTAAAATCAGAATCATTATTCATGACCGGGCAACGATTTTCTGTCACAGACCGTCTCTTGCTTGTTAAGCTGTGGGCCATGTTGTGAATGTGATGAAGCACAAAAAAGGTGTGTGGGCTCAAACACTGCACTGTGGTTTCATGTCTCCAAGTCGTTGGTCCTTTGAACGTACCACATTCCCGTTTACACCCACTGAGCTGATGATTGAAAGAGAAGAAAACTATGCCTGTCTGCGTTGCACAGTCCTTCTTTAGGTAACATTGCAGGATGTTGCACAGTCCTGGATAACTTTGTAGGACTCAGTAACTCACATCTTTCAAGGTTCAGCTTCAAAGAGGAAGAACAGAAAAACAACACAAACATATGTTATGCAGTGTGAGGGAAAAAGCAACTTCAACCATAAATAAAGTTACTGAGAAAAGGCATATGATTAAGTGATAGTTATTCATCAGAACATGGGACCGCACCATGGTCATACAAAGGAATAAAGGAAATGTGTTTTAGCCCGTTCAACAGCTTGTTTTCATAACCCTAAGTAGTTTTTTGTGTTTAAACCTGGTCAAACCTTAGCCACGACATGCCACAGTGTTCTCTTTGCGCTCGGACCATTGTGTTGGATCATCTCCACCACATGCCAAGGACTCTCAATAGGTCTGATTCAGGTCTGATTTCTGTTGTAACAATCCACGTGTGAAAATGATGTCTCGTGCTCTGTGAAGCACTCTTTAACAGTTTGCGCCTGATGAATCCTGGCATCATCAAAAAGAAAAATAACCCACTGATCTTCAAACCTGGTTGTTGAGTATCTTAAGGTTCTGATGACCATATGATTTGCAAAAACAAAAAAAAAACAACAAAAAAATAACATTCCTGAACCTAGATCAGACAAACTGAAGCGACCACAGATTATAACACTGACCCCACAGGCTTGTACTGTAGTCATGAGGCATGATGGGTAATCATTTCATCCACCTCTCTTCTCATCCTGATACACCCAGCACTGTGGAACAGGGTCACATGGACCTTTTCCACTGAAAAACATTCCAGTGTTTATGCTCTTTATCAACCTGATGGGTTGTTTAAGAAATGAGATGCTACTCACTGCATCAGTAATGTGATGTCATGAATTAGCCTTAATATAAACGGCAGTTATATGTACCTATTTCAAGATTTCCGCGTGTATGCGAACACCGCGTCACATGACACGTACCAAGGCTTAGGGTTAGGGTGCTGTTTCTAGTTAGGGTTAGGGTTAGGGGAACCGCAAAACAGGGCGAATATTGACATGTGATGGCACAGCGTCCAATAACAAAGGTCAAAGGTCATTTATTTGTCATTTCTTCGTACAAGTACAAATGAAACGAAATGGTGTACTCCCAGGTTAAAAGCAACATACAAGCAAAATACAAGCATTATAAATTAACAAGAAATCAATCACAATAAAATCACAATAAACTAAAATAAATCAAAAATAGATTAAAACTAGTAGAGGCTAAAACACGCCAAAACTCGTAAATGCGTACGTGTAGCACACCAAACAGCACCAAACTGGCATGTCATACAGCGTGATTTCATGAGATCAGTCTGGCGTCAGACTGAAAGAACTTGTTGCCAATGAAACATATTAATCACTGTAGTAATTACACCATAGAAGGCTCTTATAATCACTTCCTTTGTTAAACCTAGGAAGGAACTTTTTTGACTGGTAACTATGTATTCTTTCCAGTAAAAAGGCTGTACAGTACAACATTTATTCAGTTGCTTTTCATCGTTTTACTCTGTCAGAATGCTTTGTTTTGATAGACTTCCCCACAGTGCATGTAAAAAAAGGAAACAAAAAGTAATTACTTTGATGAAGCAATTAAAATACAGTACTTACCCAGGCTGATGTCCTGATGGGACATTGTGCAGGTGAGTAATATAACACAAGATTAGAAGAAGAACATTTACTGAATCCAAATGGATGCTGCTTAGCTCTTTTTTCTGTGTGTTTCAATACTGTGCACATATTTCCTGAATACCCTGGAAAAGAAACAAAGCTAAAGTTTGCCTAAGACTCCTGCACAGCATTGTATCTGCAGTTTAGTATGAAACAGAGCTGGAACAACATCCAAATGATTGTTGCCTCCACAAAGTCTTTTTACAGTTTTAAAATGTTATGACAAAAGATATGATTGATGAGATATGTTAATCAGATTTGTTGTATGTACTCAGTGGTTGTCAAAGTTTTTAATCACATTGTGGATCATGCGCAATCAAATCATTGGTCCATTTTGCTTCAACGAGAGATCAATTACTAGAAATGTCTACCCTGACCTTTGGACTGAATATGTGGCACCACAACTGGATGACCTTAAGCCAACCATCATTTTCCAGGTAGAAGGTGCACCACCGCATTGGAGACTGCATGTTGGTGGGTTCTGTAATCAAACATTTCCAGACCGGTGGATTGGAAGGGATGGTTCAATTCCCTGGACACCTTGCTCATCAGATATCACGCCCCTGGATTTCTTTCTGTGGGTGTTAAAGGTATCGTGTATCGAACAAAGATACGGGACATCAACGGCCTGAAGCAAAAGATCTCTAATGCTGTTGCAGCCACTGATGAGTCGATGATACAGCCAACACGGAAACAAATCCAGTACCCTCTGGATGTGCTTCATGGAACTAATGGTACCTATATAGAGGTAGATTAAATGAGGCAAAAAAAAAGGAAAAACTTCAATATCTACTTTTCATTTTGTAATAATTTTCACAGATTTGTCTATTCATTTGCTTTTGTAATAATTTGTTAAATTGTAAATAGACTTTGTGAACCCCCTGTTTTTCATCTTGTTTAAGAGTTAGGTGATAAAATACAAATAGGGGAAATTCACTACTAGTCTGTCATGATCCAGATACAACTTCAGTGACTCTGTGCAGATCATAGAAAACATTTAGGATGACGTCACTAATGCGACTTTAGGGTGTGTAGTCTGCATATTTACATATTACAGACGAAGAGGTTTACAACAAACTGCCTCTTTCATTACATGTCAGTTTATCTTTTAAAGTGACACATATCATACATGAAAATAAGTTTTACTCACTTTCTTATCCTGGTAGGGATATTCATTTGCTGCATTGTACCCTAATTAGCATTAGTATTAGCATATTAAAAGCAGTGAGCTTTATCACTGAATCAAAACAGTACTAGTCTCTTTACCGCTAAACTGTTTTTTTTTTTCAATGACTTCTCATGGGGCACAAATGGAAAGGGTTGGACTTCACCTCTCTATTACAACTTTACAATTTTAGAATTACAACATTAACCTTCTGAACACTGGACAAAAAGCGGAGTATTGGATTATTTTGGAGAAATAATTCAAAGATTGCATTAACGTGTCGAACCCATAGCACACTTAATATTTTCATTTACTATATAAGGAAAAGAGATATTGCGACCCATTGTGTTTCAGCAAAAGCCATACAGATACAGGAGAGAGAAAAAAAAACAGTTTTTGTTACTGTCAAAGGGGGCTTCCTGGACAGAGTCATTCTGGATCTGGAATCAAACCAGTAAACCATTTAAGGATACCTATTTCTGCACACACAGTGACATGTCAGGAATGGGTTAACATGAACTCTGTGAAGCTCAAGCCAAATGCATCAGGGAGGGGTAATGTAAAGATAGCAACAGGTCCTTGTTAACGTCAATTGCAGCTCTCTGGATAGAGTCATCCTGCAGGATTTGCTTGTGACAGCAGGTCAAACAGAGCGAGCCACGTAGGCAGACAGGTCAAAAGAGAGCTAAATCCCTCAGATGAAGACGGTCACATGTGAACACACAAGGATGCACCTTAATGCCTCACAGGAAAGCAAAATTATAGCCTTTTATTCACCATCTTCATGATATTTATTATCAATGAACATTATAGTTCACAGTAATTTCCTGAGCATCATATTTGCTCTTTACAACCATTGAAGAACTGTAACTATTAACCTTCAACACATTCTGGTTATTAAAATGTTTTCTGTGCACATACTAATCAAAACACTCAAGGTTTGTTCTGAGAGACCTATAAAAGGTTTATAAAATTATGACATGCTATGCCTGATATTTTTATGATGCCGGTGTCCCTTTCAACAATAAGACATAAAACAGTTGCACGTCAGTAGAATAGAAAACCTTTATATGACCTTTTGGATAAAGCCAAAAGGTTCCTGCTATTTACACAGATGAAAAGTACACGAAATACCCAAAGGATGACTGTGTAGTGCCACAGATTAAGCATGTACATACAGTATGGAGAGCATTTTATTATGGCAGGAGTGCATCCATCTACAAGCTGCCTCCCAGAATTGTGAAAATGAATCAAAATGTAAGAAATGTTGTTCTTATTTTCTAATAAGACAAGACAAGATAAGATAGCATAAGACTTTATTTATCAACATACAACAAGCAAGTGCAGAGAAAAAGACAAGCAGAAAAACCACAAATGATGGAAAAAATTTAATATAAAGAGAAAAATAAGAAATTTGGCATTCATATAAATATTTATAGAAATATAGAATTAGAATAATGTTAGCTGTACTTGAAGAAGAGACTTGTTCCAGTAGTTTTACGCACTGCAAAAAACTGTATTTATAAAAAATAAAAAAGTGAGGCATAAATGTGAATGATATAATTGTAATGCTTGTGTAGATAATTGTCACTCATGAGTACATGGGTCTTTCCAAATATAGCCCACTTATTCATTATTTTAGGATTTAAAAGCCTTTTTTTCTTAAATACTTTAGAAACATTCCTTTTGCTTTAAATGATTGTGACAAACTGAGTCAAATATTTCTGAATACAGCTGATCATACACAAGTAATCCTGTTTTCCATCTAATTACTGAACCTCATAACCGATGTACCTGAGTCTAAGCCGGTCCATGCATTATGCTTCTGTAAACTGCAATCTCAGATGTCAATGGGAATGTCCTGTCAAAGAGATTGCTTCATGAAATATTTGTTGGTACTAGCCAGTGGTATGATTGTAGGGCTATGAGACAGAGAAATACTAGAAAAGGACAATTATTTCCAAATTTTATGCTCCAAACGGGTGTGGATTGACATGAAATAAGAAATGCCTTCGGAAAAAGATTCTGAGAAGAAATAGTAATAATTTCACGTACAAACATGTGGAAAACACAGCTGAAAGGAACTCATCGGAAGCTGAGATGCCTATTGGCAGAAAAACGTATGTGTTTGTAAATGTTGTTTATTTGTAGAACCTAATAGCAGGTTCTCGAAGCTGAGGTAGAGGACAAGAAAAACATCCTGCACTAACTGACACTTCACCCACAGGGGTAAAGGCACAGAGACTAATGGGGGCAATAACCAAGGAGTCTAATAATAGCAAAAAAAAAAAAAAAAAAACATCAGAAAACAGCCTCGGAGAAAATTAGCATAAGAACCGACAATCTTTATCAGCTGCCAACATACTAAACAAGATGTTAATGGTCAGATCAGCAGAAACATGACCAGACTCTCTGTAAAACAATGATAAGAGGTCACTGCATGCAATTTAACAGAAATGTTTACACGTCATATTAATGTTATTCATGGCTTCACACTAGTTAAACTGTGTGTGAATGACCATTTCCAACCACCATTACCGCCGCTGCCACCCACTGGGATAATAGAACTAGTGTAATCAGCTGACCAGCAGGCTGTCGTATGCCGGACACAGATCAGAATCAGTAGCTGATTTCATGACAGAACAGAGAGAAATATGCATGTGTACATGCACATTGGCCATAAAGGTTGAATAAAATATTTGTACCTGACAATGTGACAGGTAAAAATATATGGTGACTCATTCTTTATAGATGAAGTGTAACTGGGACTCATTGTACCAGGTCAAATGGTGATTACTGATGTGTATGCATAGGAATATTTATGAAAACAAAATTATGTGTATACTTTAAAGGGAGCAATATGGTAATTTTACTCAACATTGACACTATAAATATTCAAACTATACCAATGATATGCAATGCTGCACAAATCCATTGTTAAGTTTACAGTCAATCTTTTTCTTAAAACATTAATCTCAATTTAATGTAAAAGTTATCTATCTAAGGTTGCATGAATGTTCACAAGCCAATCTTTTGACATGTGTATATTTTACTATACAGCTGGAGATATTATTTTAATGCTGCAGGGGGCAAAATCAGGGGGAATAACACCAGAACTTGAATATACCCACCTTCGCTCTTTCAAATCTCTTGCTGTTTAAGAGTTTAGAGTTAAGTTGGGGTACCACGCCCACTCAAAAATCACCCCAATGAAAATGTAAATGTAAATGTAAATGTTCTTGTTTTGTAACCCAGCGCCGTGTTAACGATGAAACACCTGACTTCAGTGAGTCCCAGTAGTCCATAGACTGCTGCTGTTTGACATGTGACATACTAATGAAGTTGCTTTAAAGTACCTTGGGTTGTATTTTCATGTGGTCCAACTCTGTGCTTTGTTATCGACCTTTGTATTACCCACACAAGGCTCAACACACGTCAGGGTGACACTGCAGGTTATTGATGAGCTCCAGTTGTTGAATTAATATTCTTCTTTTACCATCTAGCCTCCTTCGATTTATTTAATTGGCAACCTATCCAAGATGTAACCCTCCCTCCAATAGTGTGTGATAGACTAAATTCATGCAGTGACCCTTAAATATGCCCTTGGTCCCTTCGTTAAATTAGATGTAAGACATACTGATGAAGTCGAACAGTTCAGCAGGTTTTGCCAGTGTGGAGGCAGCTGCTACCATGAGAGTCTGGAATAATTACTGCTGAGCAGGAATAAAGATTTATTATTTGGAAGCTTAATTATACCAGAATGCCTCCAAACTGAAGTCCCTGCAATGTCTCTTTCCGCAAGCCATCTAAACTAAACCGAAAATTGCTTGTAATTTTTTAATTTTTATCTTTGTGCAATTGCTAGAACACGATTGCTTTTCAGTGCCTCATATAAAAGAGAAAATCTAAAAGTAGTTCTCCTGTAATTTGATTCGTGTCAGAAAAGGAATTGCGGATCATTCTGATCCCATTAGTGGTGTTTCTTTTATGACTTCCCCAAAATGAGACACTTCTTGTGACCTTGTGGTGTGGTAGTCTTGCAGTCATGGCCCAGAACATAGTTTTATGTTGTTCACAGACACACTTTGGAAGTCATAACCACAAAATAGTACTGTTATTGTTTGCAATTCAGTCTTGCATTTATTATTTTACTGCTATGATGACAAGTTCTTGGGCTTAAAACTTCTGGATTTGTATTTTATAATTTTACAACACAAAGAAATATCTCTGATGTCTGATGAATAGTCATAAGTCTTGGTTGCTCACTTTTTCACCGTGCATGTCTGTGCATAATATAGATTTATGATTAAGTGATGGTAGTGTAACACTTTATTACCATAGGCACAAAAGACATGTAGAATATATTTTATTTTAAATGCAAACAAGAATAAAGTGACACTATCGTACAATTACGTGTAAGTAAAACTCCACTTTCAATAACTACAATATCACTTCTTTAATGGAAAAAAAGAGGAAAAAACACACAAAACTTTACCTAATCAATAAATAGACTTAATTGGTTTCACACGTTGTTAAAATGAAAGATTCAGTGTGTAATATTTAGTAACTGATGAATGAAAAGAATGCAAAAGGCCCTCACTACTGCTTCCTTTGTCCATTTTGGGCCATTGGGGAGACAATAACAAAAAATAAAAAGGGATGGAAAGGCTCTATAATGCAGGTTGCCACCCCAGAACATGAATTCTGTCAAACTAAACACAAGGTGATTATACACAAATAAAAACACAATTCCAATTAAAAATGTAACTTCTGCAACTGTATCCCCTTAAATCTCACTCATAAAACCTTTAAATGTAGACATAACATAGAAATATTAGTAGTACAACACAATAAAGTCGCTCTTACCATGAATACAACCAATACTTACAATTTTTTTTTTATTACATTATAGAAATGTTACAACATTCCACATTATGCGTCATACAACCATTGTAACAACCCAGTATAGATTTGTGAAATACAGCAAACAATGAACTGCAGACCCATTTTTTTTCCTCCATGTTTGTGAAATAAAAGTAGGAAATAGAAAAGAAAATGTATCTGCTGGAAAAAAAAGTCAGCAGTATAATTCTGAGCATTTACAATACAGCACATTTTGATCTTTTTATCTCAGGTGAATACATTCAATCTCCTCTGTTATGGGCACTGAAGAGGTCCTCATATCCATCTCATCCACGGTTTTACTGGGATTATAAGTGGATCTCCAGCGCAGCAGTACAATCTTCTTCAGGTACTTAACGGTGTTGTTTTTGACACTGACGAAACAGAAGGTGTTGATCATGCTGTTACTCATGGCGATGCACTCAATGATGTAGAAGGCCACCAGTGAATTCTTCTGACGAGAGATTATCGTCGGATGGAAGTCCCTCAGGATGGTGAAAGCGTAGTACGGTGCCCAACACAGGATGTATGCGGTCAATATCCCTATCAGGACCATCACTGTCTTCCGGCGACAGCGCAGCCTCTTTCTAATCTGCTCCGTCTGGAAACCCGGGACATTCTTAAACCACAGCTCGCTGGAAATCCGGGCATAACACATCGCCATGACGATGACAGGCCCGACAAATTCCACAGCGAAAACCAGCAGGAAGTAGAAGCGGTAGTAGGCCTGCTGGTCCACGGGCCAGATCTGAGCGCAGAAGACCTTGTGGGTGGTTGAGGAGGTTCCGCCGTGAGGGTACGTGGTCTCAGAGGCGAAGTACGCAGAAGGAATAGAAATCAGGATGGGGACAATCCAGACTCCTGTTATCAGACAATAGGCGGTTTGGTACTTCATACGCGGCCTCAGTGGGTGGACAATGGCCATGTACCTAAAATACACAACATAATAGAGAGAATAGCCCTGTCATATAAAGCACTCACAAACCCATTTCAGCAGTGTGAGCTCTCTGCAACTCAATAGAGTCAGAAAAAGGCTTTCAGTCACTCATGGAAGATTAAAGTCCAATACACTGTGTTGCATAATTCAGTGAACGCAATCTTCTTTTTTTTTCTAATAAAAGACCATTTTTATGTGCTTGAGGAAAGGATTTTTACACCATTGGAAATTTAAATGTAAGCAAAATGTTTGACTCACAAGCCTGAGCTATTATGTGACTCAAAATGACTGACAGAACAGTTCAATACCTTGAAATAAATGGAAGACATGCAGAAAAAAGCAGCTTAACGGTGGAGATAATAGTCGGCTGTGGCACCGCTGAGTTTAAGTCTACCATGTTTGACCTAGGCTTTAAGAGTGGTCTTATGAAGCACATTTTAGGCTTACACTTCTTCTTCCTCTCAGTGAAAATCTGGATCTAAATAATCATTTGTGCCCAATTTTAGATAATGAAGTTAATGTACAGTATGTATACAAACCACTGACCAATTAGGATTAGAAGGGGGCATTTTTAACCACATAATTTTAAGAAAATAACAATTTTTGCATACTTATTTATGTATGTTTCTTGAATTATCATATTGATAATATATTGTCTAGTACATATTGTATATTACTGTTCTAATTGTGTTTAATAGACTGTTTCAATATTTGGTGTGTGTATGTACATATATATATATATATATATATATATACACACACACACACACACACACACACACA
>JAPQRQ010000008.1:22514292-22534396 GCA_037367365.1 Apogon talboti
TAATTTCTTTTTAAATTCTTAATGGTTTGTACAGTTAATTTTAACATGACTTTATTTCTCATTGTTCTAGTAAATAATAAACACCAACCACTATAGTTGTGTTGCTCTACTAAATGCTGACCAACCACTAGATTGGACTTGACTTTGTTTTCACAGTAGTGTATCAGGCTGAATGCAAGTAAAATCCTTCCTGAAACACTGGACGCTTCTATTTTAATGAAATAGAAACAATCCAATTAAACTAAATAAAACGTCAAACACATTTTTTACTGGTTTTGACCTAGGCATCCTCTGCACAAATCATGCTCATGTTTTATATGAAGGAAAGATGTTTTTGTCTAATAATTTTGTTTTTGTTTGTGCTATTCCTACATGTACTGACTTTTTGTCCTTATCTATAATGTCCCTGTTTTCATTAGCATTGTACTAAGCCAGCGTTATGCTTAATGACCTGTGATTGGCTCCTAAATTGCCTCACAGGGCTTATTATGTTTTAATAAAGTTATGATAACTTCTTAATTAATCTCTACCTTCTGTTATTGCCTTTCAGACTACAATGCAAGAGCAAGCAATCAAAAACATGCAAGAGACTTATGATGACGAGATCCAGATGTACAACGAGCAAATCGAATCTCTGCGGAAGGAGATTGAGGAAACTGAGAGGTCCCTGGAGAAATACACCAGCGAGTGCCGCCACCTGGCCATGTACCAGACGTCCCTGGAAAATGAGCTGGAGAGGTACAAGAGGATCATCGAGAATGAAGATAACAGGTACAGTGTCTCCCACTCAGACACACCCAGAAAAAAAAAAAGAAACAGTTGAACAATACAGATATAAGCTAAAAAAAAATCTGAGAACGTCATCGTAGTTTCAATGTAAACCTCAGTTTAAATTGACTTTTATTCTGTTCAAGAGTGTAATGTCTAAAATATATTTATTATATTGCAAAATACATGTTCTTAAATGTAATATGTACAAGATCTTTAGAATTGACTAACATATAAAATACTGTAGATTACTTTAACATTGTCTAATATCATTATTACATGTAACAGTGTGAATAAATGTATGTGAAACTGTGTTAACAGAGGTGAAGATGTAAACCTCTATATAAAGCCAAAATCTGTGAGATGTTTTATCTGAAAAAAGACCAAATTTTTCCTTGACCTTTTATCTTGCACAGAAATGTAGATTTTTCTTTTGAGTGTTCATGTCTACCAAAGAGAATCTTTGTTTTGAATCCAGCTTACTGTAAACAGGGTGCATGTGTCACAGCCTGTGAAACAATATGAAAACTGAATTCATTTTTTGTATACATATCAAAAAACCCTCATAAACCTGGAATAATATGATCCATCCCACGTGTCTTAATTGGAATATGCTCTATGGAGGAAAAAAGGCCTAATTCAGAATATCTAAACAGAATATGATGTTTAAATGACACATGCCAAATTCAGAACATTGTCATATTCTGATAATACTGGAATATTATGGTTTGCGTAAACTGTTAACATTGTGTGTAATTTACCTTCAGAGGTGGTGCAAGGTGCACAATCTGCCAGCAGATGTCACTGTCTGGCTGTAAATGTTTTCCACTCCCAGTGAAGGAAAAACAACATGAATGAGTTGTTATTCATGTCAAATTCATTATATTCCCAGTAACTATAAATTATTGTTCAAATAGTATTTACATGGTTAATTGCATCTCTGCTTCCCATCGTAGCTGTAACTGCTTGGTTGGAAGCTCCTGAATAGGTGAAATGTTGTTCTTATTTCTGCAGATTGAATTCAGCGATAATTGGCACCCCCATTACCCTGTTCACCACTAATTACCGCTACACTCACACACCCTCTGCATCCAGCAGAGGGAGAGGTAAGAACACCGTCCTCACAGCTGGTTTGCATTGATAATCACCATTGAGAGAACATACAATCAGCAGCCATTGTGTGATGCAGATCTCACACGAGCTTGTGAGGGGTTTAGTCTTTCAGTGCCTACAAAGCTCCCTGCCAATCAGAGTCATGTCTCTGCCGTTTCCCAGTGTGTCTCTTTGTATTTAAGTGTGTGGGTTGAGTCTTTTCTTAGTTTCCTAGTTCCACCTTGCTGACTTTTGACCTCATGTTTGTCCAGATATCACCAGGGCTATTCAAGACATCACCAGCATCAAGCCTCGCCAGAAGATTCTGGCCAAGAAGGTCCTGAAGAAGAAAGAGCTGACCCCACAAGATGTGATGGACAGTGGTCAGGAGGAAAGAAATGGAGGAGCTTCTGGAGAGACCCCTGATGAAGAAACAAAGGTGAACCCATCTGAGGAGGGTAGGGTGAAGAGAACTGAACATAGGCCATTGATGACTGGAATCTCTCCCCAGGATGTCCCAGACGGAGCTCAGATCAGCAAAGCCTTCGACACTCTTTGCAACATCGTCAGGGACAGAATGCGGAAGTATAAGAAACCCGAGCCAATTGCCGACTTCTACACTAAGGGTCGTTACGTGCTTGTGACTGGTGATGGAAGCTACCCAGATCCTGATTTCTACACCTCTACACCTTCTGCTGGCCACATCTTTGTCACCATTAGGAACGGCATGTCTCCTTACGACATTTACGGACCCGATACCCCCACCCCTACACCCATGCCTGCCCCCATGCCTCCCATCCCTCCACTGCCCTCTGGCGGAGGAGGAGGAGGAGGAGGAAAGGACGACAACAATAACAGAAAAGGCAAGGACAATGGAGGTAAAGGTAAGCATAAGAACGGAGAGCCTCACCCACGTTCTAAGGATCCGACCCCGGTTCCTCCAGCTCCCGGTCCAAGTCCTGGCCCCAGAGAGCCCAGCCCAGCACCTCATCATCCCTCTGGTCCCAAGAAAAACAACGATGACAACGGTGGAAATGGACCCTCTCCAGCATCTGCACCTACACCACGTGTTTCCAGCACCAGCTCCAGTTCCAGCTCCAGCAGCTACACCCCAAATACCATGAGCTATGAGAAGGTGGAGGTGGTGGAGTCTGTGGAGAAGATCTCCAGTGATCGCAAGGTTAAAGGTTACGAGGAGACCTCCATGGTGGTCGAGACCATGATTGAGAAGTCCAGCAAGAAGAAACACTGAAATCACATACTGTGATAGCAGTCATTTAAGTCCACCTTGGTTCCACCTGGTCCAGGTCTGAGAAGATGAGACAGATGTTGCTGTCAGATAACATAAATAGCACTCTTCTTTAATCTAACAGAACAAATGCTTTCATCTCTTCAGGAGGCCAACCAAAGGCCAACCTCACATTCCTGCTCTGATATTCAATGCTCTTCCATTTGCAGTCTCTGGTCTTGCGTCCAGAATACGTTTTGCTGGTTACATCAGTACTGCTGTTGTTGTTCGACTCACACTCATGCTCATGCTATAGTCCTTTACTGTCTGAAAACTTGGGACAATGAAAAATGAAGTTCTATGCCACCTTTAAAATTCATAAGAAAAGAAATAAAAAAAAAAAAAAGTTGTGCCACCCTACTAAACTCTGTCCTAGAACTGAAACTCCCCCCTTTGAGCTCATTTGTTCAATTGGATGCCACTGCCTGCCCTCAGCACAGTTTTGCTGTGAATTAATTTGGTTTGACATACTGAATAATAAAAAGTTTCAACATCAACTAAGTCTATCTGTGTTGTTTGTGTGTAGTTATATGCACATAAATATCTAAAATTGTATCTGATTTTATTAGTTTTGGGGGTTTTTTTTACATTTCTTCATACTTTTATTAGGTTTTTTTTTATATCACAATTTTATTTTTAATTGTTTTTTCTATTTTTATTATAGTTTATTCTCCACAAACTTACACTCATTCAATTTTGATGTGACCTCAAGGAGTGCACAGTGTCTTTAACATTGATGTATAATTATAGGTTTCTCACACATGATGGTAGTGGAATGACAAAATAAAGGTGGTGCTATGATGATATGATGATGATTATCACAGATAAGAAAAACAATATATATAAGAGACCAAATAACTGCAACTGCTGCATTTCTGCTATATGAATACATTTTTATTTTTTCATCTTTTCTGAGTAAATTGTTGATTAGGTCAAAAACTAAAAACCAATCAACGGTTATTGTAATTTGTACCAACTTTAAATACATTTGTATTCACTCAAATATAATAATCACGGTTAATAGGTTAAGGTTTAATTATGCAATCGTAGCATCTTTAACAAAAACATGGCCTGTAAAGTAAAGAGTGCCATGGTATAAGTAGCTCGGGCTGCATGTTTTTGAGGTGTTTTTTTGTTTTGTTTTTATGGGACATCACAGAATGGAGAGAAAACCAGAAAAAATTTAAAATAAAAAAAATTAAGGCCAAATTATTCAGACAGGGTACTTGTCTCCACTGCTTATGCTTCACTTCTCTGATCTGTTTCCATTTTTTTTATGTTTTCACAAAGGTCTAGTGTGTAAGACTTTTGGAAGTTTAGGGGTTTCAGTTGAAAAAAGTCATAGAACTGAAATATTTATAATCATATTCATAACAATTTGTGATTTGAATATACAAATCGTTGTGTTTTTATTATCTTACAATGAGATGTTTTTAGGTAAAGAGGTGTTCCTTCCATGTATCAGCGACATGTTTCTAATGGATTTCTTTTTCTCCCCCTTTTTTCTCTCCTTTTTCCATTTTATAGTCGGTGGCGTCCAGCATTAAGGTTCACTGCCATCATTGTGTTTGAGTGTCGACCAGAGAGAGATAATATATATCCAAAAATACCCTACAACCTAGAATGGACAAATCAGAATGAGTCCCTTTCCCTTTTCTTTGTCTTTTTTAGCACCCACCATTTGGGAACATAATGACGATTCAGTCAGTTGCAGTCTGCATCTTCACCACTAGATGGCAGAGTATCTTACACACTGAACCTTTGACCAGGCAACAGAGGTGAAGTCTTAACCCTTCAGGTGTGCTTCGTAGGATCTAAGTTTATAAGAGCAATGAATGGCATTTGCACATACAACATACAGTACATAGTTAGGTTTGTGTGAAAATAGCTCAGTGGACTGCATCTCGTCTCGTGATACACCGACATAAAAACCATCATTATCTCATCATACTTCACCTCATTCATTGAGATAGAGGTGAATAATTATTAAAGGAAGTGAAAATCACTAAGACTGGTCATATTAAAGCTGGAGGGAACTCCAAACTACAACTTTCTCAGCTTGTGAAATCATCTTTTAAATTGACAAACATCATATGCATAAATGATGGTGTAATTCTAATGGAATCAAAAAATTACTTCATTCTCACCATTGACTGTAGTACAATTTATTTTTCCAGAATAAGGTCCTATGGAGCACAACCCAAATGGACAGGACTTCACCTGTTGTGAACTCTAGAACCCGTTCCACATTCTGTCAGTACTCGTACATTTTGGACTTTGAAAAGACAGTGAATGGCATGTTACTCAGGATGTTCAGGAGTGTGTTGCAAATCACTCGAGTGCTTTAATAAACAGCTGGATAGATTTATTATAGTATACGTCAAAGATTATGAAATATGAACTGAGGACCACAGGCTGCAAAATAAATCTCACATTCCTTTCCTTGTATATATAAACAGTGCTTGTCACAAAAATATAAACAGAAAGAAGTATCACTGCTCTGTTTGCAAGATATTAAACTTTAAGTAGAATGACACAGAAAATCATTTACAGTCACAAACTGTACAACAGTTGGCAGAAGAGAAGTGCAGGGCAGTTAAAGCAAAAGCGGGAAAGTGTGGATTATATTTGGTTTATGTACAATTCTCTAGTGTAAAAAACATAATCCAGGTGATATAGTTTTCTTAGTCTATGTAGATTATCGAAGGTTATACTTTTATTATGACTGGATTACAAGAGACATTCATCGAAGGTTGGGGACTAATTGAAACACTATTGAACAAAAAGGAGGGGTGAGAGAGGTAGACAAAAGGGAGGGTAAAAAGCGAGAGAGAGAGTGCGGAGAACTGAGGAGATGCAGTGAAATTTAGACGAGGATAGAGCAAGATCGCTAAGAGGGATAAATATAAGACAGAGTCTACGAGTTGGCGACATGCAGATGGGGTTTTAGTTGTTTTTACTCATCAAACTCTTCAGACTTCTCTCTACGGCCTCGTCCAACTCTTCCTCCAGCTCTTCCTTTTTGGACATGGCAAGTTTGGACTGATAATCACGCACTATCTGGTCTATATAAGGGGCACTTTGTGTTCCGTGAAGCATGAGGGTCCACTCCTTCAGGACTCCTCGCTGTGGCTCCTCCCCCTGAAAGCCCACCTCTAGGACCCAGGTCCCACGTGGGTCCTCTCCCCAGGTGTGGGTGGTCATGAAGGGCCATTTGTCAAAGCCCACCTTGGAGTCATCGTCGCGGGGTCTTCGACTCAGCAGGATGGACTTGGTGCCCATGGGTGAGGTCATGTTGATGTTGAGATCGCCACGCCGGCTGGCGTTGACTGTTACCACCGCCTGCACGTGCTCCAGGTAGCGGACAAAGTTGTCCTTCCCCTGGCAGGCCTCAGTGGTGATGGCCAGCACCAGCTTATTTCCAGATTGGATTTTACTGGAGACAAATGGAAGAACAGGCAGGAGTATTAAAAAAGGATAAACAAAAGTAGACAAACATCCAACTGGATTAATAGCATATCATCAGAAAGGAAATGCTTGAAGACAGAACAGGAATAAGAAGAAGAATTTCATCCTTTTATGAAGGCTTTTGTCATCCCTGTAGCTCAGACTGAGGTTTGCATCTTGTTCTCCCGTTCTTTAAAAGCCCCAGTAAATACTTGACCTATTTTTCTCTGAGCACATCCTACACTGGCGGAAAATCAACCTCCATTTCTAAAAGTGTGTCCTCGTGACAAAACAGCTATTCAATTGGACAATAAATAGAAAACTTGTGCATTTGTAGCCATATACTGTACACCAAATACAACATGCATATCCTTTCCTGTCTGGTATTCTTCCAACACACACACATATTACTGCTGTGTATATGCTCATGGAAATACATACTCTGTAACTAATTTCATATCGATTTTTTTTTTTTTTCATGTGTGTGTAAAACTTGTTTCATAATCACTATTTTATGTGATGCAAAGGTTGGGTTCAATTGGAATGCTAAAATGATGACCAGTTCATTCCATATTATGCAGTATTTCATTATACTATGAGAGCGCGTTTACCAGTTGGCTAAGTAAGTGTATATTATTTGATGTAAACTATGAATGTTTTTTTTTCTTGTCAAAATGGCTTCGAACAGAGCACAGACTGGAAAGACAGGCTGGTCCTGTGATTGTTGTTACTTTGTTGTTCTGACGGCACACTGCTGATCCCATCTCTTTGGTTGATGGAAAGAAAAGTAAGAACCCAGCAGGACGAGGGTGGTGGCTAAAGGCTACGAGCAGACTTAATAACATTATCAGAGGCTGTGAGGCTGCAACACACATGGTGGGAAATAGGGGATGAGGAGACAAAAAAAAACAAAAAAAACAGGACAAAAGAACTCTGACTGGGAGAGACGTGTACAACAGCACTCAGTTAGACAAATGATTAATAGAACGCTATGCTGAGCACAGAGAGATGAGTGCACTGGTGAGTTAAGGGCTGATTAAGAGAATTACTGTTCCCGGAAAAACGGGACAATTCACAGTGGGTTATTTTACAGTTAAGTTACATCTCACAGCGTACATTGAGAAGAAGTGCAAAACCAAAACCAGACCCGGTTCTTTTTAATCACAAACATAAACACGGCCTCTTTATGAGCATGCTACTCCCTACTTTCCCACAAACACTGTAAGTTTTCTATGGTTTATAATTCAAGCTTGATATTCATGACTTTTATAAATCTATTCTCCATTTACCACAATTTCCACTAAAAAGAACATTTTGTTCAAACATTAGCAGGTAACAAAACCAAAAATTACTGTTCCATGCAAAACACACAAGAAGACCAATATTTAATTTTAAGTCTTATTTTTGCAGTTACTTATCCAAATGGGGGTTTTGTCTGTAAAGTGCATTTTTTTCTGCATAGTTGTATTTTTTGTCTTCCTTATTTATAAAGAGGAAGCTAAAATGTATTTCTGAAACTTCACTGTATGTTTTGTCTGCATGTTAAAATGGTTGAAACAATTTAAATCTGTATATTTTTCTATTTTTCAACAAGTTAGGCAGCACTTTCAAGTACATTTTCAATATTTCTACTATAGAGTTATTAAACTGCTTTTGATTAGACAATGAATAATTGATAATTACTTAAACGTGCTCCTCAAAAATCTTTCCATGTAAACATTTGGAGGGCTAGATGTACAAATGGGCAAGACTCCCTGACTCCAAACCAGACATTCAGTGTTATTGTTCATTAATATTAAAATGTACAATCACTATGAGTCTAACCAAATCTGTGAGTCAGTGTGCGTGGATCCGTTCTGACCTCCCATAATGATTTTCTGCACAGGAGGTGCCATGGTTCCCATCAGATAATGTGCGAGAGTAATTACAGCAGTCGGTCATAGAGGAGGGAAAGGGATGCCTCTGAAGGGCAGGGCCGGTGGAGATTAAAAACAACCCCAACACACAGCAGGGCACTGTGTGCCAGCTTCACTGATAATGAGAAGTTCTCCTCCAGCTAAGTAAGCTGCAACCAGGCAGAGCAGCTATCAGATCAGTGCTGAGCTGTGTGTTTGTGAGCCGGGCTCCGTTGGTGTTTATGTCTTCTTTCTCCGGTGATACACTATCATCAGAGTTGGGCTTGTTGTAATTATAGCTCTACCACAATAGAGGCAGCAGCAACCCCATGGTGCTGCTGTGGAAACAGCGAACTGATGAAAAAAATGATAGAACAACACCGCCAGCGACATACTCACAGCTCAAAATAGCTTGAAGAGGAGAGATGGTGCCATTAGCATTACTGCCTCATAAACACTACCTATTTGAGCCATTATTCTGTTCAAGTATTGAAGGCTGCCAGAGGAAGGAGCCACTAACTGCAACTCCCACTGCTAGTCCCAAATGATCAGGGAAGGTAAAAGAATTGGGCTTTGGAAGGGAAATCTCTTCAACATTTGCAAGAGATGTGCCTGGGGATACATTACAAGCCACCTGACTCTATATATATATGGCTTTTATATATGGCTGTACTTAAGGGAGCATGAGCGTGCACACACACACGCATTCTCACAACATGTTGCCTTGACCACACTGTCTATGGAGTGCTGATAAGAGACTGTTTTATAGAAATACACTCATTTCAGTGCACGATTTCCCACACTGCACAGCATATGTGTTTTAAAGCTTGAGCTACATATTTAAAGATGTTTACACCAACACAGACCTCCACCTGAAACCCTTCCTGCATGTCAGTCAATCTGTTTGACAGTGTTTCCAGGGCATGTCACGCTGAGCCATTTGTGGCACTCTAATTAGAGTCAATATGAGGGCAAGCCACATGAAACCACAGAGCATCACACACAGGAGCTCTAAGCCTCAAGGTCTGATGGATATATGGATAGCAGAGCCCTCACAGCTTGTAGAGAATGAGACACAGATCACAGAGAAGGAAAGAGAGAAGAAGAGAGTGGTATGAGAGCCTAGACACAGAGAAAGGAAAGGAAAGGAAAGGAAAGGAAAGGAAAGGAAAGGAAAGGAAAGGAAAGGAAAGGAAAGGAAATAGATGAGAAAAGGAAGATATGATGATGTGAGGGGAGATACTGTAGCTGTGGGCGGACATAGAGAGGATGAGGAAGAATGATGTCTTAAATACAACTAGATTTCTGCAAAACGAGGACAGAGACTGAGACGATGCAACAATGAAGGATTGCAGAATGCTAAACCTGTTCTATAAGACATGAAAAATTTAAATGAAATACTTCTTTTAACACATATGGTACAAATGATGTCATCATGTATCCAGAGGATTACACTAGTAATGTTTGCATTAGTAAAAATGTGACTCACTGGATCTCCTGGATGGATCCTGCTACACAGTGAAAACGTTCAGGCACAGTCTTCCACTCCTTGGCCATTTTCACCATCCCCCCTGCATCCAGTACACCGTAGCCAAACAGATGGTTGAACTCAAGACCCACTCCATTCCTCCTCCACTGGTGCACCTCATCATGGAGCTGGTTTCTCTTGGAGGTCAGGACTGAGAGGTGCTGCATGTCCCTCCATGTCAGATTGGGACTGTGTTTGAGAGTGGGCAGAGTGAGTGGAAAAGAAAATGTGGTTGAGTCAGACACATTTACACTTGAGGGTTGTTAGTGAAACAGAGAAACTGTAATATTGTAATCATGTTTGTATTCGGCTACATGATAAAAGGGGAAAAAATGACCACATTTTTCATTTTTTCCATGATAAATTATTGAAAAAAATAAATAAAATAAAAAACAGGAACTTTCACAAGAGGTTCAAGAGTTCTACTCAGACTGAATTAATCACTGTGAAATTACTGAGATGATTTCCAGAACTAATAACATAGTCCATGTATCTAATAATCCTTAACCCTTTCATGGATGAATTCTGAAAAAAAAAAGCATCTAGATTTTTTTAGATTGATTTTATTTCTCAAAATTAGGCTAAAGTTGATTCAAAAAAAATTATGGTTTAATTAAGAAGATATTTAAATGTTCACATATGTGGGCAAAAACAAAGTATTAAAAATATTAAAAATCAATAAATAGCCTTGGACAAAAAAAAATGCAACATTATGAGTGTTTAAAGTCTTTATAGGTTGTACAAACACATACAAGAGAGAAAAAAATGATTTTGCATGTTTAGAGAGGGAAAATCCTCATGGTGGTATGAATACTTGATGCATCAAAGGAGTCACAATGGCATACAGCTGTGGTTAAGCTACCTGTTAGTTTTATTTGAATTGTTGAAGATTATTGCTTTACACCAAAAGATATTAACATTTATCAGACATATAAAGATGCCTAAACCTTATAAATGAGAAATTTTATATATTATTATGTTTAATGAGGATTTTTGACTTTTATTTGTTGTACACCCAGATAGCAAATGATTATTTCAACGTTGAGTTCTGGTCAAAATGGTTGATTTATGGTTACGGTTGAAAAGTGATGGTGGATCAGCCACTAAAAAAATGTTAATTTGAAAAAATGTCATTGAATCAACATTGAATTATGGTTGGATTTAATGGCTGAATGGCAAACATTAGATCAATGTTGAATCAGTGTTGTCATACAGTTTCAGCGGGATGTTAGGGGTGGCATCGCTCTAGGTAAGACCATTTGATGGGAGGGGGTTTCATATATTTTAAATTAAACACCATGTGCTGTGGACAACTGATTGTGATAATTTTATCATGTGTAAATCTTATGTTATCTGTGTACCTGTAAGAAAAAAACAAACACCTAAGTAAGAAAAAACAAACATCAACACACAACAAGCAAACAAAAGTCACCTATGGGCTTATTTGGAACGGTCCAAATAGCAGACAGTCAGCCAGCTCCATTTTGAACCTCACTTCTTTTCACCTGACGGTTAGGCGTTCCTCCTTGCTTGTGGTAAGTTTTAACTGAATTATGATTAAATAAATACCTGCGGTAGATTGTGCACTTGGTTGTTAAACGGTGTAAACTGGTAGGCCTATCTATGTGACATATCTGTAGAACCAAATCTACATCATATCAATAATTTGCTTTGCATTAGGCGAGGGGGTCTACTAGAATTAATATTTAATTTCAAACCGATTCCCCCAAACTTCTTCAAAGTTGTGTGTGTGTGTGTGTAATTAAACACCACTCAACGAGAAAAGATGGCTATAAGTATTATATGTGGTTAAAGTCAATAGAGCTAGTTAGCAGCTAACGCTAGCTAAAATTTTAGCAGTTCTAACCTTAAGATAGAAAAATATTTAGAAAGGTTGTCCAGTATTTCCTAACCCTCTATTAATTTAAGTTTGAGAGTGTACAAGTGTGCGGGTCTTGACCAAGACCAAAGATTACTGAAATGGATTTTATTCAAGTTTTATTTTAGCCATTGGTTTAGCAAGCTAGCACGCGCAGGTTTTTATTCGCGCCACTCAGCAAATGGACCAATTGCAGGCAATGTAACTGAAGTCGTACGATATGCAGCCAATCAGATCTGTTCATATAAGTGAGACATACACAGACAGCAATAAAGTAGAACCAGAACGGCTAAAATTGTAGCTAGCGTTAGCTGCTAACTAGCTCCTTTGGTGAAATACGACACTGCTAATTTGACAAATATCCGACTCTAAACCTCCATGGATGCGACACGTTACAAAATCACATGACATTTTCAACCGTAGTGTCGGAAGTCAGACAATTGCATTTGAAAGTGCGGATTTGAAACACTCTCCCACTTTTTAAATTCATGTTGGTAGAGCAAATACAACCGGAGATATGACGTTTTGAAAACGGAGCAAACAAACGTGAATATAAGTATGAGAAATGAGGTGGGGCGGGTGTTATATTTTGTATTATATCTCCGTCATTTTTTGTAATTTTTCTGAACGGAATAAACTGGCAGAATCTGCGAATTCTAATCTACATTTGCAGGTAAGGGCGGGGATAACCCCCACCTGAACCGGATGCGGAAACCGGGAGCCTGACACCAGAGATTAGCAGGTAACAGGTTTTAGCGAATTACGGATGTTTTAGTGACTGTTAAGCGATTTGTAGGTTTTGTTCAGAAGTAGGAGAGAGACGGGGAATTATAATGAAGTTTTACAGTGTTTGTCTGAGGTGTAGGAAGGCGACGGAGGGAGAGAGCGCGGTTGTAGAGGGAAGATGCGCAGTGATGAAGCGCACTTCGGATGTGTTTAGATGTAGGTGAATTTGGCATTCCTAAATTCCTGTTTGCATAAGTAGTTGCTTTGTAGTAATTACTGTCTGCTCTGCAAAAAGTTCCATCGTGAGTGCTGACATGAATTTGTCTCTGCTTCTCTCCCACAGTGTCCTCTTGACATGAGTTATGGGTACAACAGTGGAGCCTTGGTTGCAGCCTTTTGTTCATGTTACCCTGGGTCGGTTTCTTTCTTTCTTTCTTCGCGGGGTTTGTTATGCCAGGAACCACTTGTTTTAGGGAAAATAGGTTACTTTAGCTGAGCCAAAGCTAGAGATTGTGGCAGTCTTTTCAGGAAAAAAAATGATTGTTGACTGGCTACTTTGGCCAATGACTGTGAAACTAAATTAAACTGTATTTTTCAATAAAATAAACATGAATGTAAAAAATAAACCCTGTTCTGTTATTTTGTTCATTCGTTCATATTTTTTATTTTTTTTTATCCAGTATACCTTTTAGATAGTGGTTGAACCAACACTGATTCAATAACATTATTTCAACATAAAATCAACTGAAATTTAAATGTAGATTCCTATTTAGATGATGGTTGAATCAACATTGATTCAATGTCAATATGGTTGAAAATCCAATGTTGAGTCAACAGAAAATGGGACGCTTTCAACGTCAGGCTTCAACGTAGATTCAGTGTTTCTGCCAAACCATATTTCAATGTTGATTCAACTGAATTTTGCTGTATGTGTATTTATATTAGTCCTTTGATGCATAGCAGTTGGTTTTCAGGGTGTACAAGCTATGTTTTACATCAAATTTCATTATTAAAAGCAGATATTTGTTCTACACACTAATGTTTTTCACCTTTCTCAGCCGCCTTTTACAGATATTCCTGGATCATTTTGCACACGGCCATCACTGGCGGCCATCTTAACGTCATAGGATCACAGAGCAGTCAAAATTCTAAAACTAAGATCGTACTTTTTTCATTGTATTGCTTAGGGTCTATAGAGACTGCCCCCATTTGGTTTGGAGAATATTGCCTTTATAACCCTTTGGAAAGTGAGCCCAAACTGTGTCCACAAATGTGAATGTCATGCATGAAAGGGTTAAATCAGACACATTCAACAGCCAAAATGATTCAATTAATTCACCTTGCAGGACATTATATGATGTGCAATGTGCCTATTGTGCATGTACATGGTGATGACAATGCAGAAACAATATATTATGCAGCCCTCATATCCTCTAGTAACATCTGATCAATAGCAGGCTTCTGAACAGGTGACAGAGATATGTCAGTCCATGAAACATGAGAGGCTAGACAACCAAAGGATGTAAACAAGCCAGAGATGGAGGAAGATTACGTCAAATTTCATTTACATAAGTCTGTTATTGGAAAACTTTGCAAATCAGCCACTACAAGTTTTTTTTAATTTACTCTATAGTTTTCTCTTCTAAATAAGTTTGGGCAACTTTGGCTTTTTTAACCCATAAACATCTACAACTATTTTTGAGGTCTTGTCCAAATGAATATGAATTTATCACCATTTATCATATTGATATCTTCTGCATTTTGCATTTTTCAGTGAAAATCTGGTATTTCCCAGCATTTAATTCACTGATCACATAGATGTTCATAAAGATTCATTTCAAAGACAAAACTCAAATTTCTATGCTCACTACAGAGCCTCTGAACATCTAAATGAGTCATATCTCATGCCTCTGAGAAACTGCATTTTACTTGAATTATTCATAGTGACATGATTAGTGGTTCCAGAATTATTAAACATTTTAGATCAGTAGATGTTTTTGGTCTGCAGTTGTTTTAGTCTTTGAGGGTTCAAATCTATTTACATACTTGTCTGACAGCAAATCTTAGCAATCAGTTTGATGATTATCTTGTTTTTATTATGCTTTTGGGGAAAAAAAAGTACCCATAAAGGTTGTGAATTATCCAGTAAACTGTAAACCATAGTAATGAAAACCATGTCCAAGTGCAGTGTGTGAGTTTTGGAAGGCAGATGGCTGCCTTTGTGTCTCCCTTCATTATCTTGGCTATGTATGGTGACAGCTTTGCTCCCTTTTCTGACTCACTGCCTCTTGCTGTTGTATGGTTTAAGTGTGTTTGGGCAGTAAAAAGGCCGTGCACTCATTCTAACAGCATCGTGGGTTATTTGCTGCCGGACAGGGTGAGCATCCGCTCCTCCCAACAGCAACATCATTATTGTGTGTGCAAAGCAAACACTGTGTCTTTGCTCAGCTCCACTTGGCAGTGTCAGGTAGCGGCAACGGTGTTTTGTCAGCATTTAATGTGAGAAATGGGGCATCTGAGAGAAAGGATCTCCTCTGGGATGTGACAAGTAGTGATTTACCAGGTTTTAAATGTATATTACATTTCTCTGATTGTGTGCGTGGGTTTTAGTAGCATAAGTTCTCATTAATTTTCAAACCCAGTTGGAAATCCAATTTGCAGCAAAGTGTCATTAAGACGATAATAACAGATGAATAGTTCTGTGTTTTAGCAAGTTAAGATGAATACTGCAGTACATTTCATTGCCTTTGCTGGAAGTGATCCATGCAAATAAGGAGAGCAGTAATAAATAAACCAAGAGCCCTGAGTGAACCTGTGGGATGTAAAGCTGTGTTTTTAGCTTTGTATCAGGATACAAAGAGCACTGATCCAAATGTGATTTGTGTCCTTGGCTTTAGCACGAAGAGTCTGTGCTGTGTGGGCGACAGTATAAGTGCTGTTTCACGTTTTAGATTCCAGATTGTGATAAATAAGCATTATTGTAAAAACAAACAAAAAACTGATGGGATGATTTGAGAGGCTCAGACACGGAGAGAAAAAAGACCTAACATCACTCAACAAATGGAAAGAAAACATCACCGTGAAATGAAAGCTCAAGGTTGCTCAATGGTTGCTCTGGGAAAGACAGATATTGCTGGTAAACAGTTCTCTTTCAATTCCGGATGTCAAATCAAATCAGCCAAATACTGTTTATTACAGAAATACTGTACAATATGTAGCTGAACTGAATCACAGTTATTGTGAACTTATGACTTGTTTCATCTGACTTTTTTGTGACAAAGCTCTCTCTTCAGGTGGTGTAAAGCACAATAAGGAAAAGAAAACATTTAATAAGGTGTGGAGAAGTAACAGTAGATTACATACTTAGCTTCAAGAGCCAGAGCGAAGACTCCCGCTGCCTCTGGAGCTGCAGCTGAGGTTCCCGAATGACGCAGTGTGCAGTTCCCGTACAGGTCTGTGGTTGCCTGTCATAATCACAACACGGTGGGAAACAAAGAAGAAGGCTATAAACAGGCACAAGTGAGGCAGAACAGAGAGTGTAACTAAACTGAATGGATTTTCTGGGTAAGTGCTTTCATTTTCTGTACCTGTGTGAGATATATGCTATTCACATTATGGATTTCAAAACATAAAATATGCAGAAAATTGTGCAGAGTGTGCAAAGATCAGAACAGCTGAGCAGTTCCATTCCAGTACACGTTATATTTATATTTACTGGATAAACATTTATTTATTTAATTTGGTACTTAATTAAAAATGATAACAGATTGAATGCAATTAGAGAGGGGAAACCCTAGGGAAGATATGTGGCTCTGTCAACAGCCAAGGGTGATTTGCATAATCACAACACAAACACTACTTTGTAGGCAGGGAAATTCTCTTCACACACAAGCATAGTATTAGAATGTCAGTGAACATTGACAGCGGGCGCTGAGATCTAAGAGCATGCATTTTCCTCACATTAACCATGAAGGTCAGCCAATTGTGGAGGGGGATGTGTCATGCTGCAGCAGTCTACCTTTTCAAGTCAAAGTATGGACTGTGCATGGAGTGACTCACTTGCTCATTGTATCAGGGATCACCGACTGGTGACACAACTCTCAGAAAATGCTGAATTACCCATGAGCCAGTCATAGTACCAACACATACATGAGAAAGTCACTCATCAGATCGCCTTGGTTATCTCAATTCTTCTTTTTCCAGTTATACACAGCACAAAAGCACCTATTCAAAGGTGGTACCACTCAAAGATAATACCACTGCAAATGTATTAACATTCAAGATGCAGGTTTCAAATATAATGCGTTAAATTTGCATTGTTACTAATCAAGGCATGAACCATTTAAGAAACTTCCTTTTCTTCTTGTAAAAATAAAACATCCTCTTTACCTTAGATGTCGGATTGACACAGTCCATGAAAGTTTAGCCTGATTGAAAATCTAAACCACGGCAACACATCCAGGAAGGTAGTCACAGAGGAGCTAATCCTCCATTTTTCACAACCAGCCTCCAGTTACAGTGTAACATCATCTCAGGCTTTATCCCTGGTCTCACTCAGTCTCCTGAAAGACTGCCAGCTGGGCTAAGTGAAAATGGTTATTTACGGTTCACTCAGTAAAGAGTGAACCGTCCTATGAGGACGCATCGTTAGAAATGATAAAAAAAAAACAAAAAAAACGAGCGATTTTAAAGTGTCTATAAAAAATATAAAGTATGTTAATGCTTATGAAAATGCATTTAGTAAACAAAACCAAATGAGGTGGTTTATCCCTAACAGTTAAATATGTGTCTAAAAGCACATCTGTGGTGTCCAGACTCACAACGCCAGCCTCTGGATTCCTTTTGCGACCGTTGCTAAATGTGGATGCCAGGGTGGAGGAGCAGCTCTCGTCATACAGGGCCGTGCGTCCATCATTGATGGCTGAGTTGATGGAGATTGTCCACATGCTGGAGGCATAACCATCACAGTTGCAGTCGTCATAGCTACCACCATCTCCTGATGCCCACACGTAGATGCTGCCTTTCCCTCCTCGGCCCTAACACATTATTGTTCCCAAAAAATAAGCAGAAAACATGTCAGCTGTCAAGATCTTTACTTAGATATTACTTATGAGGCATAAATTGATTTGTGGCTGAAGATAGCACCGAGGTGAAAGGTAAAAGCAGAGGAGAGAATATCTATTGGCATATGTAAAGGATAGCTGAGTCATATACACACAACTACATCCTGCTATCAAGCTGAGAATAATGAAGGCTCAGAGTTAGACCGAGAAAATTCACATGTCTGATATTATTTCCATCCTTAACTCTCATAATTTAATGCACATTTATTGTGCGAGTGTGTCACTGTCATTTGGGAACTATCTGCTCTACACTATGCAGAGGTCTTAGGTCACCCTCAGTTGTGGTTTTTTGCCAAGGTTGTGATGAGCATTCATATTTATTTCTCAGTCTTTTCACTAAGGAATGACAGGAAATATGGGCACGGTATAAAAAACAAGAAAAAAAAATCAGCATTATCTCCATTTCCTTTAGAAGAAGCAGCCCTAACAAGAAAACAATAAGAAACATCAGATATTTGTTAAACATGGTGTAAAATCTAATTCTGTCTGAATCAAACCATTTAAGACATGTAACGTGCAAAGAGAGGTCACACTAAACACTTGACATATTCTGAATTATTGCTTTTAGTATTTTCTGTATCTGGATACAGGATACTAAGAAATGCATGTGTACATTATAATATGTCTTTATAATCTTACAAAAAACAAAAGACCTAATGGAAGACTTACACAGTACCATACCCCTGAAAACCAACATTATTATTATAGTTCTTAAACCTAATAATTTGGATCTATATATTAAAAAAAATTAACAGTACACAACCAATAAAGAACAAATGCAACAAACAATAAAAACTATTGGTAAATGTTATCAGAGGTTGTTGCCTGCTCTTCTCGGTGTGGTATAAGACACTGAAGTCTTTCCCATTTCACAGACCACCTCCTCTTCACCAAACCCTGCACCTGTTTCTGCAACTCACCCTCCATTTCCCCACAGAACAAAGGATCAAATACAACAGGAGCGGCTTCAAAATGCTTATTTATGTGTCATAATTGAATCGCAAAGTGAGAGTCGAACATCACTGAGCTCCCCTATTGGCTTAAGCCCATTTATTTCTGCACAACTCAAACAAAGTGCCTTAATTTTCCACGCCAAATTGTGCCCAGCATTTCCATTATCAGAGGGAATGTTCATAAATGCAGTTAGTATGCTCAAGATGAAGAGTTTGTCTATCTTAGTTTTACCATAACATAAAGTGCTCCTTAATAGAATTAAATTACCTTTTTTTTTTTTATTTCCATGCATCATGCGCAGTGTGCAAAGAAACTTAAGTGATCATTAGCATCTTAGTGGCAGATTGCAGTGTGGCGGCTTGATTAGTTGCATTTTCATGATCGGAGATTATGGTGGGCTTTGCTTCTTGTCAGCTACCCTGCCCCAGACGAGGTCATTTCAGAGCAGCACACACCTGCCTGCACCGCACACCATGAATGATGATTAATCAAGCAAGTAATTGGCAGTGGCACTATTTGCATGGCAGCCCTTTATGTGTGTGTGTGTGTGTGTGTGTGTGTGTGTGTAGGTGTGTGTGTGCCTGCCTAAGACCAATGCCCTCCAACCATGAGGCCTAAACTCAAGCCTCTGTTGGCAGGCAGAGGAGAGTTTCACCTTTCTGAAGTGTCCTTGAGCAAGACGTAGAACAGAATTTCTAATCAGCTCCATAAGCTCAGAAAATGCACTCTGACCCTTTGAGAATTGACAAGAGATTATTCATGTCAAATGAAATGTCACATGTCATTTTACATATGCTGTGATACAGCGATAACATTCCACTGCCCATCTGGAAAAAAAGATTAAAAAAGGAAAGACTTGTACAAAGGGCTGATGAGGGTGATCTTATGATCTTATATCATGGAAGATCTTAATGTGACACGTGATTTTAGAGATTAAGAATAGATCAATAATAACTGTCGAGGAGAAAATAAAGGAGCTGCTCAGGAACTTGGCGAGCTGCTGTGGATGGCGACATCTGATCATGCTTTAAGCCTGGCCTTACACCGATGATTTTACCAAAGAAAATATGCAAAATGCAGTGTTCACAGATTTCATTGTTATGTTATTGTCATGTTATATTATTATGAGAAGTATAAAAGACATTTCTGGTTCATTTTGTGTCAGGAGAAATTCGATAGCCAGCATTGTTTGGGTAATTATTAGGGAACACTGCAGGCTGTCATCAAAGTTTATAAAGTTAGGAACATTTTGTTTAGTGTTTCTTCTAGCTCAAATTGTGGTTCATGATTCTACCTTAAAACTAATATGTATGAATTAATGATTATGTATTATCCTCCTCAGACCCAGGAGCCCCACAGGTTTTTGAGTTTTGGCTTTTTTTAATTCAATAATTGCTTATATTG
>JAPQRQ010000008.1:22546396-22559123 GCA_037367365.1 Apogon talboti
ATATATTTCTGCCAAATTCAGTCCCGACCCTGTAGTTATGCTTGTGCTAGGACACATAACTAAAACTAAAAATTGCTCCTTGTGATGGGAGAAACGTAGGTGTGTGCTGTTCTCTACACAGGAAATCAACGCGCCCAGCTGTGCTCTTCTGTACCATTAAGGGAAAACATCGTGTAAATCAAATGACTATTCTCCTCTTCCTAATCGGAGGGCTGCAGCTGGAGCAGAGGCTTCAAAAGTCACCTTCAGCACAAGAAATTCAGCTGTTTTTTTTTTTCCTCCCCCTCTGAGTAGAATCTATTTTCAACAAAAAGCCTCTACCGTTACACTGTTACACTTAAAGCCGTGTCTTTGTTTCTTTAATAAATTATCAATTGTGATGAACAGCTGTGTCTTAGATAAAATAAAAATGTTCCTGATACCTCCTACAATGTTACTCAGAGGCATGTCTTACACATTTTTGGTGCTTAATTAGTTGGTGGCTAAAAGGAATTTCATTAAAATGAAAGCTATCTTTTACAGAGGTTTATATTATAATACACATATAGTGACTGTGGTTAATTTTATACAATGTGATCACAGAAACACCAGTGTCGGTTCAGTGATGGGAATTGACATCCTATCATTTACTTTTGCTTGAATATGAGTATGTTCCTTAGACATGTATGGACAATTGTGAAACCAAGAATTCTTTTCCACTTCAGCCAAAATCTAATTAAAGACAAATATGCTTGTCACGAAGGTCTCTCAATAATAACTATTTAATGTGGATTTTTGACTAATTCAGTGCCTGTTTCTGCGGGCACTGAATTATATATACACACATACACATAAGTGTGTATGTGTTGCAGAATGAATAAATAATGTAAATAATCAAAATCCAAATGAACTAGGCTTAATTTTACCCTTTTAATTATACTCTAAATTATGTGCCACTTCTAGTAAGACTAACTGTGCTTGTTTCTTTAACAGTTTTAAAGTACATTTTAGGACTGGTGTCTGTGCCCAAATGTTGCTTCTGTGCTTACCCTCAGCAAATTCACTCAAGTGAGAGAAACATGCATTGTCCTGTGTGTTTACCACTGCTGATAAGAGAGCAGAGCAGCACTTAAGATGGCCTTTTAAAACGGCCAAGCCTATTCATCCAGATCTCCCTTTTATGGCATACTCCAAGCAATCAGGAAACACACACACTGCGACACAGCACATAATAAATCCTTCAAATGACAGGCATCAGCCGGTGATGTTGCCGTCAGTATGAGATACCTTAAAAATGGGGAGTTTCATCTTAATAAATATGGTCTGTTATTGTGAATCTCCGGGTATTACCTTCACACTGAGAGGGAAACTACCAGCATTAGCCCCTCATTTCCCTCTCTTTTCTCTAGCCATAGTCAATTTATTCCATCACTTGGCAGGAAAGCCGGTATTTCCCTTGAGACAGCATGTCATACTGCCCACTCACAACATCAAACACTGCCCATGCAGCACCACCATCACTCTGCGCTTTTTGCCCACTGCCTGCTCAGAACTCATAACGCCTCAGTTCACTTCAAATGAAAGAGCTAGACTGCCTTTTCTGCTCTCTCCTTGTCCTTGTTTCCTGTCTGGTCTCGCAGGCATGTGTCTTTCAGGGTCAAATTGTGCCTGTATTTCTGTACCGCTCATATTTATTTATGTCATTTCTACGTACTTCCAACTTTTCTCAATACACTTGTGTTTATATCTTTTGTGACTTTAATTAAGACTGAGCATGGATGGCTGCGTGAGTGGACGAGAGGGTAAATACATCGATTTGTTGGCAGGACATATGGGTGAGAAGACCTGTCGTTCTAAAACCAAATCAGTGGCTTCATATGTAGAAGGAGAAGTCGGTGCTAAGACAATGCATTGAACACTGGACCCAAGGCTGATAAGAACCACAGAAGAAGTGGCGGGTGAGTCAGAAGTGGGTCAACAGGCTTCACTAATAGAGTACCACAAAGAAACGGGCTCTCGGGACACTAAGAAAGCCATCCAATTTACTCAATGCTGCTACTCAATTAGACCTCCTTTTTTAAGCATGCTAACCAAGAGTACACTAACTCTACCACTACATTAGTACAAACGATGGTCCTGCTTGACATCTAAAACACTTTGTAATTTGTTTTATTCTCTTCTTGAATGTCGACAACCTGAAACCATTTGACAAAATTATAGCTTTAAATGTAACAAGTAAAATAAGTAAATTTGAGGCCTATCGAGGACTGTTAACATCAGGAAATTTTAGTTGATAGGGCTAAAAATGTCATAATTACATTTAAGCATATTGTAATTTCAGTGATGTCAGAGGATATGAGACTTCTGCATCTACTCCTTGGTTGTGTTAACAAGTTCCAGAAAATCTACCCCATAATGCCCAGGTTTTAGGTAATCACAGAAAGGTAGGAGGGTTAAAAATATGATTGACAGTTGTAATTTACCAATTGCAGAATCCTTCAGATGGGAAATAGACACAACTCTACTGCTCTACTCTGTGTCTTAACATGAAAATTTATGGCTTATCTTATCTTTTCCATAACACTTAATAAATATTTATATTTTGTCTTTTGATGTGGACTGAGAGGAGAGAGCTGCAGTAGGAAAGCAATTATAGGCAACTTTTGGTGTTTTGTCACTAATTTTGGCTCGTGCAGGTTTAAGCCTATTACAGTAGTAACAGTGAGGATGAAAAAGGAGCCATTTATTGACATTTAAACACTGAAATCTATGGATAATTCTGTTCACTTTTTAAGCTCTGTAAAAAAATAATAAAAAAAATAGTAAGTTAAATTTACCTATTATTGGAATATAACTGACAGCAGGTAATAACAGATGTTTATATGATTAAAGAAAACAATATACTAGAAGAAGAAGAAGAAGAAGAAGAAGGTGCAAAGAGATTATTTCGTCCGACAAGTACAGGCCAAAGGTCAAATAACGGAAAATGAAATGGAAATAGATATGAAACATGAAAATTCAGTTTTTATGCAGATTAACAGAGATGATTATCACAATTATGCAAAAAAACAAAAAATGTGGATGGGTCAAACAATTAGGATACAGTGCTTATGTAATAACTGTGCCAGGCCCACACATGACACAGGCTGTCACCACACTACACCCAGAGTCGGTAGGAAGACACGTTACAATGACAAACAGGTGACATTAAACCTCCCTGGCTGACCTCATACATTTCAGAGATGCCCAGGAATCAGTGACTGCACTGTTGCATATGAGCATGTCAAGCATCTGATTAGAACTCAGCATCTGGAACGTGGTCCTGTCTTTGTCCATGCTGTGTCCCTTCCATTAACTGTATTAGCTCACTGGAGAGCCTCGCATTTATTTTCATTAGCACCTCTCACAAGCGCAATTAGAGGTTAGTTGATTGTCTGCAGCAGTACCTCCACTTTTACCGCCTACAACAATGGACAGTTCTAAAGACACTGCATGCTTTTGTTTCACACAGCTATGACACAGAGGACAGGACAGGCACATGTAGTATCTGTTCTTCTGTATACTATAATGATAAACTTACAAGATCAGAAATTAATTTAATAAATGCGGATCATTATAAATGCGTCCACAATTTTACAATCTTTATTTGGCATTTCAGATATTACTGCTAATCATCATCTGAAGCCACTGACATTACCTTAGTACAACTTTTATTTAGCCATCAAATCATTAAATTTATGAAAACAAAACCCACTGAAAACAATTTTTAGAAAACATACAAACTGTTATTTGGCAGTTACTGAAGGGCAAGTCCAAAAGAGTGTTTGGGTAAGTGGTTTAGATCCGGATATTGAATTAATGGCGTTCCTCTGGGTTTTCAGTAACCCTAATGCCAAAATTACATTTGCTTTTTTTGTTCGATTATACTGAAATAGAGTGAAGAAGCAGCACGTACTTCAGGCAGAATTACATATTTTGATAGAATGAAGAAATCAGTTGTATTCTAATCTATACCTATGGTATATTTACAACACAGAGATGCCTGAAAAAGCCTGAAGCAGTGGTTTATAATATTATTACAGAAAAATAACACACATATTCAGATGCAGATCATTTACATATCTACATTTCTTCCATGTTTCATTATTATTGCAGTATATACTGTATCTGAGATGTGTGCAGCATGTTCAAAGGACCTACTGTTGTTGCATGTCTTCAGTGTGTAGGCTGTGGTTGGGGTGGATGGTGGATGTGCCAAAACTAGACTCTGCCGCCAGTGAACAAAGTTGACATCCTGACGCTTTTAGGTTTTAGGCTTATATAATAAAAGTGATTTGGTTTTGGCTATGAAAAAAAAAATCTCCTTTAAATATGAATAAATACATCTCTTAGAGCCTAAAAGTAATGATAAAAACGGATAATGCTGTTGTTTCTGAGAGTCACACTGGTTGTGCAGGTTATTCATTCAATTCCCTCAAAAGCAAAAGCATCATGAGCAATTAAAAAACTAAAACTATTAGTGGTACACATGCACATAGTATTATTGGTATGATGCATATTTTTGTCTCAAAAGCATTTATATCATACATATAACAGGAAAATGGAACACCAACATTTTATCCTGCTTTTTTCCCTATTGCTCATACTGAGAACTGTTACCAGTGTACCAGCATTACATTATGAATACTATTAGGATGAGATATGAAATATTCATTGTAGAGAATCTTTGTGGATGAGAAACTGAATACATTTGATGTACATCAACGCTTGCTGTTTCAAGGTAATGTTATATAGCCTTTAAGCAGTCAACAACTTATTATACTTTTTTACATTTATAAATAATCTTATAACTGTTTATTATTATGTGGTTTATCCAGACTAAATGCATATTTACCACACATTCATCTTCGCTTTTTGTAGGATCCTATCTTTGGAGAAATCATTGAACGTGAAATGTATTTTGTAAGCTTTCATAAAAATGTAGGTTATGCAATGTAGAAACTATACTGAGCAGCTACTAATTTAAAATAAAGATGTTTCCACTTATCTTAATGCTGATTTCTCTTTGTTAACATTACAAATTGTGTTGCCCTGTGTTATTTTGCATGGATACTAACCTCAAAATAACCACTGTAATGTAACATGAAGGGCGAAGCATGATAGTGCGGTCACATGCATGGAGGAAACACACGGTGTGCTTTTCTCTGTGTGTGTTCTCACCCTGCGGTCCTTTTGGAGCCGTTGTCTGCTGCGAGCGCTGCGTTTGCTTCGCCTCTTTGAAGTGTCCGGAGGATAGAAATGAAAAAGCCCCTCTCCAAACGGAAGCTGGGGAATGAACAACAAAATAAGTGGTAAGATCAGGAGCAATCAGAAAGGTAAATGAAAAATATAGCAGATCAATAAAGGGAGAAAATGAGACAAGGTCATTCATTCTGCAGGTGGGGAAAAAAGCTAGTGATTTCATTGCTGCTGTTTGGTGGAGGGTTTATTTTAAGGAAGGGTGGTGGGATGAACCATAATAAATCACAAAAGCAGGGAAATGAGATGCATCATCCAGAGCTTTCCCTCAGGCACAGTACACAGATTAATGATCCTCCCTTATGCTTTGGTAACTGCAAGGCTACAGGTCAATCCTGAAAATAAATGCTTTCACATGCCCCTGTCAGATCTAATGTGAAAATGAAATTCTTATAGAGGGATGAGGATTACTCTTATCTTCCGGTGCACTTCAATTCTACTGCCTATTGCTGGAAAATAGATGAAAGCTCATGTATGTGGAGGAAAATCCATGAAAACACTTGGACTAGATGTTCTTTTGTGACATAATTTTCTGATTATATTTGATGATTTAGTTCTGTCTTCTGTTGTGTGTTTACATTTGTATGTATGTCACCATGTTGTGTCCCAGTCTGATTAATTAAGCTACAATATAAGATAAATCAAACACAGACATTGTCTAATGGTGCACATCCCATTAAGACAAATATAGCTGCAGATTACATAACCTGGAAGGCAGGGAGGTAGCACATGGGGGGTCGATCTAGTGCCTACATGAAAAGGAACTAGCAATCACAGAACTGGTGATGCTGCACAGCTAGCACAGGCATGATGGGGTACAGATGGATACAGGATTTTTGTGATTGTGCCGGTGAAAATCATCATTCAGAACAGGGCAGACAGCCCTCTGTTCACTGCTACGCCTCACTGGCCATGACTCCAGCCAATTTCACCCCCACGGTTATTTTGACATGTGACATGACACACAAACACACACATACTACATAGTGCCAGGGAATTATTTCTATGCCTCCAACATAAATGGCTTGTTATATCTGTTGGCATGTTATGATGTCTGCACAGTGTGTATTTATCATTTTAATGAGAAGTGCTATCTCAGGTGAATTCGGTGGAAAAGGCAGTGTGCATTGTGACTCTGTAGGGTTACACATATGTGTGTGTGCGTTACATGACTCATTAAATGTAATTTGTACACTATGTCAAAAAATTCTAATAATTCTAAGACCTCACTTTATACTTTTATTTAATTTAGTCATAAGTCTATATGATATGTACATTCTCTGTATTATATGTATACTGTATGTTTATTATATTAATCATAACTTATGATGTTTATTGTCTTCACACTGTGTCCATGTTGTTATGTTCGCATCAACAGACAACAGCAAATGCCTGCTATATCTGATTCTGAAACTTGTTGCCTTGCTGAAATCCCTGCTTATGTCAGCTCCCAGATTGTAGTTTTTCAATAGGACACCTCTCACAAACAGGCCAAGGGTTTCCTTGTCATTGCAGGAGCTTAGAATGTTTTCATATGAATGTATTTTGCCTGGACTGGGGAAGAAGTCCCATGAAGCATAGGGAGATGGTTAACCTACTAACCAGGGCCTGCTGGTTGTTTTTTTTTTTGGGTTTTTTTTTTATTAAAGATGATGTCATCAGGTTGAAAAGGCATTTAAGGAGAAGTGTAAATAAAGTGAAATCAGTCCCAAACCTCGGTTTCTGGACAATCACTGGGCTCTGTTACAACTGCCTGTGTTCTACATGCAGTTTCTGTTATCTCTAGGTGGATGCTGCATAAATGTTGCTATTGTCCTATTACTGAATGTAAGTACTTCGTTTTGCGGTAATAAAAATAATCGTGCGTAAATTACATAAAATTAACTGAAATAAAATATTCCCAGCAAGCGAACATGGAAATTGCATCCGAGCATCCTTACCTTTCGTGCACTCTGGAACCCATGTTGTGTTGCAAGTTGGTGCGCTTCGTCCTGTACGTCTTCATGCAACTGGACCACAACATGTTCAGTTAGGACTCCTTCTGCAACCTGCGTCGCCAGAAGCAGCGCGTTGAGCACTATAAATCCCAGGGCTGTCCCATGTCGGGGAGATCCACGCATCGTGTCTGGCTTGTGTCAGTCCCGCCCGTGTGCCTGCCTGCCTGCCCGTCGGAGTGAATACAGTGTGCGGGATGCTCCTCGGTAGTGATGGGAGGAGGAGGAGGAGGAGGAGGACAAGAAGGAGGTAAAGGGGGATTCGAATCAAAGCTTTTGAGGGCGCATCTCCTCGATGTGAACCCACTGGAAGTTAGATTTCAGCGAGGCGCAGCCGCTCCTGCTGTGTGGGGAGGTTGACTGTTGTGGTCCAAAGCTGCATCCTCAGCTTTCTATCCCTCCTCCTCCTCCTGTCATCTGTAATTCATTTACCTTCTCCGCTCGGGTAGTTTCTGCGCGTGACGTCGTACCAATGGGCTCGGGCGGGTGTGTGCCGTTTCCTCCCCCGGATGAGCTCGGGGACACTTTTCAGCACCTTGGACAATTCCTCCCCATTATCCTCAAGGCAGATGGGATTTTTATTGATTCGAAGTCTACGATGTCTCATCCGAATGTCTCATCTCATCCGAATATTAAACACTATTGTGCGATGGAAACACGTCCTATTGACCTTTATGAAGGAATTCCTTTTCTAATCATCACACATTTCTAAAAAAAAAACCATACAGCCTATTGCAGTCTGACACTCTGTAGTGGAATGTAAGAGCTGGACTCTGAATGTGAGAGCAGGTTGTTGGACAGAATGAAGCAGAAGCACCGTTCTTACAAAGGCAGCTCATTAGCAGACTCTGGCTCCTTTTTCTTTTCTTTTGCGTCCCTGCTGCTGAAGGGTGCATGAATGAGGATAGGCTACATGGCTGCTGTGAACTGAGGTAACACTGATGTGTGTGTGTGTGTGTGTGTGTGTGTGAGAGAGAGAGAGAGAGAGAGGTGGGATGGGAGCAAGAGGTAGAAATGCATTGCCATAACGCTGATTAAAAATGGCCATTTTTGCTTAGTGCTGCAGAGCTGGATCCAGTTTCCAGTGTTGCACTTTGACCACAGTTATAAAACCTTACCAGTTGTTGACATCCAGATTCCTCAATCACTGAAATATAACTAAGCATGCACAAACTTCTGCACCTCTGGGAATGTAATCACATAAATAAAAGATGAAAAAAATATTTTATTCTGACATTTCACATTAAAAAAAGACAGACCAGCTGAACTAACAGGGAACATGTATTTAAAGAAAATGTTCAGAAATATGAATTAACCCATTTAACCCAGTACGATTCTATTAGGTCACAGTGTGTGTTAACTTACATTTCCCCCAGATTTACACTGAATGTTTCACTACCGTGTAATAATATAAAATGGATCATTAATATCTAACATTACCGGAACAGCATGACATGGGAAAATAATCACAAGAAACAATAGGTTTTAATTCTCTTGTTTATGTTTTTACTTCTTCATTGACATCACAAATTGACTGGAAATATAATTTCCATATGTTCTATGATGACTATTTATGTCGGCTATGGTGTGTGTTAACTTAAATATTCCCTAAATGTATGTGATATTGACTGTTTCAGTGCAATATGATAATATAAGATAGGTCATCGATATTTAACACTACAGGAACAGCATGTAGTGGGAATTTAATTACAAACAACAATATGTCTTCATACTATGATGTCTGTTTTTGCTTATTAATTGTCACAGTGAGATAACATCATAGATTGTCTGAAAATAGAATTTTTTATGCAAATGATCTATGAGAACTGCTTATGTCATTTACGTGTCATGTTCAGTAGTCTGCGCACTATAACGGCATATTTCCATATGAGGAGTCTATAAGAAAAGTGTGATGGCAAGGGAACACACAACAGGCAAATTGTCACCGCGTTATGACTGAAGTGTGGAGAAATAATGAAGGTGGATTTCCTATAAGTGGATTCGCTTTACTAATCACTGTTTCCATGCTCCCAGTGGACCTCCTCCCACACTCTTGTCATTCTGCAGCCCAGAGATTATTTATTTAGCTTGGGCAAACCAGAATCCATTCTCTCCACAGAGCAACTGATCCAAAACATTTTTTTCATGCTGATTCACAGATAGTTTGTCCTCTTCATTATCAAAAGGCTTGGAAATATCCTCAAAAAAATACTTCAACATCTTTTGGGATTCTCTGACAAAGTACAGTTTATATAGTGAGTGCAATGAGTATGTTAAGTAACTGTCTGCAATACCTCGGCTGTGGGTGTGCATATCTTTTATTTATATAGAGGGAAATGTGCTCAATAAATCAGAGTGAAAATCGTGTCTCATATTCTGAAGAATTTATAATTAAAGCGTTTATCTTTTTACCATCCTATTTGGCCATGACAGGAAAATAATGGTTATTGACTAGGAGTATAACATTATGAAAGTATAAAATCTAAGATCCACTGGAAAATGCTCTATTTGTTTCTTTAAATGTGGTATATGAGCAAAATGTCAATAATAATAACAATAATAAGTTTACATGGTTGCATTTGCTGTAGTTGATGCTGAAAGTTTGGGTAAAAAGGAGAAAAAATCTGTAACAAACTTACACTTTCATTATAGTTTAATGGTATATTTTAAACCAATGTGTACAATTTGTTGAAATGTAAGTCTGTTTGCACCATTAATATATATTGAAAATGTCAGTGTGCTCCAGCCTTTTTCTCCTTTTTGCCTCAGGTCTGTGGTCCAAGCTGAAAACCACCCAACTTTTTCTTGGATGCACAGCGACCCATATTCTACTAGATGAATATTTAGGTGTAAATAGAATGTTTTACATAAACTGTTTCTTTCCAGCTTGCATCACAGCTCAGAGGAGGTGGTAAAATGCATGACTGTGTACCTGCGGCAGTGTTGGAGGAGGAGCTGAAAATCATGGGAGGAGGATTCTTCTCAATATTTTATACTGGCCTGCGGCAGGAGAGGATGCGAGCAGCTTGTCAGTGTTTTTTTCTTTTTCCATAAAACACGAGCAAGTGAGATCAGATGAGCAGTAACAAGCACACACTGAGTGGATAACACACATAACACACAACACAAAAAAGATATAATATAGAACACAATTTTATTTTAACCTAAAGTATTTTATTTGTAAAATGGCAAATCTTATGTAATCTCCACAAACTCTCAAGCACTATTTACTTGCAAAACAACATGAAAAAGATATCCAAAGAAAATCTGAGACTGTTAGATGTGTTAACTATTAGAGTTTCCTCTTTACTTGCGTTACAGATTTTAAAAGTACCGTAATAACATAACAGAGTTTTTTATCGTTTCTATTAGTTAAGCTGTCACACCAGAAGCAGCTCTATACTCCCCCCTCTCTGTCAATGGCAGCCAGTGTTGTGGGATGGGATGTCACCGCTTGAGTGGGGGATTGTGGGTACTATATCCGCATTGATTGCAGGGCGGATAATGTCAGTAGCTGCACTTGTGATGGTTTCATTCTGTCTCTCTCTCTCTCTCTCTCTCTCCCTCTCCCACTCTTTGTCTTCCTCTGTCTCTCTCTTCCTCCACTCTTCCTGTATCATAGGAGGCCACTGGCTGCCTCTGGTTCTGTGAGATAAGATGGCAGCCTTCATAGGTAGACAGATATCAAAACTCAAAATAGTCATCAAAATGGGAAAGCTCTGACAGCTGATGACATATCATTATCGCTTTGTCGCTGTTGTGGCCCCCGCTGTGGTCTCCTTAGTGAGCACTTCCATAATACGTCAGTCAGAAGCACCAGACATTGATTCAGTCAATACTGGCATAAATTGCAGAAATTGTGATGTGAATACCCAGTTCTGACAGTATAAAGAAATCTATTAACTCAAAAAAAATTACCAAAGAACCAAGGTTGAAGTTGTGTTTAACCCATAAAGACCCAAACAGCCACTACAGACCAAAATCATCCACCGATCTAAAATGATTAATAACTTCTGATCCACTAAACCCATCAATACATGTAAATAACTGGTATAAAATGCAGTTTGTCATCTTTTCATGGTCATCAGATATGACCCATTGGATGTTCAGAGGCTCCGAAGTGAACGTGGAAACACCGTCATCTTCTACAACATTGATTCACCAGTAAAACCCATGGAGTTGGATCAATGACAGTGGATGGACACACTGGTTTATGTTCAGTCAATGACAGATTTTACTGAGAATCACTTTTTTCATTTTCATTTTGACATAATAACCATTGAATTTACTCTGAGCTTTTATGAAAATCTACATGATCAGTGAATTAAATATAGGAAAATACATGATTTGAACAGAAAAAAACGTAAAATACAAAGGATAATATTATAATAAATGGTGGTAAATCACTTAAGAAAGGTTCAAATAGAGAGAAAAATTCATTTGGGAAATGCCACAAAAGTAGTTCTTGGTCTTTATGGGTTAATCGCAGCCATGTTTGGCTGTAACACAGCGCTGTACAGATCTATTACTTTTGTCAGGCCAGCTGGAGACACACCTCCAACAAGGGACGACACAGGGTTATGTTGGGCTTGATGTGCTGTGAGCCGTGTCAGACAGCAAGGCCAACTCGAGTGGAAACAGCGGCTCGATTTGTCACGGACCACAACTCTGTACGGAGGAAGATTAAATTCAGCTCATCACTTGCCTTCTTATTCTTCTCATCTTCATTTATTATATCACCCTGTGCTCTTTTGTCTGCAAGCCAGTGTATTATTTAACATTTCCTCTCCTCTCCTTTGAGTGTCTCTGTCTCCTGCTCTTCCACATATCTAAATGGTTATGTTGGCATCATGTAAGTGCTGTTTACATCCCCCCTGCAGTTCTGAGGGAGTCTCAGGAAAGACTGTTCTGCCCCGTGGGAAGCAGGTAATCCAGGTTAGTATTACTCACAGCTCTCATTTGTGATGTCCAGTGCTGCACCGCTGTGATGTTTTGATTTTTTTCACAGCAGGGCGCTAAAGAATATAGACACTACTCATATTCTATCTGTGTCTCTGCTTAGACAACACTGAGCAGGCCATAAACTGTGAAGCGCAATTTCATAACACAAAATAATAAATGCTTTGTAGTGTTGCTGCAAAACCTTTTAGTCTTGTAGTAATGTTGTGTCTGCTTGTGACTAATTCTTACTGTTACATAAGCCATAATAAGAGTTATAAAGGTTATATAAAGGTGATATATGATTTATATGTGATTGTGATGTTACATGAAGTCTGTGTTGAAGTGTGTTTTGTCCAAGGAGATGGCCATTTGTTGGAATTATTCAACAGTCAAGGACTTTAGCTCTAAAGGTACGGTTATTCTGCAGTCTATTATCCATTTATCGGGCAAGTGACTATTTTTGGTCATTTCCGCATACATTACAAGACAGTGACAGCAACAGTTCCAGTGAGGAC
>JAPQRQ010000008.1:22585342-22601626 GCA_037367365.1 Apogon talboti
AATTATACGTCATGATAAATCATACCTGATAACCTTATCAGATTAAATGTGACGCACACGGTCTCTTGACCTACAGAGTCATTATATTGCCTGATAATAGATAGGCAATGATATCTTAAGTTACAGTAATTTTTTACTGTAGAGAACAGAAATTTCATCATTAAGAGGAAAAGTATTGCATGAAAACAGGGGTGTGTGTGTGTATGAAAGGGGATAAATGTGTTCAAGCAAAAAAGTCCGGGTGCCAACACAAAAAATACCCGTGGATCAAAACTTTGCTTTAAAGGAAATATTCTAAAATGCCAGTCATTTCACTTGCTTCTTGGTTTTGTTTTTGGTTTCTTTTTTTTCTTCCTATTGTATACTGTAGGATTTTTCATATGTATTCAAGGCCATGAGTCCTGCAGACTATATTTACCATCTTCTGTTCATTTAATGTAATTTCCTGTACTTCAGTTCCCAAAATGCACATTATGTTTGCGAAAGCATATTTTGAGGTTTGAGGCAGTGCAGGTCCCATTTTAATGGACTGAAATTGACACAACTTAATTCTGCTGCTGTAGCCTTGAGTCCTACTTCCTGTCCTTATTTCATTTCAGCTGGTACAACACGTGAGCATCTCGGGCTCGCCATGGCCCTGAAAGTCCCCATCTTCATCGTCATCAGTAAGGTGGACCTGTGTACGCGGGCTACCGTGGAGCGCACTGTGCGGCAGCTGGAGCGTGTCCTGAAGCAGCCGGGCTGCAACAAGGTTCCCATGGTTGTAGCCAGCACAGATGACGCCGTCACAGCAGCACAGCAGTTTGCCCAGTCACCCAAGTATGAAGCAATTACATATACAGTACATATATACGTATACAGGCTTGTTTGACACTAATTGTTTTATAGTCATAATGTGTGCATGTCCTGATCATGTGGTTGTGCTCTTCCTGGCAGCATCACACCGATCTTCACCTTGTCCAGCGTCACTGGAGAGAGTCTGGATTTACTCAAGGTCTTCTTCAACATCATCCCTCCACTCAGCAACAGCAAAGAGCAAGAGGAGCTAATGCAACAGCTAACTGAGTTTCAGGTAGGTTGGACATGAAAGTAAAAGAATGTCAGAGGGTGTAAGCTCATGAGTTGTTCTAGCAATGTAGTAAATATGGAGTAACCTTTGTTCATGGGAGTGACAGAAGTAAATGTTCTGTTTCAGGTGGATGAGATCTACACAGTGCCAGAGGTGGGAACTGTCGTGGGAGGTACTCTGTACAGGTCAGTGTGTGATACTTCTGTTTTCAGTTGGAACTGCTGTTTAAGGAGTATGGGAATTGTCTACATACAATAACCTTTTTGACTGCGCAGTGGTATTTGCCGTGAGGGGGATCATCTTGTAGTAGGACCTACAGATGCGGGCCATTTCCACAAGTTGACCGTTGGGAGCATCCAGAGGAACCGCTCGGCGTGCAGGGTACTCAGGGCAGGCCAGGCTGCTACACTAGCACTGGGCGACTTTGACCGCTCACTTTTACGTAAGGTGAGAAATTTCACTTAGCACCAGTAAGGATGTTTAGCTGGACTATTTAGGAAAATACTCATGCTTTAAAAATGCTATATACTGTATCCATTCTTGTAAAGCACTATGAATTGCCCTGTGTATGAATTGTGCTATACAAATAAATTTGCCTTGCCTTGCCTACTGTATATCATAAATTATTATCATCCGTCTCTGACCTATCAAGGGTATGGTGATGGTGAGTCCAGAAATGGATCCCACCATCTGCTGGATGTTTGAGGCTGAGATTGTGCTGCTTTTCCATGCTAAGACCTTCCACAAAGGCTTTCAGGTCACTGTGCATATTGGCAATGTGAGGCAAACCGCTATCGTGGAGGCAGTGTACGGCAAGGTGAGAACCAGTCAACAACCTATTTCCTTCAGTATGTGGTTCCTAAAAGGATCAACCTTGCAGTGTGATCTAACTTGGTTTGTTCCCTTTACATTATTCTTCCTGTTTCTTTTACCACAGGAGGAGCTGAGGACAGGAGAGAAGGCAGTAGTGTGTTTCAAGTTCATCAAACACCCAGAATACTTAAAAGTGGGAGCTAAGCTGCTCTTCAGAGAAGGTGTAACCAAAGGCATAGGACATGTCACAAAGTTGCAGCCCATCGCTCAGTATGTACCATCCCAAAGTGAGGATGACGAGGCATAGAGCTGGTCCCAGAGACCACATCACAACAACAACAAAAAAACCCGTCCCATCCAAAAACAAGGTGCTTTATGAACATTTTCCTCTTTATTAAGCTTTCTCCAAAGGTCCTCATCCCTGGACAGTGTAGTTCTCTCACATTATTCTGTTCTTTTGTTAGCCTTTGTCAAAGCCTTGTTGTCACCATCCTCCTTACTTGTACTCTTCAGCCTTTTACAGAACTGCTAATGTTTGCTTTCTGGTGTTGTGGTTTTAAATGTGAGGCATTTCATGGCACTGATGAAGAGACAACGTGCACTTAACATCAGCCAAAGTGGAACTGAGTGGGTGCAACACACACAAGTTTACAATTGAATGCACTCCTAAAATACACTTTGATGAGATGCGCACACAGCTACGTGCACTGATGTCACTCTTGATACACCTTTAGCAGATGGTTGTTTACAAACCAAGCAGCTACAAGAAGGAAAAACGCGAACTGTAACCTGCGTCACAAACGCCACTGTTGTCGTCACCGCACAGCAGCTTGTCTGTGTCACCAGCACTGTGCCTGTGAGGAAAAGCCTTTGACCTCACTGTATTTTAATACATAAATCTTATCCTTTTCTATTGACTTAGGTGAGGTCTTAGTAAATCTGTCGTGGGTGGGCCCAGTTTTTCTGTCTTTTTGAAGCTAAATCATCTGGCTTCAGACTCAGTTACTGACAAGGCACTTTATGAAGGTAAAGGAGAACACTGAGGGGCGCGTAAACTTGACCCAGTCGGTCTGCTTAAATAACTCACACTGGCAATTACCTTGTAGCCAATTTTATTACGTCACATTTGTCTGAGTGTTTTGTTTATGGTTCACAAAAATTGCCTCACGATAGCGCAGTGAGACACTGTTTATGATCGTACTGCCTATCTTTCAAGTGCTTTAGTTACTCAGGTCAGTTTAGATTAGTCTTTAGACAGCATTCCACTTTTCTCAGAACTACTCCAGTGGAGGTTTCTGTTGCTGATTCGGGGGATGTGAGGGGAGGGAAGTATCAAGGAGTCTCCCAAAGACATGTTTTTGATTATGCATTTTACAGTGTGTATGTATGTATGTATGGTAAAGCTGCCTCTCTGGAGCTCTGTCTAAAAGCAATTATACAGTATGTGAGGTGCCTGATGTCATCTAGTCATTAAAGTTACTGATGTCACTGACTCTGAAGGGGTCTAACACAGTGCCTAGGGGAGCTACTATTTGAATAATCTTCCATTACACCCGAGTCGTACAACTTAAGGTGGTGCTACTCCACAAAACACCTTTTGATATTTATGGGATGACTTTAATAAAGAATGTCAGTTGCTTCTCTTGTTCAAGGCTGCTGTTAGCCTTAATTGTCCTCTGTTATTGCATGTCAACTTGATTTATATGTTTTCTGACTGACTGTTTTGATAGGACGTGAAATGTTTCGTTGCTCCTATGTTGTTGCAGTTTGTGCACAATGAAAGAGTGAAACTAAAAATGTTTTTCAACCTAAAGGTTTTGTCGCCTTTTGGAAGAGTTGTTTCAGATGTTAAAGGTTGATTTAATGCATCTGAGAAGTATTTTATAAATTTCTAGTGGTTTCAGGTTTTTAATTCAGACACGTTTTCACCATTGATGTCTTAACAACTCAGACACATTTTCACTTTTTTGAAACCACAGCTTTAATATCTGTTTTTTTTCCTTCTTTTAACTGAACATGTAATATTGTATTATATTCATTGGGGTGAAATGCAATATTTATGTACAGATCCAATTAATGTATAATAATGTATTAAAATAAAAGTTTTACTTTGTATTCAGTCGTTTTGTATGATTATTTTTCTTGACACTGAAAATCAAATTTGAATGTTTTCAGTGTCAGCGTCATACAACCTTATTGTCTGGCTCAAAACTGAATTTTACTGAGTTGTGTAACTTAGTATCACAAGTGGTCCTTATTTTTCTGTATTCAAACACATGCGCTTATAATAGGTGAAGAAAAAAGTTGAAATAGGATCCAAATACTAATTTTTTTAGTATGTTACAATCATCATGGTTCCATAATTTTTAACAAATTCAAACCATTGTTTTGTTCACTTTTATTAATTTCCAGGCACAACATCTAACCGAATCTAACAGTGAGTCTTGGTGAGGTTTGTGATGAAAGCACCAGCAAACAGTGATAATTGTAGAGGAGTGTTTGACAGTCTGAGCCTTATCACTAAAGGGGCCGGTGGGCTGTGTGGGTCAGATTATACTGTATGTGGTGCATTCCCCTCACAAACAAAAACACTGGATACAATTTCACAAAATCCTCCTCGTTTACAACCATTTTTATGTTTTCCAGAAGATTAATGTGTCTGTATTAGACTTCTACACGGGAATAACGTTGATTGACCCCTTAAAGTTAATTTCATTGGATGCTAAAAAAGAAAATTCAGCTAACTAGTGACATCTGGTGGCGTACATACAAAAGTACCCGACCTGTATTGTACAATGTAAAAAAACCAAAAACATAAGTGCTTACATTCTGGCCTCATGTTTTTTAATCTATTTTTATCAAAAGCACCAATTTACTTCAGTGTTAAAATTTACATGTATTTTATTCATACAAATACTTAACATTTAACATATTTTTAAAAAATAATCTGTACAAATCTTAAATTGTGTCATTCAGCAAACCTAATTCAATTTACATCATTAAAAGTTACAACGTATGATTTGAATATATGATCAGTATAGTGTGTGTATATTATTTTGTGAGCTTTACGGCATGTCTTCAGTTTCTTTTAAAAAAGGAATCCAGAGTGCCCGTGCTTCCACCTTGAGAGCGGTGTCGTTTTGCTTGAGGTCCTGTTTGGCTTTTGCTTTTGCTTTTGGTTTTACTGTGAGATGACTGTGTGGAACCTGCCGCTCCAGCTCTGACAGAACTTTGAGAAACTGCAGACGCAGAGGAAGTGCTAGCAGAACTGAAAGATGAAGTCAGTGAGTTCTGAAGATCTAGAGCGAAGTGATAGTCGTTGTGTTCGGGCATTTCCCAAACCAGCACCTCCTGTCCACAGCGTTCACAGCTCAACAGGTCCTCTCTGGCCACGGCCAATGGGAGAGCGGGCTGGTCAGGGGGCGCTCTGGCGGAGGGGGACGCAGAATCTGGTGCCTGAATACCGTTGTCATGTGCACTGATGTTTTGTTCCACTTTTAAACCATCACAAGGCACGTGATGAGATGCAGAGTCTGTGTTTAGTTTTTCATTTGTAGGGTTTGTCTGTGGAGCTAACACAGAAGAAACAGATTCTTCAGAGTCTGTTTTCTTGACAGAATCAGCCCCATCTATCATTTCTGACTTGTCAGAATTCGAGGCTGAGGATTGTAAGCTTCTTTCAACACTTTTTCTGTGGAAGAAAGAGGAGATGCCAGTTTGGGGGTTTTCTGAACAAAGCCTGACGGACGAACTGGCATTCATCTGCAGCAGATGATCACAGACCGAGGCCGACGTGTTGTGAGCAGAGCCTCCGTCTTCATTCTCCTCATCCTCTTCTGTATCTGTTGTAATCTTCTGTTTTTGTTTCTCAGCCGCTTTTTGAAAGAAGGATTGAATGGTGCCAAGTTTCTTGCACGGCGAGTCGTTTTTCAGTTGGGAGGGGGACTTGGTCGAGGGTTGAGTGGTGGAGGAAAGACGCTGGGTCGAAGTGACGTCAGTGGAAAGAAAGTTAGTAATTCCCTGAGTGGATGGCGCGTCGCTAAATTTGCTTGCAGACAGATGAAGTAAGGTGAGGGGTGGAGTCCTGGTGGTGCAGAAAACAATACAACGGATCAGTTAACAATCAGAAACGGTTCCTTGAATCTTCATCTGTACAACTGTCTTCATTACCATGCTGCCTGATGGTTCCCTGCAGTGTTGAGACTCTTGATAATAGCAAAACTGTCACTGGAGATTTTAGTCGCCTCGTAGCGAATTAAAGCGCAACAGCGAGAGAAACTGCTGGGCCTTTTGTCTCCGAGCTGACGCACACCAACCGTCAACAACTTAGCCACCCGACCATTCTGTACGATGGTGAGAGAGACATGGATGTAAACCCAGAGTATTAAATAAAGCAGGTAGTCAGAAATGTAAAAACAAAAAAAAAAAAAAAACCATCAATGATCTGTGAACAGAACAGAGTCAACCAAAGCCTCCTCTCACCGTGTCTCTGTCCTTAGTCAGTCTCTCCTCCAGTTCAAGAGCCAGTTGATGAAGCCAATATTGTACCTACACGGAGAACATTACAGTATCTATGACCATAAAAACAATCTCACAGATCATACATGTACAGAGCATTATTTCAAAAACTTATTTTAACACTATAACAAAGCTATGAATAATGTAGATACTGTATAATATCCTTATCACCTCTTTAGTGAAGAATCTAAATACAGACTAATGCCAGTACCTGCTCCTTTGTAGCTAGTGATGTCTTCCCAGGGAAGTTTTTACTGCAGCCAATGGACTTGGGGAGCTGCCTGGGTTTCACAGCTTCAAACTCTATCCCACGACACAGGTCATACAGCCACTGACTGCAGGGCGATAAACGATAAAGAGCGCAAATGGAGATATTAAGTAAAGTAATATGTATGTATTATGCATGCAGATGGCTTAGCAAAGCCGATTAATGTCTTTCCACAACAGTTTCATTACTTAAAAATGCGTGTCGTGATAGTGTTAGTCATTTTTGACGCTTTAAAATAGGTATCATGCGTCACCCTGTTTTTTCTCCAAAGTGCTGTCCCAGCTGAGCCTGAGAGAAGCGGGTGAGTTCTCCCATGTTCTCGATCTTCAGAGTCTCTGTAATAGAAGCACCCAGCTTTCCTCCGAGGTTACGGCTACAGAGGGAGTTGAGTAACATCAGAATCAAAACAAAGCCGATTAAATCTTCAGAGTGGGAACTTTGAGCTGATAGTGGCTAATTGTCAGATGGTATATTAATACTTTGAACTCACATTTTACTGATGGGCAGGGAGTTAAACAGTTCTGTTACTGAGTCCAAAGGCAAAACAGTTTGACGATTCGGTTTGTTTAGTCCGCAAGCTAGTTTGGCCAGTACCTGGAAACACCAGATCAGAACTGTCAGCATGGTAAGAATATCATGCACCGCCATCAAATATACATCAGCAATAAAGCAATAAGATGAAGTTATAAAAAGACCTTATTGTGCGATATCCCAGCGGAACAACGGAACCCGGTGTGTTTTTCCACAGCGGCTCTCATTTCCTCAACAATCAGTGCCCCCACGGTCAGCTGCAGCTCAGCAGAGCTCTGTTCCCCGGATACAGAGAGTAAGGACAGCCAGTCCTGCAGACCTCTGGACCGCTGCACCTCTGCACACGAAAAAGGAAGCGATGAGCACGGAATAAATCTTTGAGACCGTCTAATTCAATTGGTTATTTATGATTTATTCTCAAATCAAATATAAGACGAGACTAACTTAGTAAAAAAAATCATAACAAGTGAAACTTACAACACATTTTGTGAATTTAGAGAAAAATCATGTATCAGGCACAATATTTATTAAAGAAATAAGTTTATACAGTTATTGTTATTACTGGTAAATTATCACTGAGTTAATTTATAAACCCTGTTGCCCATAAAGTTGGGATAATTTTATTTTCAGACACATCAGTAATCACCTTTGACCAAGTGCAATGACTATATACTGAGACCTATTAAACTTTATTTATGAAGAATAAATGACATTATCACAATCATTTCGCGAGAGGAGGTAAAAATGTATTCTTCCAACTTTATGAGCAACAGTGTATTATGAGCTCCTGTACCTTTATCTAAGGGATGTTCCTCTGCAGATGCTTCTTGTTCATCTACAGTATGTGGGTAACCCTGGATGTAGGTTGTCTTCAGGAGGTGTGGCTCTATCTGTTTGTTGGTCATGCCCTTTAATCGCTCCTGAACTGCAGCAGTGAGATCCATGTAGGCTTCATCGATGCTGGCCCTCTCGATCACAGCAAACCGTGACATCACTTCAATCACCTCCACACTAGCCTCTCTGTAACTAGACAAACATGAGTGGGTTATTCTGAACAGTGCGATTCATGAAAGAATGTGGGGTCACACGGAAATATATTAGTACATGGCCAGTGCTTACTGTGTTAAATCTGCCTTGCCATGAGACTCTCGAACTCGTGCCACCTGAAGATCTGGGCACAGATTCTTTGCGTCGTCCACCCACATGTTCCTGGTGACACCGTGTGCCCTGGCCTCGTAGCTCACCGCTATAATACTACCAAAGAATGACGTTACATTGATAGCTGGGTTTCAAATCATGTGAACACATCAGAACATGCAGATGAAAGTTAAAGTTAATTGTGTGGTTATAATCAAACCAGTTGGTGGAAGATAAAGGCGGGTGAGTTACAAACACAGAGGCAATGATTTGAATGGTCCATGCAACTCAATACACAACTCATGTACATAAGATTTATGTGTGTAACAGTGGCTGCTTATTTGATGTTTCGTTTTAACAATAATTATTTGTATTTATTAATTCACTTGTTTATTTCTTCTTTTTGTCAAGCCATAGTAGGGCTTTGTGCTCATGACTTTAACTGACACTGTTAAGATTACACAATCAAAAATTCAACAAAAATATTAATAACAAAAGGAATAACCAAAAAAGTGGATCATTTTGTTATAAAGGCACCTTCCAGGGGATGAGGTAAACAAGTCAATATTTAGTCCTTGAAGTTGACCTGTTGGAAGCAGCGAAATGGGCAAGCATAAGGGTCTGACCTACTGACAAGAGTCAAATTGTAATCTTCACATTTGTAGAATTTAGTCCATGTAGACCAGGATCATCCAACAAGATCTTCAGTTTTGGAGATGCTCTGACCCAGTCATTTGGTGATTACACTTTGGATCATTGCCTATTTTCCTGCTTCCAATACATTAACTATGATGGTTAAACATTCACCACTGACATGCGCCAATGTTATATAATAATGAACATTATTACCACCTCATCTGTCACTGGTCATATGGCTGATCTGTTTATATGCTAATTTTAATTGTTTACATCACTGCTTAATGCAGGAGAATAAAGTTAGCTAGTCGCTTTACTGGTCAAAGTTCTCCAAACCACTGGATAAAGGTGTCAGTTGCATCGAACACACAATCAGTGTCTCTGTGTCAGAAACTCACCTGCCTCCCTTCCACGTCTTGTACTGAGCCACCACACAGGGAGTATTCCTCAGATCCGGGTTCAGTCTCTGCTCCACCTGCACGTAGAAGCAGTCCATGTCCACCAGAGCCACCACTCTGTCCTTCCCGTACTCCATCTGGAAACGACGAAGGCTGAATAACTGAGATATATACAACAAACTGGACAAAGAACAGACGCCGATCACTGACAGGAGAACTTCAGGCGCTAACCTCACTGTTTCTGCGTCGCTTCGTATTTCGCGCAACGACATGAAGTTACGTAAAGTCGTCATCAAAAGTCGACGAAGGTGTTCTCAGCGCGCGGCCATGTTGGTGAGGTTAGCGTTTATTTATTTTAATGTTTGACCAATTTTAACATTTAAATATAGATTTTTATTGTTATTTTTTAGTAGTCTTGGCTGTATTAATGCTTATAGCATGAATTTAGGTAACGCTTTATATTCCTATATTGTGTTATTTTTATTTAATTTATTTTATATTCTATATTTTTTTTTATTATTTTCAGCTCAGCTCCTACAATAAGTCTAAAATACACCATATAAAAACAAGTGATACACTCATACTGTTAAAAGGCAAAATAAAATGTGTAAGATTAATTATTTGATATTCATAATTACGTCAGATGCAGAAAAAAAATGCTCAAAGTTGAATGTAATATTAATATAAACCTAAGTTACACACACACACACACACACACACACACACATATGTTTATATATATATATATATATATTTATATAGCTACTTTAGGGAAAGGCATTTATGCTTTATGCTTTTATGCTTAGCTATAAGTGTGACTGATATTAGACCCAGCCCTAATGGTGAAGGAGCAGAATAAATTAAGAATATACAACACATTTATTTTTGACAGAAAGCAGTAGGTGATTCATATATCATCTTCAAATATCACATGAACAATACTTATTACTATAGCTCCAATTTAAATAATAATGGTTGTATTTTTGATTATGTCTAAAGTTACATCATCAGCGATTATACATTAACAAAAATGAAAGTTAAAATCTCTTCTAGCTGAATTACTGTAAATATACGATCATATACAAAAAACTAGAACAAATGCTGGAAAAAATTACACCATGTTATTATTTATAAAAAAATATTTTATTAAACTGTAAAAAACAGTATTAGATTACACTTACAGTTGCGTGAATCCCATAGAACCACTCTGTATATTGTAATGTACTGTATTTGTGGATGTTGTATGAAATGTGCTGGTGAGATTGTTGCTTGTCATAGGAGGATCCATCAGGACACACAGGCTGATCCTGTGCTCAGTGTTGAATTGTTCTTTTATCTATGAAATGTTAAATATTGTTAAATATGTTTTTGAATATTTTATACTCAAAATGCTAATATATTTTTGCTCATCATCAATCATCCAAATCTATAAAATCTCACTGACTATCAGCCTGTGTAAGCAGTGTCATAGTAGGTATGTGTTATTTAATTTAATACCATATAACTTTTGATGACATTTCCAAAGGCCATGGTCCCCCACCCATATCCTAATATTTGGTCTTACCATGATGGCCAGGTAGATAATCTTGTAACTAAACACTACTCACACTCTCTCTAAGAATAATACGACTTAATTTATATGGTGATGTAATATACAGCTCTAAACAAAAAGTAACAGAAAGTGCTGTTTATGTGATAAATACGATATGTATGTAAATATATGATCTTTTAATAACATGCTCTGAAAGAGGTGATTGAGACCTTTTGACTACAAGAAAAGTCAAAGTCACAGTTAACATAAGATGCTGCAATTACTTTGGTATTGTGTGAGGATAAGGTGCGGTCAGCTAAGCCAGGGCAGGTGTTAAAACTATGATTTGACTTAACAAGTTGCAAAAAATATACAAAAAGTACAGACTAAGAAGAATGATGGCCTGATTCTTTAACAATCATGTGGAAAAATATGGACCACTCTGATACAAGGGAAGCTTCTCTCTTCTCAAATACAACCAAAGACAGCATGTGTTCTATGGGAGTGCTGAATCAACAGCATTGTTGTGGAGTTGTCACGGTGTCTGATTGTTGTCTGTAGTGGTATTGCATAGTGGTATGAAATGTAGCATTACTTGTTTCTCAAATCGCTATTTTTGATCAAGGAGGGTTTGGTATTCTATAATTAAACAAGAACCGCTTAAAAAATGTTATTATTAACCTCTGCTCAGCGATGAGCGATGCATCTACTGGGGCTTGACAGCTTGAGTGGCACCTGACAGCCTGCCCTGCACATGAGTAAACGCCCAGATCGCGTAGCCAATCGGAGAAGAGCCTTTCTAGCCAATCAGAGGCAAGAAGGGCGGTTCCTTCTCCCCGAGATTCGAAAATTCGCCCCCCGCAGACTGTAACCGTGGTCACCATGACGTTCACCCTGGAAACCATAAACAGAGACGCGTGGGAAAAAAACAGAGGAGACGAGAAACATTGGCGTTGTGTCACGTAGTTTAACACAGCCTTTCCCAAACTTGGAAGGACCGATAGCGACACTTCTGTTTGGTTTTCTAGTAGCATTTTTTGGACAAGGGACCACCGTAGCCTAATTTGTCATTGGTTTGTTTTTCTGCTCGACACATCAGCATGAACAAACACTGCGCAGAGGCCCAACCGACTGTAATTTCATCAATGCAGATGAACTACCCACCAGGTAAGTACTTTAAAACGTCATTTTTCAACCAATGATTTAACATTTAAAAGCAGTAGATAGTATATATATTGTGCTAGCTTCATGTTTTTATAAGATTATAGATCATTGTCTGTGTTGTTTTACTTATAGGCTGCTTTGTTATGTAGGCCTATATTATTATGGAAATTTTTATTAACTCGCCTCTTTAAAGAAAACGGATAGTAAAGTTAAACACTGAGTTGTTGATCTGTTTCTGTTTCCTTCCTCTCTTTCAGTTTGGATGCAGAGGCAGGGTGACCACAAATATGTCACTGATGACCACCTGTCTTGCAAACTTGGAAAAGTCTTTGGGGGAAGACACTACCTGTACTCTCCACCTTCTAACATCTCTGAGCTGGAGAGTTTCACCTCATCACAATCTGAGGCTACATCAACTCCAGGCCCTGGTGGTCTGTCCAGGTGTGAGCCAGTCTGCAGGGGAGCTGACCCTTTTCAGCCAATGAGGGTTCAATGCTGTCAGATGGACTGTGACAAAGGCGACAACAGCACTGAGTTCGCAGAATGTGACTGGACACTGAGGACCCTACTCCACCTCACCTTCAGCCCCAACCTCCATGATCCCAGGCAGAGCCATGAGACCACTGGACGCAGATACCTCTACGCTCCTCCATCAGAAGTATCTGGATTTGTAGATGAGAACATCCTCCAGTTTATGCAGAGATCAGAGCCACTCCAGCTGGAAAAAACCCACTAACTGACTTTATGGGTTAAAAAACGTCATTGATGTTAAATTTTCTGCCTCTTCTGTGATTCATTTCATACAACCTTTTTGCATATCATTTACTGTTCACTGCTACCACATGATGGCAGCATCAGCCTAATTAATAGTAAGTGATTACACAAATGCAATTGAGATGAGTTTGTGCAATCACTTAATTGTAATTTAGAAACCAGCAGAGTTATCCAGACCTGCTCAGTGTGTTTTTCTACAATCTGAATGTTTAACAAGTCTTGTATACTTTATTATTTCCCCTTCATTTATTTTAGAGCAAGACCTATAGTGTTTTATTTGAATATAAACATCAGATCAGACATATACAAGTAATGGGAACAACAGGAAAGGCTCATTTTACAAGTGCTATTTTTTTTTTAACTTCACAGAACTAATGGGAAACTGTATATAAATAGATGTGAACCTCATTGCTATTTGTTACTATGAATGTAAAATCAAAACATTTATGTCAAATGTTTTATCTGACACAATCAATTTCAGGGTTTGTTTCAGTGTCATTTTATGAAGTTGACACAAAGACATTCATTGTATAAGGATTCATTTATTTTATTTTGAAAGAGAAGAAAGTGGTGTACTGTACTTCACTTTAGTTAGTATTACCATTTCACACTATGATATAGGTCTCAATTGCATTTGCAGGATGGAATAATTCACTTTTTACTCCACTACTTTTATTTTACATTTAGTTACTTGTTATATTTTTAGATTGCATTATAAAATATGAGGCAATACAATACTAGTCACCTGTTAAAAATGGCTCCCCGTGTTAAAGAACAACAATAAAGGAATTCCTGAAAACATAAATAATATTGAAAGGAGCCAATCTGCATAACTAGTACTTTTAATTCTACTTTAAAGTACATTTTTCTAATAATACAATGAATTTTCACTCACTCTATGAGTACTTATCTCTCTGAAAGAATGAACTGGGATACTTTAGAATAATTTAACCCATTTATTTCCTGTTGAAGTACAGCTTCATCCCATAAAAGCTGTGTCTAATCCATTCAGTAACAGGTTCATTGTTTTCATACATTTTTCATCTCTTAATTGTAGGCATAGTGGGTAAGAAATTCCATTTTAGTAAGTTTTGATATTATCAGACTAAAAATTATACCTGTATGGCAGAAATATGACTTGTTTTTTAAATTAATATTGTATTTTATAATGATACAATTCATAATAAATTGTTGAAATCCAACCTTATCTTACCTCATGAACCAGTGAATACTTTGAAGATGATGATATGTGATAATACATTAAAATGCATTTAAGTGTTGCTATAAAAGTGTTTGCTGTTGTTTTTACGGGTGTTTACACCGAAGATTATATACTTACACATGTGCCTGTTAGGGCTGGAGCTTTCATCTCCACCCCATGTTTTTATGGCTTGTGCTGCACAGTGTGAAATACCTGTGTATAGGACCTATGTGGGATTCCTGCTGTCACACAGTTACAACAGACCAAGTAGTTCAGGAAAGTTTTTGACCTCTGATGATAAATACCAACATGTTTTTACCGCAACTGATAAAAATCTGATGGATAATGATACTTACTGCACTCACTGTTTGAAGAGAAAACTCAGACCCTTAAAAATGTCAACGCATGTTCCTGAGATTGTAATTAAATCTCTTTAGTTTTGTCTTTTAGCTCCCTGAGCTGATGATTCTCATCATGACCCTGGTCTTACCACTGGTGATTTTAACTATTGCCTATTGGAAGATGAACAGAGGTCTTAAGTCTCTTATTTGCTATTTGTTATTTTTCATTCATATGTTTCATTCATGTTCCAACAGACCAGCCCTGATGAGTCCAATAGCACAGAGGTGAGACATGGAAATAGATCATCTTGTTTCATATGCTGCTCACCTTTTTTTTTTTTTTTTAATTTATGTTTACAATAATATACAATCAAATTTAAGATTGAGTCTAATATGTGTTTAGAGACTCCATAGGATTTATTATGAGTATAATGGGCTTGTAACGAGTTAAATGCACGTGAAGATGCTCACCCAATGTCAAACAGTGAGCATATTACTATATTTTACATCAATGTCTAAAGAGTCTCTTCATCAGTGTCGACAATGCAAACATTAGCACCTGAATAAAAAAAAACAAAACCAAAATGACAGAGATGCTGAAAAAGCTTCTTCACAAAAGTGTCTGTGGGAAGTTTCACACCCAACAGTCATAGCTGAGGACACAAAACAGAAACAGAGTGTGAAAAAGAGCTGTGAACTTTTGCAACTATACATCCCCCCGGGGACGGGGAACCAGGCCCCGGGACCCGGACCACCGTCACCCCAGGGAGGCTCCACAGCCCTGGGTCCAGCCGGGACCTATCCCCAAGCCCGCAACGAGCCCTGGGGACCGGTCCTCAAGCGCTAGGCCCCCCTGAGGCTCCATAGCCCTGGGTCCGCGTGTATCCGGCCGGGACCTATCCCCAAGCCCGCACTGGACCCTGGGGACCGGGGACCGGGACTCATGCCCCGGGCACCCTGGAGGTTCCACACCCCTGGGTCCACGTGTATCTGGACCGTGACCCTAACCCTAACAAAATCAACCAGGGTCAACACAGGCCTCAGACCTTTCCCTGAGGCTCCAGAGCCCCGGGACCATGTGAGACCGGGACTGGGCCCCCTGGAGGCTCCACAGCCCTGGGTCTGCATGTGTCCGTAACGGAAGACCTAACCCTAACCCTGGCCCAGGCCCAGGCCCAGGCCCAGGCACCAGGCACCAAGCACCAGGCCCCGGGACCCGGACCACCGGGACCCCAGGGAGGCTCCACAGCCCTGGGTCCGTCCGGGACCTATCCTCGAGGCCGCACCGGGCCCTGGGGACCGGTCCTCAAGCACCAGGCCCCCCTGAGGCTCCATAGCCCTGGGTCCGCGTGTATCCGGCCGGGACCTATCAACAAGCCCGCACCAGGCCCTGGGGACCAGGTACCGGGACCCATGCCCCGGGCCCCCTGGAGGTTCCACACCCGAGGGTCCACATGTATCCGGCCGGGGCCTATCCCCAAGCCGGCACCGGGGCCTGGGGACCGGGAACCGGGACTCATGCCCCGGGCACCCTGGAGGTTCCACACCCCTGGGTCCACGTGTATCTGGACCGTGACCCTAACCCTAAAAAAATCACCCAGGGTCAACACAGGCCTCAGACCTTTCTCTGAGGCTCCAGAGCCCCGGGACCACGTGAGACCGGGACCGGGCCCCTTGGAGGAGCCACAGCCCTGGGTCCGTGTGTGTCCGTAACGGGAGACCTAACTCTAACCCTGGCCCAGGCCCAGGCACTAGGCATCAGGCACCAGGCCCCGGGGAGGGAGAACCAGGCCCCGGGACCTGGACCACCGGGACCCCAGGGAGGTTCCACAGCCCTGGGTCCGTCCGGGACCTATCCTCGAGGCCGCACCGGGCCCTGGGGACCGGTCCTCAAGCACCAGGC
>JAPQRQ010000008.1:22620350-22653208 GCA_037367365.1 Apogon talboti
CTTTGCAGTAGACTATTTTTTGTCCACTACAGAGGATAAAAATGCATTGCTGGGTCTCCGTAGAATGTTATAAGATATAAATCAACAATAAAACTGTCAAAAGTTAGAAATATATTAACATGATGTTACCACAATACATTTTTGTAAGCAGCAAAATCAGAATCAGACAAAATTTTGTAATTGTATTTATTTGTCAGCAAACAGCAAAGACATGCAAATTCCCTTTGCATGTTTTACATTCATAATCACATCAGTTGAGCAGTGGATCAAAGGTTTTAATGCATAACAGGCTGATTTTAGGCTCAAAGCTGATGCAAATTCATGCTGTCTCCACACAGGGATAATTCTGGACCTTCGAACTTTATTTACTCTCCTTGTTTCAGCTCAAGCTTTTATTTTGACAGGGTCAGATTTCTCACCTTGACCCCAGCTGCCATACAGTGTCAAAGCCTCTGCTGCATCACTGCCGTCTGTCCATAAACTGAGTGACTCATCTGTGCTTACTCATTCTGCTCACACATTCCCTCTGTTTAATTCCTCCTTATTTTACCTGCCCCATCGCTTTGTCCCCTGTTAAATAGCTATTTCTTATCAGATGCTTCTGATTTCTGACTGTTTGCTCTCTGGCGCCCCCTTCTGTGTTTCTTTGACTTCTGCAGTGGCTGCTGACTTCTGTTTTGGCAGCGTAGCGGGGACTATTTTGGTTTCATCTTCACTGTTTAACTTTTGCCCCTCCACTTTAAGATCAGATTCCATGTGTGCTTTAGACTGTGTGTCCTTGTTTTGGTCCTCAATCCTTTTTTGTGCTTCATCGTCACTTTTTTCTCTTCTACTCATCTCCTTTTGCTCTACTTTCCTATTTCCTTTTTCCTCACTTTTGGCTATTGAAGTTTTATTTTCAGTTTCTGTGAGCAGACTGCTCTTTGACTCTGCTCCTAAATTGGTTTTCTCACGTGTCTCTGAAGCCACAACGTGAACCTCATTTTGCACTTGTGCAACACTGCCTGCCTCTTGAGTTTTATCTGAATCTTTAAACTCTCGTGCAGAGATTTTATCGTCAGACGTCTTCGCTTGAGCTGAGGTGCGTTTGGTCTCCTTCAAAGGGTCCTGTTTTGTATCATCTTCAGATATTTTTTGCTGTTTATCCTCCACTGGGACCTCTTCTTTAAGTTCCTCAACTTTCTGAACAGTTTCCATGTTTCCTGCCTCTTTGTTCTTGTCTGTTTTTTCAGGGTTAGGTTGATCTTCCTCATCAATATCCTGTGTTAAGTGGAATTTAACTTGAGTATCTTCCTCTGCTCCGATGTCCTCATTGTTCTCTACTTCTGATAACTCCTCCTCCCTCTTTCCACCCTCTCCCTCTTCATCTCCATCCTCACCACCACCTCCCTGTGCATCATCATCTTCTGTTTCTACTTGATCCTGCTGACTGTCAGAGATCTGCTCACCTTCGTCCTCTCCACTGTCTTTATCACCCTCCTCTTCCTCCTCCTTACTACTCCCTCTCTCTCTTTTGGTACACTGCTCATCTTGTCCCGCCTCTGTCTCTTCAGACCCCGTCTCCTCAAATTCCGACATCTCGATCTCCCGCGTGGTCTCTGTAATGATCTCCTCCACAAACTTGTACTGGGGCTCCGGCCACCGGTGGACGCCCCCTTGCCTGTTGACGCAGGGGAGGGGGTACACCGGAGACTGGTGGTAGATGTACGGCAAAGACATGTGAGTGTCCGACACCGCGGAAAGACGAGCCTCTTCACCACACAGAAGTTTCCTGCAAGAGAGGACGCATTAACTCGTGATCATTTCACAAAATTAGTGCAATAGTCATAAAAATTACCACCTTCACAGGTGTGTGAAACTACAAGTCCCATACTGCAACACTGCAGAATGGTATCCTGTTGCACCTATGTTATTTTATTGTTTTTAGATTAAGAATAACCTGTGTAGAATGACAAGTGCACGTGCAAAAAGCTAAAGAGTGGAAGATAAATTTTGATAATTTTCTTCATTACTAATACCACACTGTGAAAATACTCCATTATAAGTAAAAAATATATATATACAGTGTCTTAATTAAAAATAAAAGTATGTAAGGACTCGCAGCAAAATGCAGTTATGTGAAAAATTGAAATAGTCAATGTGCAGTAAAATGGTCCTGGTCAGTGTTTTACTATTGTTTTGGATTCATTTTACTGCTATGTTAATCTTTATGTTGCATTTTATTGCTGCACTTGTTTAAGGTTCGGCTCATTCTGCCTTTTACACCGCTGGGCTGTTGCATCTACAGCAGTGCATTGTACTGTCAGATTAACCTGTGTTCTGTTAGAGCCACGTCTCCAGAGAGCTAACTTATCATGAGCCCAGAAAAACAGCACTGTTATCAGCTTTATAACAATGTGTTTTGCACTGTTACAACATTCTGTATAATTCAGCAGAATTATATGGAACAGTATATAACATTCCATTTAACACATTTGGAGACGCATGATCTGTAAAGTAGCTTAAGATGTCAGCAAACTGCAGGGATGTAACGAGTGCAATATTTGCTTCTGAGATAGTGGAGTAAATGTATAAAATTAATTCAATGAAAATGTTCAAGTTAAAGTTTCTCATCTATTCTTACAGTGTATCTATTCCTACCCTTCATTCACTACAAGCAAAAATGAATGAATTATACTTTATTTAACAATTAAAATGAAGTTTTCTATCTACACATTGTGCAGTTTTGTTAATTAAACTGCCACTGTTTTGACATGGACCTACTCTTACCAACCTGTACGGATTATGGTGTCTTACCTGTAGGACAGAATCTCCACATCCAAAGCCATCTTCACATTTAACAGGTCTTGGTATTCCCTCAGGTAACCAGACATGTCAAATTTGCAATTTATGAGCTCGTTTTCAAGTTGCTTGATAGTGTCCTGGGGCAGAAGAAGTCAGAAAGTTAGTTACACACCACCATGTACGGTCATACTGTTACTTTACTTTTTGGAAAATAAAAAAAAGTTTTACCTGGTAATGGAGAATTTCTTCCTTGTGGCGATCTTCAACCTCATGGAGTTGCTTTTCCAGAGCCTCTCTGGTGCCTTTTGCGCAGTCCAGCTCGATGCTCTTTGCCTGCAGCCGTCTCCTGTACTCGTTAATTTCTTGCTGAGTGGCTCTGAGCGCCTCTCTCTTGACCTCAGCCGTTTCGGTTAACTTGGCAAACTGAGATCGAAAAGTTTCTCCTACCTGGTGCACGTCAGAAACCACGTGACCTTCCAGCTGCGCTCGAACGTCCCGGAGTGCCGCAGTGACGCCGGCGTTGCCAAATTCGTGCGCCTTTATGACTTCCTGCGTATTTTGAATGTGGTTTATCATCTCCGACACCTCGGCCTCGTGGTTGCTCTTCAGGAAGTGAATCTCATCCACCAGGGACTGCGCCTTCTTGTCCAGTTGTAGTTTAGCCTGATATGCGTCATTCATGTCCCTCTTGAGGACCATAATGTTGCTCTCTGCCACCGACCTGTTTTGCGCCTCTTTTTCACGCTGTCTCTTTAAATTAGACAATTCCTCCTCCAGATTATGATGCTCAATCTCGATCTGCCCTTTCTGGTGCGTAATGTCCTGCACCAGCTCCCTCATCCTCCTCAGCTCTGGTCCATACTCCTGCTCCAGCGAAGACACAGATCGAGCTTTGCCTCTGATTTCCTCAATTTCTCTCTCCAGTAGCTGATTCTGGTACTCCAGCTGATGCACCTTGTCTATGAATCCAGCAAGGCGGCCGTTCAAGCCATGGAGCAGATCTTTCTCGTTAAAGTTTCCAGATAAGGGGTTGGTTACGTTCATGCTGGTGGATGCGGTTACATCCAATTCCCTCCTAACAGTAACACTCGTGTCTAATCCCACACGTTTTGGCTGATATTGCAGATACTCATTTCCAGTTCTCCTCTGCGGGAAGCTGTGTGTTTTCTCCATGTTGTGGGAGGCTGATGGTGTGAGTGTCCGGCGCAGAGATGCTCCATGCGGGCTTTTATAGTCGCCTCCATCTGCTCGGTATGCAGAACGGAGCTGTCCGCGGTGCTGAAAAGGTGTAGCATCAGCTGATGCTTTAATGAGGGCTCGCACTACATTTTGTCGCAGGCAGCAGTGACGTGGTTGAAGTCTGACTGTAGTGCCGACAATACAACATACGGACTGCGCATCTTTATTATGTCACTGTTTTGTTTTTTTCTGAACCCTCAAGACCTAAACAGGCGCCTTGGACCAAAAGCATCGACTGATGTAAAATGTGTAATAACTACTGAACCGTTAATCCTATCAAAACATGAAATAATGCAGATAAAAATCAGTTTATCAGCTTTTCACTGGTATTAGATGTGACCCATTTAGACGTTCAGAGCTTCTGTAGTGACCATAGAAACACTGTCATCTTCTGCAACATTGATGTTAATGTAAATGAACTCTTTTAAAACCCACTGTGATTTTCTGGAAAATGCATCATGACAAAACTGAAACTGAGCCTGTTTTCTGACCTCATGAATAGTTCACGTTGTTTGTAGAGATACATGGTTCTGACTGCACAGGAACACTACAACTAATAGAAAATGATGCATTATAGTAAATGAAACTACCATCAGTGATGAAAGTAGTTAAGTAGATCCAAATATGTCTCATACAAAAACAACACAGTGACAATACAACATACCGACTGTGCATCTTTATTATGTCAGTGTCTGTTTTTGTTTTTTTTCTTAATCCTCAAAGACCTAAACAGGCACCGGTGACCAAGAGCATCTACTCATCTAAAATGTTTAATGTAACATGTTTAGAGTTTCAGCAGTTATTTTACAGTAATACATATGTTTGGTTTGGTTTGGGCTTTTGAGGGTTAATGTCATGTACCTCTAGTTCTAATAGATGCACTACATGAATACCTGAGAAGAATCCAGATTTTAAAAGGAGTATAGCAACATAATAGCACCACCAAAAGTAAACCAGATGCTGTGCTTTTTACTCCAGTACATCTGTCTGGCAGTGGTGCATACTTCTCATACTGTAATGTATTTCCTTCCTGCCCTGTCAAAACCATACACTGTATCTCCAAATATTCTTATTTTAAAAGGATGCTTTTTAATGGGCTGACAAACTTCCTCTTAACTCCTTAACTTAATATAAATAAATTATTTTAAAACCTATTTTGATTGGTTGGAAAATACATCATGGCCTATATATTTTATAGCTCATGAAAAGTTGACTTTGTGGGGATACATGGTTCTGACGAAGCAGGGACACCGCAAACATGTCATCTTATAGAAAATGATGCGTTACAGCAGATTAAACCACCAGCAGTAAATAAAGTAATTGTGTTACATGTGAATCCAAACATGTCGCATACAGAGACAATACAGTGACTTTTCCCTTAAGTCACATTTGTTTTCACATAAGTCTCTTTTGCTGCTGATACCTTTTTCTTATTTTCACCTAGTTCTACATTTTATTTCATTTTGCTCTCAATATCTTTATCATTGTATAGAATATTTCTTGTACTGGAGTATTTTTTTAATGTGGTATTAGTAGTACTTTTAGGAAAGGAATCTGAATAGGTCTTCAATTTCTGCATTTTTCATACTTAAGCATTAATTTTTTTCCTCACATAGTAACACTATCTATTGTGATTCTTTAGCAAAGTGAAAGTCCTGAGTTTAAATACATAACCTACAAATACATACTGTATGTATACTTATTTCTTCATCTTCTTACCTGATATACTGTATGATCAAGAATTTAATGTTAGCTGTTTTTGTCTTTATTGTTTACAGTCTTTTATTCTTCTCATATCATTATTTTTAATGTGTGAGCTGTTGTGATATGCATAAAGACAGCAGACCAAATTCCTGAAAATAAGATGAAATATTTCATGAAAAACATTGTAACCCATTGTGATGCTTAAAACTGAACATTGGTGTTTAATACCTTTTATGTTTATGGTCCTGAAAACAGAAAACTCAGTGACAGACGATGAAGTTGTAAAGTTTAATCTTTATTCCAAAAAGCTTAAAAATAATATTTCTACTAAGTACAAACCTGTAAAAGCAATGTTGAAAACAAATATGATGCACTATGCCTGTGTCTAATATGAAAACTAGTCATCATTATGTGAAATGTGTTTTAGCGTTTAATGGCAATGGTGAGTCCATCGCCCACAGTGAGCATGCTCAGATCAATCCTCTCGTCCTTGTGTAGCTTCTTATTGAGGGCATCCAGAACCTGGGAGGTGAGGTCTTCAGGGGCAGGATTGATGACCCTTCCACTCCACAGCACCTATAATAATAATAATAATAATAATAATAATAATAATAATAATAATAATAATAATAATAATAATAATAATAATAATAATAACAACAACAACAACAACAACAATAATAATAATAATAATAATAATAATAATGATAATACTGCAGTGTATTCACTTTGATTACAGTAACAGTCATTGAGCTCCGACTGTGTGAGTGAGACGTTCTTACGTTGTCAATGGCGATGATGCCCCCTGTCCGGATGAGTTCAAGTGACTTCTCGTAGTATCGGTCATAGTTAGATTTATCAGCATCTATGAACACAAAGTCATACGTCCCAGATTCACCGGCCTCGATCAGGTCATCTGAGGAAAGAAAGAGGAAAACAATTACAAAAAATAATTGCAGTGAATGTAACTTAGAACTGACAAAGATGTTTACAAGTACTCACTCAGTGTCTGCAGGGCTGTTTGATGACGAACATCGATCTTTTCTTCGACTCCAGCCTGTAGGAAAAGTGAAGACGTAAATTAAGATTCTGCTGGAAATGAGTCTGTTTATTGTGTCTTAAAGAGAATGTTAAAGCTGAAATGAGACTTGATTTTACTGCTTGGCTTTGCATCTGAACAGTTTCCTGAGCAGACACCTTTTTCAGCTGTCTGGCAGCCCACAGCATTTTGTGAAGACACTTTGACAGAATCTAGATAAACTGGGTGCTGTCTGCTGCACAAATCTTCTCTGACAGAAGCCACAATCAATATTTCTAGACTTGCCAAATGTTCAAATGTTGATCAGGAGCTAAAAACAGAACATGAGCTCTGTGTAGCCTGTAAAACTGTGCTGGTTAAAGAGCCAGAAACATATCAGATGTCATCATTACTTTATATTTTCTTATGTCTTATTAACCCATAAAGACCCAAACCTCCACCATCGACCAAAACCATCTAGTGATGTGAACTGTTTAATATCTGTTGATCCATTAATCCTATCAGTACATGTAAATAATTGGTGTAAAATGCAGTTTGTCATCTTTTCATGGTCATCAGATATGACCCATTTGGACGTTCAGAGGCTCCATAGTTACCATGGAAACACCATCATCTTATATAAAATTGATTCACCACTAAAACCAATGGAGTTGGATCAATAACAGTGGATGGACACACTTCATTTTCTGTTCAGTTAATGATGTCTTTACTGAAAAAGTCACTTTTTCTTCACTTTTCTCTGTTTTGATGTAATAACCTTTGAATTTACTCAGTTTTCATGAACATCTAAATTAAATATAGGAAATACATGATTCACAGTGAAAATTGCAAAAAAAAATATAGAGAATATAGTATTATATGGTGAAAAATTATTTAAAAAAGGTTAAATAGAGAGAAATTTGGGTAATGCCACAAAATTAGCGCTGGGTCTTTATGGGTTAATCTGAGCTTTGATGAACATCTACACAATCAGTAAGTTAAATGTAGGAAAATACTTGATTTTCACTGAAAAAAAAGCAAAATAAAGGAGATAATATTATAATAAATGGCGATAAATCACTTAAGACAGGTTAAATAGAGAGAAAAAATTATTTGTGAAACACCACAAAAGTATTCTTATGTTTTTATGGGTTAAGGAGTAGAATGTGAGGCAGGTACTCACTTCTTTAAAAAATGGTTTGCCAATCTCTATGTAGGCTTCTTCTGTTTCACAAGCGACTACATGTCCATTGTCTGGCATTGCCAAAGCCATGCTCAGTGCATTATAACCTGTGTACATCCCTGCAAAATAAAGACGCTGTTATGTTTAGATCAAAGATAACAAATGCCATAAAAACACTAGTAGTTCTCATGTTGACTGTAATATGTGACGTTCATACATACTCTCACCTATTTCAATAGCTTTGGTTCCATTGATTAGTCGAATCAGATTTGCCATTAACTGGGCCTGTTCAACAGCAACCATCATGATGCTCCATCGATCTTCAAGAGTTCTCTGAAATGGAAAATAAAATAACATGTCCGCATCAAGAGAGAATTAACTTTAATGTGTTACTCCATATATATGGTCCTATAAGGCAGGTAGGTTTATTTATTATTGATGATAATAAATGCAAATATATTTCAGACACTTTGTAATCTATAAAATGCATTAATTAATTCAATATTTCTGAAACTGCTTCATTTCTTGTTAAATGTGTAGGTTTAGGTTTATTTTACTGTTACTGTTATGCGCCTTGATGTTAAATGCTTCTCTAAATACACTTGCTTTTGTCCTGTTTTGTGTATTTCATCACAGATCTCTTTCACAGCAGATATTATGAGGTGAAAATTCAGTTTTAATATTTTCTCATCTGCCCCTTTCTTGTGTCTTCTTGAGTGCAGCCATTTTTTTTACTCTTTTTTCCTTCCTTTTTCCATGTTATTATATTGCATTATGCTGCCCTCTAGTGGTAATCATACTGTCTCTACCACCACCTCTGTGAGTCAAAACCCCATGGTGTAAAATGTGTTAAATTATGCTCCTAAATTATAACTGATGTCTTAGAGGTTTTCTCCGCTGTTGGAAAACCACTGCTACTGTCAATATTGCTTGAGTTGGAGGCTTGACTGAGCACAAATCTAAGTATTTTTCTCAGATTTGGAAACAAATTGACTTTTTTTATATACCAGTTTGAGTTTAGTGAGGACTGGATGCTCCCTCAGTGAGTTGTTGACCACATACTGCAGCACAGGGTCGTCCTTTCCCCCACTGTGGCTCTTCCCAACAAAGGCAGACTCCCCCACACCTGTTCAATAAGAAAGAAAACCATGTCTGTTACCGTAATTCCACTAAACAAACCCCCAGATTACACACACAGTCTAATCCTCGTCCATTTCTCTTGCACCTGTTAGTACAACAGCCAGGCCGATACAAAAGAGCATTTTAATATCTGCAGCCATGATGTGAAACGCTTTGAGCCTCGTTGATGAAACGTCTCAGTAGCTTTCGTCTGACTCTCCTGAACGTCCGAGTGTCGGTGTTTTATATTCAGGAAAGCTGGGAATTTCATCTGTGACGACCTGTGTTTGTTTTAGTTAACCTTCAACAGTGTGGCTCGGATTATTGATTTTAAAGTTACATGAAAAAGAAGAAATTTCATTCGCTAGTTGATCAATTAATATTATTTGGGGGGAAAATGTTGAATAATCGCATCCCATGATAAAAATATTCTATGATAAACAGAATCCAAACATTAAAAAAAATCTGTTTTGGTTGAGTTTTCTAGAAGAGAAGTCAACTCTTTTGCAATCCCTTTCCCAACAAGTAAACTTTGGACAGTTTTATCTTTATTTAACTTACTTATCCATATTACATAATATTATTATGACACTGCAGCCATGTTTGTCTTCCAAAATTTGCTTAATCTGTAAATTCCACCACATTTAACAATTGATCACACCGGACCGAGAGTTTATATCCTTTGCTAAAGTCAAAATAACAATATTACACTTTCAAAATAGTGTTATATATAATGTATTACAGGTAAAAGTCATGCAATCAGTAAACTGCAATTCGCATACTGCGCTCAAAACCTAAATTCAACAGGTATGAGTCAGTGTGAAATAAAATGATATGTTTAAAATCAATGCCATGCAAGTGGTCAAATTATATATTTCTTTAAATGATTTTATATATGCTGGAAAAGTTTAATACTTTGCACTACTGTATTTAATTTGTTGTATATGTTTATGATATACAACACTCTTTATGACAGATATTCATAGTTACATATCTAATAAACATAGATTAATAAAAACCTATAATTAATGAACGGTAGTGCATTACTAATACGATGTAACATGAAAATCAAAGTGTAAAGTACAGCATTACTGTTATCAGCAGAAAAACATGTAAAAACAAAAATAGAAATGAAAAAACCTTTAACAGCTTTAAAGTGTTTGTGGCTTTAGATGTGAAAGAGACATTTGACTGATGGCAGAGGAGCTCTCTTCAGTGATTAGAAAATCACATATTCTGTTCTACATTGTTTTTAACTGAAAGATTACAAGGGTCTCCTTTGTGTTTTTTAAAGCCTCTGAAAGCATCCAGAATTAGCTCAAATTAGTCCCAGATTAGTGACAGCAGCTCTCACATTTTGGCTGACAGGAGGCAGAGTGCAACAACAAGTAATGGTTTGACTATGTCTTTTATTTATGTTTAAAAAAAAAAAAAGATTTTACAGTGCTTTGCAAAGGTTAGAGCAGCTGCTGCAGGGCAATGCTGCCCCCTAGTGGACAAAAGAGGTACCTGCACATTTTGGAGCTTTGACGTTAATGCAGGACTTCACTATCAGCACTGCAACATTAACTCCAGTTGTTACTGGATGTGTTGCTATAGCGAAATGTTAAATAAGGAGTTGGAGACCAACGTTACATAAACTATATGAAATGGCATGTGTACAGATATACACAGTTAAAGTGAGAATAAATTATTTTTACCTCTTCTCATGAAATGATTGTGACTTATTCTTGATCAAATTTAACTAGGACTCAGTATGTACTCATTGCACCTGGTTAAAGGTGGTTATCGATGTGTATAAATAGAAATAATAAGAATAAAAACGAAATTATCCCAACTTTATGGGCAACAGCGTACGTGGAAAATTAAATGAAAATGAACCGAAGATATACAGCTTGGGAAATAGTTACTAGAAACCTGTGATTCTCTGTAGAAATGAAATCTAACAGCCTCCAAACACGCTTTCTGATAGGTATTCTGCTCTTGTTGATGTTGATTGTTTCTAGATTGTTTTTCAGTATCTTAATCTATATGTTAGTTGTTGAGAAAATTGGGCATTTGTTGCCATGGATTTAAACATAAAATAAATGTTTTTTATTCATGTCTTTTTTCAGGCTTTTGCCTTAAATTTCCAACCAAGGAAAAAGTTGTTGTCGTAAAACGTTCCTTTCCCACAGAGATCCACTAGTTTTTTCCAAAGTAGTGTATTATTTCCTACAATGCTGGCCTTTGATGAATAGCTAACTAAAGCTACATTCATATGTGCACAAGCAAATCAGACCAATATATACAGTACTGGTAAGTAGGTTGGGTGTTTTAGCACGAGTATCATGATATATTTTAATGTATAAATGTATTTCTCAGTGTCTGTAAGAAGGTAGAACTGAAATGTAGAACAGCATTAAAAAGAAGAATTTCAGAAAAAAACAACTGACTGAAGTATCCAGTATTTAGTGTGACCTTCCTTTACATAACATGTCTTCAACTCTGCTGTACAGACATTATTAGATTTACTGAACTAATCTAGTGTTTTACACCAGGTTTCATTCAGCACATGTCCAACATTTCTTATTGATTGGGATACTTTTTATCATGGGAACAGAGATCACACTACAGTAATACCAACTATTTTCTGTAGACATCATGTAGTTAATATTTTTTTGTGAGTTTTTGATGCTGTGCCTGATATCCCCCTCTATTTTTTCTTGTATTATGATAAAGAGACTGAGAAGTAGATATTATGTACAAATGTTTTTTTCTGTCTCCATAAATAAGTAAAATACAGAACAACATTATAAACAAGAATATCAGGTAAAAAAAAAAATCCAGTATTTTTTGTGACCTTCATTTGTACTTAACATGTCCTGAACTCTTACACAGACATTATAAGATTTACTGAAGTAATTTTCTAGTGTTTGTATTTTAATAGAGTGACATAAAGAAATATATATTATGCTCATTACAACTGTGTAAAAACAACAGAGCTATGAGTGACCTATGACTTTTGCACAGTATGTATGTGGAAGAATCACAAAAGTATTTCAGAACTCTGGGTTAAAGTGAGAAGTAGACAGAAAAATAGAAAAAAAGAGGCAAAAAATGTCCTTCAAAAGAAGGTGCAGCATTTTCATACATGTTCTTTTGCACTTAAATAAAAAGTTGAATTAAGTATGTACGTGCGGAGTAAGAGCTGCTCGTAAAAGCATCAGTCAGAAGCCATACTTGTTCAAATCATCTCCTGTTGCAACTACAAAAACGGGAACAGGGAACACGGTAGCCAGGAATGTTCAAAAAGGAATTTTGGGGATGTGAGTGGGATGTGAGGTCTCTCCAAGGACACAGAGCTTCCTCTGTCTATTCCCTAATTAAGAATGCACAGATACAAACAAAAACATGCCGCCGACAAGAACACATCAATTAAATGAGCCATGACATGAACTGCCTCTAAAAAATATTTGAGTTGTGACAAGAAAAGGAAGGGGATGTCTCAGAGTGTGCACACAGCTCTGCTAAGGTCCTCTCAGTGAAAATGAGATGCCGTGTTTTTCCACCATCCCCACTCTCCCTCTCTCCCGCTGCTTCAGGCCTCTGCTTATGTGACGCTAATTGTTTCTGCTACTTGTGCCAAGTACCTACTCTTCCCGAGCACATTCTACAGACAGGCCCTGGTCCCTCAGCTGCTTTTTGTGTCTGTTTAAGGAATGAAAAAACGTGTGCTGCCATCTGCAGCGAGCACACCACTGTTCCTCCTCCCGGCCGTGACTGTCAGAGTGCCACAATGATACACATTCACACACTCTCTCTCAGAGGTGGAAAAAAAAAAAAAAAAGCAATGTGGTAGAGAAACAAGAAAACAAAACTGACACGTACAACTGCTAATATGAAACAAAATAATTCAAGAGGTTCCTGTTAGTGTGTGGGAGGGAACACACTGTACTTCTGAAAAAGACTATTAAATTTTGCAAAGCATGCGGCGCAGAATTAAAACATTTCCGGCCAAACTTAGGTGCAGTTTTTTAATCAAGGAATAACTATAAGGATGGAAGTCAATTATAGTTGGGTGTGTTAGTTTTGAGGTGTTTCAGCTAAAGTTAAGGCATTGTGGTTTATTTTCAGCTTGGATATTGGCTGTTCAGCTCCATCTGACCAGCAAGTGGCAGTGTTGTTTAGGTAATGATGCTCTAAGGTGGCAAAAAAAAGAAAAAAAAAGAAGAAGTGAGAATAAGGCCTTCAGTTCCTTGTCTGGGAACTAATATCACTCTCTTCTTGTTGAATTGACCTGTGACACCATCACACAGCACACACATATTGACATACTTGTAACGGCACATGGCTGTTACATCATTTGTGTGTTTATCACAGGGAGCCCGGTTGTGATGCGTTGCAATAACAGCAGTCACTTTGGCACCGTCTCAGCAGTCACATAAGCACGCATGAATATTAAGTGATGCTAATCACAATGGAGAGACCGACGTCAAGACGACTGACAGACATTTCTCAGCATTCAATTGACATCCTCAGATTTGTCCTCCGTTTGACAGCAGCGTCTCCCAACATGACAAGTCTGTTTAAAGCTTCTAGAAAAAAAACAACAACAAAAAAAAACGTTTGCGCACGTGCACCAGCATGCACGATTAGAGATGCACTGATGCTGATTTTACTCAAACTGGGCCACTGTGCTGCTGTGCAAGTCCAATTTTTTTTTTTTAACACACGTGCACACAAAGAGCATCAGTTTATGTAGGCCACGTGGGGAGTTGGAGAATGTAGATGAGGATATGACAAAAATCCCCCAAATTCTGCTTTTCAGGCATGGAAATCTGGATTTATTGCCACAGTATTAAACGATCGTAACGTTGGGGGGGATAAGCTATTCATTTCATTATCGTCTTCTCTTTGTACGTTCAACCCGAACAGAACAAAACAGGGGATCTGCGTTTGGAAATAAGGAAGCGATGAATGGCAGGTGCGGTTGTTTGACTTTCAAATCATCGAGGCATCTATTCTATTAACCTAGTGTGTAAATAAATACAGAATTCCATTTCCATGGAGTCACGCAATAAGTTGACAGTCCTCAAAAAGATCAAACAGGCCGCTCCAGGGCACGTGAGCCACAGGAAAAAAAAAGAAAAATCTTGGATGTATGAAAGGGGTTGACACCTTGAGCAAGCCACAAAAAAGACAAATGTCACATCTTCTGGAACAATTACTGGGTGAACCATTGGTTTCTAAGTCTGCAGGTCTGTCAGATATATTATTCGGTGGCTGGCATGTATACTGTATACTGTATACCTGCTTCCACAACACCTCATAGTGGTTGTCAGTCTGAGTGTCACAGGAAAGATGCTTTCTCTTTAGAGCTCTGCTGAATTCTAATATTTAACTCCATACTTTCACAATGCACCTTAGCTTGTTTTTATGTAGAGAACGATTTAGGGTCTTTTATGTTTTTATTTATTTTATTTGCTTAGTTACACAAAAACAAACTTAATCTTTTCTTCAGTTCTTGTCTAGAGACACTACATCCTCCCGTCCTATTAGTTTCAGTCTCTTCTGACTGCCGTGTCCCATTGTGAGTGCACTTGAGGCGCTAATGATAATGTTATAACCCAGACCAATTTGCCATGGCAATCAGGCTCACTTAATTGAGTTGATTAAGCTCTCCATCTGAGATGACCCCTCTGGACTTGGAGAAAAAAAAATGGAAGAGAAAGAGAAGGAGGGAGAGGATGGAGTGTTTCTTCAGGCATTCCATCACAGTGCACAGACACATGGGATATGACTGTTTGGAAGCTTGAGCAGAGGCATATGTATGTGTGTTTGTGTGTGTGTGTCCGTGACAGTGCTGCACGGGGTGCTGAAAGATGGCGTGTAGGAAGAGCGGCCCTTCAGGGAGGTGTAAAGGGTGGGACAGTGGCTACAGGGGAGGGGAAGGGCTCTGGGTTCGATATCACAACACTGTCTGTGTAATAGACCCGGACACACACCACATCTGAAGTTAATCCAATCAGGGAGAAGCTCCGCGCTCTCATCCGCTCAAGACACACAAACATAAGGTCAAGAGCAGCTTGTGTTAGCGTGATGATGTCAGGGAGAAGTGGTGTAGATAATTGACTTTCAACATGTTTAAAAGGATAAGAGAGATAGAGAGATGAAGGAACGCAGAGGCTTTGCAGCAGGTCCGGCCAAACACATGTGAGACGAAGGCTAAGTGACTCATTGTTTTATTAGCAGTTTGAAACGTCAACATTTGAGAGTAGCTTTGACTGTTTCCCTGTTGGAATGTTGCACTTGATTTAAAACGGTGGTTGTACACCCTTTCTCTTTGCAGCCCCTAAAACGTAGCATCTGCTTGAAACCTTTTGTCACAGAGTGCATGTCTGAGGGCTGGGAGCAGCTCAAGCAAACACAGCATGACTTTCTGTTCTCTATTAAGACACTGCACCTTTTTGGTGAATTTTGTATGTTTATTACAGAGTTGACAGTATAGGGTCATGGTTTACAATCTGCAGTCTAGACCCATCCTCGAGGGGGCGCCAAAGAGCACAGGAGCTTATCAGAATTAGATTCATACAAGTTAAATAAAATCAGAATGACATCTATATACTTCCAGGGAGTCATTTAGTTTCATCATATCTTGCTGAATATCTCATCTTGACTCATCCTCAATTTTCTCTCGGCCAGAATGTAATTTTTTTTATGAATTCTTGGATGCGCTAATGACTCATCAGTGTCAAAAAAAGAAAGTATATTTCAAGAATTATGATTTTATCGAAACACAAGGTAGGATTTGACCAGGTATATTTCTTTTATACAGCGAATGGCACAGCACGAAGACAAAATGAAACGACACCAGGAAACAAAACACTAGGAGACTATTGGTAAAACTGAGACGAAGGGAAGAGGGGCTGTGTGTGTGTGTGTGTGTGTGTGTGTGTGTGTGTGTGTGTGTGTGTGTGTGTGTGTGTGTGTGTGTGTGTGTGTGTGGTGGAGGGGCGGGAGACGGACTATAATTCATATTTGTCAGTAAAGATCTTGAATGAATCACCTTCTTTACTTTATATTTTTATATTTTTTACTTTCTGTTTGTATGTGTGTGAGGCTTTTCTCAGATATAAGTTGGGAGGGCTCCAAGGAAAAAGGGTTGGGAACCACCACCACTGCACAGAGAAGACTGAGTGGAGCGACTAATGGGGAAAATATGCAACTAAAGGTCCAGGACCAAGACAGTCTGACCATTCACCTTAAATTCCATCAGTGCACCAGTGCTATTGTGCCTTTCCTTTTGTTTTTTGTTTTTTTCTGGATCTTGGAGGGTGAGGCTCTTCACCTCCAGCCTGAGAAACACTGATTGCATGGATTACAGAGCAGTAAGGTGTTTTCTTATTCTTTATTTTGCAAAATTTCTTGACATTGACATCATTCACTATGTAACCCCATGTGTTTGATACTAACCCTTATACATTTGCAACGCTCTTACACTGCATATTCCCCTAACAGTAAAACCTCACTGAAAACAGCCTCCTATCCAAACGGCAAATGTTTGTTTAGATTATAACAATAGGGGACAACTATTGCAGAGCTGCACTGTTTAATTTACAGTGAAGAGAGGACACACTAATAAGGGACACAGTCCACAGTACTGTAATATCTAGGGATTGGAAAGCAAATGTGCTTTTGAGAGCCAAATATACTGGTCCCTTTCATAGGCAACTTGGTTCCACCCATGATTGAATGTAACATTCTAAAAGGACTATTTACTCTTTTCATTTCCTCTTGTGTATTACAGACGAAGGAGCGTGTGGCTGGCTGTATGAAAACAGGGCCTGGCCTAATGTTGCATGAAGACCATGGTGAATTCATATTGATGGGAAAGCAGCCTCTGAAGCCCAACAGCCATGATTTTTTCATAAGCCACCGGGAACAAGAAGTCAGTCAGCTGACAGGTGCTAACGCCGCCAATTGTGCCGTGGATAAGAGATGGGACATGGAGAAAAGAGGGAGAGAGAGAGAGAGAAAAGCAAAGGCAACAACTGGCTCTTCTTTTCTAAGCACTTCTGTGTGCAGAATGTGTACGTGCTGCGTTGTGTGTGCTCCCTGCACCCTGTTCCCTTCTATAGCTGGAGAGGATTTTACGGAGGAGACTGTGTAAACACCAGAATGCATGTCAAATATGATGAGTCTTGATAGCTGTAAAACATACCCAAGGACTGCTCCTCACTTATTATCTACAACCAGAGCCCTGGAGCTATGTCTGCATCCTTCTGCCTTCCCTCCACGCATGTCGCGCCACAAGTCCCTCTCTGGAAAGCATTGATTATTTTGGCATGAGCCAGGGAGGAAGAGAGGTGTGATTTCTTTTGTGTTTCCTCAAGAAGAAAAAAAAATCAGCAAAAATAAATATTTTTTGTGAGCACTGTGCAGCCACAAGAAAAATATAAGCACATTGGGGAAGAAATAAAGATGATGGATTTGCTAGCTGACGTGTGCTTGTGTGTGGTTGTGTAAGTGTGTGCGTGTGTGTGTGTGTGTGTGTGTGTGTGTGCATGTTTGGGTTCTGCAGATTTTTTTTTAGGTGTTGGGGGGGTGCAGCTACAATTGGTGCATTGTTTTTGTTCATGTGCATGTCATTTTGCGAACTGTACATCTAGAATAGTATTATCTGTGTGTAATTGTGCACCTCTGTTTCCTAGTGCATGCCTCTGACTGTGTGATGTGTATGTGGAGGAGACAAAAAGAGCACATGGTGGAAAGAGCGACCGCAGGCTGCAGGCGGTGTGAGGCTCCAGGGAACCACTTGAGATTGCAGGCAGAGGGACTGATAAGGCGGCTAGCCATTCATCAGGCCAAATGAAAGCAGTAAAGTTGACTGGAGGAACCCAGGCATCGCCCCAGGATGGTAGTCGGCCTCTCAGTGGAGACCTGTGACTAACACATGCAAGCAGGCGAGCATGCATGTACACACACAAACTCACACACACAGAGACTAGGAATGGGGAAAGAGGGAAGGATGAATGGACTGGGAGGAGATGTAGGATTCAGGACTTGGACTCGGGAGGGGAATGCGATAGAGGTATAATGGACCTCCAGGAGCAGAGTCCTCAACTCCTCAGAGCTATACCAAGTGACTGGGCCTCCTGTCTGTGGTGCATGTGGCCCGCTCCACGCAGAAAACATCCATCAGACAGATATTACTGTAATCCAGAGGTGATACATTAGCTTGGGTGCCATGGGGACAGCACGCTCGTGTGATGGATACCTCTAGAGCTCCTTACTGTTGTCGCCGGGGCCTCTCCAAGAGCTGCCGCCGCTGCCGAGCTTAGAGCGGCGAACGCTTCCCCGCTTTATGTCATTGTTTGAATTTATTCCATACTAATGCTCTTTGTATTTTATTCTTAATCACACCACCCAGAGGACGGAGGCATATTTCCACCAAAGAAAGTGCTGTGAAGTTGCACACTTATGAAAGCAATACATTACTTAAGCACTTAGGCCAGCCAAAGAGGAGAGATGAAGCTACTTTAGAGTGTAGCTGGTGTGTTTATAAGACTATATTAGTGTCTCACTGGTGCTTTGATAGAGCTTGAACCATCAATTTGCACAAAGACTCTATCTTTGCTTACATAAATCCCACCTCAGGGTTATTATGAATCTGATTTATTTGCTCCGCTTATGTTTATTATTGTGTTTTATGGTTTATATTCTGTGTTAAATGCCATCAATAGGACTGTGGAGCATGTGTGTCTCATCCTGCAAGGGATGAAAATGGTTTATAGAGCTGTGAGTGCCAATAAACAGGCAGCATCCGCCTTTTGGATGTACATCTTTAATGTTTTATGCATGATGAACTCAATAGTTTAGCACAGGTTCAAGGCCAAATGGTAAGCGTTGACAGGGCTTCCCAAAGGCAGTTAGACACCGTAGGCAGGGATGCACTGAGATTGAGTTGTGTACTTGAGTAGGATCCTGTCTTTTGTTGATGTGTCTGGATGCGTACCTGCCAAATGGATAAAGTGAAGCGACTTGGAACCAACTGAACATCCATCTCTGGAAGGACAGTTCAACAACTCCTCTTCCTCCTCTTCCTCCTCTTCCTCCGTCCTGTGGTGATTCGGTCATCTGGACACAGTCATCCCAATGATGACTTGGACCAAGACAGAGGTGCAGTGTGGGAAATGTAGGCTGTCTAAATGTTCTGTCTTAGACAACCTGAGAAGCACACAGTCCATCAACACTGTGAACGTTGTGCACAGTTATGTTTGGTTCCACCGAGGAAACATATGAGCTCTTAAGTTTGTTCTCATAATTTTTGTAAGGGCTTAAAACATCCATCCACAGCAACATTAGTGAATTTCCCCCTGGGGATCAATAAAGTTCATCTGTATCTGTATCTGCAAAAAGACATGTAGCAGCAGAAAGTCACATACCAGACTGCAGCAGTAAAATTTATCACAGAACATTCCATAAATTTAGGTAATATACACCAAATCCTATGTGTTTTGAATGTTGAATTAACTATGGTGTTAGTACGCATGCTATTAGTTACAATAAGGCTAACAAAATTAAATGCTGTATCATTATGATTTTATAACTCATATTACCACAGGTATTGTCCACTTCAAATGTTTTGTAGAGGGCAATGAGATTTTTAAATAAATCAGACAAATGATCATGATATCAATTAAAAATACATATGCTTTATAGTCAAATGTTTCCCCTCCCAACTGTTTTAAATGCACATGAAAACCATTAACTTTACAATATCTACTCTTAACATGATATTGTTCCTCATAAAAGGTATATGATTGGTACGACTCTATTTTTCTTAAATCCTTTATTTAAGCAGATGGAATCTAACTGAGATTAAAACCTCATGTTGAAAAATGACCTGGACAGAACGACAACACAAACTTAGTTACAGATAGCAAAACACTTTAAAAAATTAGTAACTCGTGTGCAGTAGGCCTATAAGATCATGGACAAAACAGAAACAAGGATTATAAGTTTCCAATGAAAATGTGAAAGTGAATGAATTACTATTTTTTTATATCCTTCGATAGGTAAAGAACCAAGAAAATAGTTGTCACCAGCAGACAGTTTCAGCAACTTCTGCAAATTATCCCAATTTACATAGAATATATTAACCTTTACAACCAGTCCATGTTTTACCTTTTATTTTCTGAGCACACAAGCACCATTGCTTCATATGAATAATATCTCATATCAGTCTCAATAATATCATTATTTAGTGCGTCATATTAAATGTAAAAGTTATAAATTATTGATTGTAGAGGAACAGCTATACATTATTCACATATTATTGCCTTCACTACAAAAGTATTGATATAATATGCAAGTTTTACATTATGTAAAATATTAAATGACATTAGGAAGTGACTTAATTTGACCTTTTAAAACAGACAGAATAGAAAGAGATGATTAAGAAAATGCAAGATGTTTCTGTTTCTGGTCAAACATCTCTGAGAAATGTAATTTAGATAAAATAAATGTAACATCGACATTGTTCCCAAGATACATCACTAGGCAGGTATTTGGAATTTCATATCCCAAAGTGATTTTAATGGTCGCATTAATATTTTACCAGTAGCAGCTTATTTTTGTACAGAAAATATATGAAGGGTCGACCCCCTGCAGTAGCGTACAGAGTTGCATTTTTTTTAACTTTTTGTTTTAGGTGTTATAAAGAAACTGGTGAAATTCTTCCAACAGAATTCCCTCCATATTGCAGAATTTTTAGATGTATTTTGTGAAAAATGTGGACGTTGTGAAAGGTTTTAGAAGGAGAACATGAGAAAGTTGTCAGCAGGAACTGGTTTAACGTGAACATCCCAAAGCTAGATCAGTGGCTGGAAATTGTTTAAGATACTTTTGTCAGAAGTGGACACTTACAACAAAAACTGGGAAAATGGAATATTTAGATGACAACTGGCAGTGTGTCTGTTTAACTGGAACTAGGTCTATATACTATAACACAATGTACTGCATCAGTTCCAGACAACTGGTCACGTTATGTTGTTTGTTTTGTTGCTCTATTTGTTCAGGATTTTTTCCTGAAAATATAATAAAAACACAAATGACACAAAAAATAAAGAAAATATCATTCAATTTAACCCTTTATCAGGCAAGTGACTATTTTTTGTCATTTTGTCAAACAATAAATATGGGGTCAGTCCCGTGCCTCAGTGAGGTCAAGAAGCATGTTGGGTTTTATAACACTATACAATGATCCAGAGAGATTTTATAGACATTTTGAAGCTGTTAATAGTGAATATGAGTGGTTTTTGTCAGTTCATGACCTTATAACAGTCATTTTATTGTATGTGTTTACTTTTTAGCAAGAGCTGCTCAGATATTTTATGGCAAGAGGAAGGAGACTAACACGCTAAGGTTGAAATTTTGAGTATTTCAATGAGTGCCCTATAGAGGGTTAAAGTGAAACAAAATAAACATTGCTGTATTTTTCAGACTCTTGGTTTTCTAAGCTGATGAAAAATCAAGACTTAACAAAAAAAAAAAAAAAAAATCTCTATGTGTTTACTGTTTTAAGACCAGGTGAGAATGATCCATCAAAATTCACAGACCCAGATTTTCACAAAGTTTATATGCCAGGTGTAAATGAGAGAATGTGTGGATTTCCTCGTGTTTCCACCCTGGCGCCTGTCTCTGCTGTGAGTGAGTCTTTGATAGCTGTTACACTGCGAGACAGACAGGCCTGTGCCAAGACGATGGCATCAAAAAGCAGACGATTGACAGCTACTGACAGCCGTCTTCCTCCTAAACACACTTCAGGTCCCCCGCGTGCTCTCTCTCTCTCCCTCTCTTTCTCTCTCTCTCTCTCTCTTTCCCTGTTTCTTGTTGTCAGGGGAAATTGAGGAGACTTAAAGATAAAGAGCGGGACGTCGTAAACTGGCACCTGTCATCTTGTTTTGTTTTGGTCAGGGCACTGAGAACATTCGTAAAGTTTTAAAAGACATTCTGAAGGATCTAGTACTTTCACCGATAAAATGTGAATCTCCAGGTGATCCGCCCAGTCCCTCATATTGGCTCGATAAGGCTTTTAGAAGTCAGTCTCAAGTATAAGCAGCAAAAAATAGATGTATAAACTCTCTAACGAGCTCAAAGGGTGACTATTTTCAGTGTAAATACATTCATTTCAAAGTGTAATTACTTTCTTTGACATTAAATTGTTCTTCAAGAGTCTACAGGAAATACGTAGCTCTCTTGCGTTTTCAAGACCTCAATGTGAAACGCTGTCACCAAGACTGAGACGCCTGACATGAAACACAAAGAAAATGAAATCTCTGGCAGCCACGTATGTGAAGACGCAGACACACAAACTGAGGATTGCGAGCAGGTGCGTGTTATCCAAATCCACACAAGCCGCGTTCACGCTCACATCTGTGCGAGCTGCCGAACACGCACACACACCTGGATTTCTCCGGTTGTTGCCGTGTTTCATCATTGGTCCCAGTCGGAGCCAGTGTTTCTTCATCATGTTCAACCTGTGGAGCCATTATCACCTGACACACTTATCTCCTTCTAAATGATTTCTCTTCATCTTCTGCAAGTCACCTAATCAAAGTTGAAAGAAGAGAGCTCAATGCCATTTCAGGGATCCCACAGCTTTCAACTGCATTCACTGTCATTACGGAAATGAATGGCGGCAGCTGAGAACTCAGATGTTCTTTCACATCATGACAGAGTGTCTCTTAATGTGCCTTATGATCTTTACCATTGACAGAAGGCCTTGGTTTGGGACTTGACTAATCACATTACGCAAATTACACATTACATTTGGTTTCTATATCTGCTCAGTGTCCTTTTCTCCTTCTCTCCGTCTTACTACAGAATGTGTTGCTCATCGAGATCATTAGTATGTGTTGAAAAGAGCACAGACAGAAGGGAAATATAAAGTTTCAGTCTACTTGAAGCCGGTGGACGTTTCATGTAATGACAGAACATTGGCTCCAGGAAGTCTAATAAGATGGGAATTGTCAAGTTCTTTATTAGGCAGAAGAGGGGGAGGACTCGAGGGGGTTTTCTGGGAACCTGGCATAGGTTTTCACAAATGTTACTGTATTGTTATATGTCAACTTGGCGAAAACAAAAACAATCCATGTTTGCAGTAAAAAAAAGAAAAAAAAAGAGACATATCTCAAGAATTAGGGGTTATTTTGAATGTACGTTTCATGAGTAACATGATGTTAAACTGAACCAAGTGAAAATTTCTCAATAGAACTCAGCATGACATGTAATTAGTTTTTGTGGCTGTCATGTTTTTGTTGAGTAGAGGTGTTGACGTTTCTCAGCACAACTCTGAGAGTTTGTCTTTAGGTTGTCATAGCTGTACAAGAAGTTCCTTCTGCACAGTGGAAATTTATTTAGAGACTTTTTATTGAAAGAAACTATTGCCAGCTGTAGTTTTCAGAGTTATATTCCAGATGTGCCATTGTGAGGACGAGCTGACATCTCCATCTCACCCCTAATCCATATCCGTCTGCTGGGCGTGTTTGCTTTAGTTTTATATGTGTTTACTGAGACTGTAATTACCTCTGTTAGACATGCAGCTGTTAGAAAAACTGATTTTATGGATCGTGGCCATTGCCAAAAAATATAAGCTCCCTGGGCTTAATTTGTCAATTATTAAATCATAATTACATTTTCTTTGAGGCCATTAACTGCAGGCTTTTATCATTTGCTGCTACGTTTTGTCTCCACTTTTCACAGACAGAGAAAAAATATATAATCTCAATGGTGTGTCTGAATTCTTTCCCCTTGTTTAGCTAACAAAGAGCAGAAATGATTCATGGCAGATGAGGGCATAATTCATAATTAGATTACAGTTTGATGGACTAGAATTTATTAATTCTGAACACCCAAACACACACAGCCTCGGATACAATTTGTCTTCACAGTTTCTTTTTTTATTTTTTTTCCTCTGACTTCATTGCTCACTCATCTGCAGTCAGCTGCAGGGTCGAGTTACCAAGTTGCGGTAACACATTGTTACAACAAATTATGCAAGGGCACGGACAGGGCAGACTCTAAGTGATGGCCACAATATGCATTTGCCTTTAGAACTTAAAGGGGAGTTTAATTTATTGAGGGTGTCACACGGCAGGAGAGAGTAATTATTCCCAACACCCATGGACCACAGTGGCTAATGTATTCCAGGGCCCTAGGGGGAGCTGTCAGGAGGAGGACACCCTCACTGCTGCTCTGCTCACTGACCAAGTTGTGTGTTTCCAGAAGAGATTTTCTAACACACAATGCCTCTCACATTACTTGCAATTGCTCTTTTTGTTAAACTTGTCCGTGAATTTCCTCCGCTGCCGCTGTTATTCAGCACTTGACTGCAGATTTGATGCAACCTGGGACACAATCTGTCGAAGTTTTCTTTAAACCCTGCGGTACCGACCCTTGATGACTGATGAAGTGACTTTCAGGGAAATTTAATGTGACATACACCTGCGTTTTCAGGGGGGAAAGATTCATATTTCTGCTGTTGGTTTTGAAGTCAGACCCATCAAACATTTGTGTTTATCACATGAAAGGACTATTGTTTTGTTGACTTCCTGTCTACTGTTCACCGTGAAGTTCTCATTTCTTGTCTGAGCAGCTGTTAGCAATAACTTATCACGTAGGAGAATCTAGAGTCTCTTTGATCCCAGTATTGTTTGGGGAGATGGTCAGTAACTGGGTCAAACTAACAAATAGGTCTCCTTTTCTTGTAACCCACTTATTGTGACAAACTTGTGGAGGGCAGAGCACAATAAAAAGGTTCTTACTTTTTTTGTTCTATTAGAGCTTTGTTTGTAGGCCACAGCACACCTAAGGTTTGGATTAACCAGAGCTTTATCAGTTTCAAGGCTGCTGTAAATAATATTTCATGTCAACAATTATGTGAGAGGCTGTTGTGTGACAGGTTGTATGAGTCAGACAAGACTAATCAATTTAATATCACTACTTCTTGCAGTAGTTATTATAGCACCAGTTTTTCACATCATATAACTTTATTCTCAGTTGTTATATGCTGATATTTAGAATTAAGCTTACACAACTAGTGTCAATAACATCTTGCTCCTTTCTTATTGACAATAAGAAAGGAACACAGGGTTTTTGTATTGTATGAATGGTTTGATTGTTCTGTGATTGATTGGTAATGCCTCGGGTCGGAGAGGTGGCAATACCCGTGCGAACCGTTTCTTCCTCTATACAGACGAGCGAAGACAAGAACAAACGCGTGGTTTCCTTATTCTTCCCTCACTGCTATTTCCGCTGTTTAAGGTATTTACCGTACACCAAGCACTGTGAAATTTGAGACACGTGTTTGTGGCGGTTTTCCTTTTGTTGTTCTGATTTTTATATCAAGAAAGATGTGTTTTGTAGAGTTTAGCCACATAAGCTAATCGCGGTGCCTTATTTCATTGTACTTAAACTTATGTGATTAATTATATGTATATTTTGCCCTTGACCTATTGATTCAGTAGCAGAAATTAATGTATAAGTCAAGTACATTGGTAATGAGTTGGAAATCATTAAAAAGTTAATGTTATGTAGTAATTTAATTTAAAAGGTACTCTGTGGTCTGGGAACAGTGTTTGTTTTTCAAAATGTATTGATTCAAGTCAGTCTGCGTTTGATTGTTAAAGTTTGCATATTAATGCACAATACAGACGAGCGAAAGCAAGAGTAAACGTGTGGTTTCCTCATTCTTCCCTCACTGCCATTTCCCCTGTTTAAGGGTACAGTATTTGCTTATAAGGGTAAGCCCCGAGAGGATCCCCTCCCAGTTGTCTGTTGCAGATCCAAGTATTTCAAGGTCATTTAGCTCATTGTTTTTGTTTTATGGCCATGAAATGTTTTGGTGTACTCATATGTAAAGACAGCAAAAACATATGGTTGGGTGTATTATAGGAGATAAACACAGCATTCATGTTAGCCAGTATAATGTGGGCCAAACTAAAAACTCAAAAAACAAGTCGGATATTAGTTTTTAACTTATTTGGTGACACAAAGATGGTTAAATGCTAGCAGTAATAACCAGTTCATGTCAACATGGACACAACAAGCAGGACGAAACAAATCAGATGGACTGCAAGTCGGCAAACATCACATAGTCTCTCTGTTTAAAAAAGTCTCTCTGCGTCCCAGTACCAATACTATCACACTATTACAGTAAAGGGATTTAGTATGTACCAATACAGTGAAATACTGACTCTGCATCCAATCACATCTTTCATTTTACATGTTTCTATGCTTTTCCTGGATATTCATACCCACAATCCTCTGGGCCTCAGAAAATGCTTTACATTGACACAGTTGCCGAAGCTCTAGCTGTGTTCCAAATTACCTATTTTATTTACTCCAGGTGAATGTGGGGTTAAAGGTCAAGGCAAATATTAAGACAAATTATTAGGTCTCATATGTGTGTAAACTGCATGCAACATATGTACTTTATAAGGGCAGTTGCAGCATGTAGTAAAAGACGATATATACAATTTGGAAAACTGCCCCGGCCTCCAAAATGCATCACAGAAGCACCACAACATATACTGTAAGTGTAATATTTTGCCTTTTTTTTAACCATAGTGGTGGGAAAATAGTGATAAAACATCATCCATCTGTACATACAGTTGACCTACTCTCTCAGTACTTCACTTTCAGCTACAACGGCCAGCTGTTTTCAGCTGTTTACAATACCTGCACCGCACCAAACAGCATGCAGGCAAAGTTGGCATCTAGTTTGTAAACACAGCAAAATATTCATCAGCTTAGGAGGTTGAGATCTCCCTCAGGAGTTGATGGAGAGCATTCCATACCTTAATGGAGGGGGGATATTGGACTTAGGCTCTCCAGCTGGCCAGAAACATGACTCCAACTTAATGCTAATCTTTCCCCCATATCTGCTGAATGGGTAAATAAACAACAATACATTAAGTGGTATAGTTCATACCAAAGTGAAAGAGGGTACTAGGAAACTTGCTAATATCCCCATTAAGAGATGGGGAACTTTACTTAAAATGCCTCAGGAGTTCTCAATAAAATTTTTAGTCAACTAATCAATGATATTTTTACAGAAAAATGAAGAATATATGTGACAGTAAAAAACATGAGGAACCAAATACAAATCCAGATTTAAGATGAACTATTATCCTTTCACTTTTTTTTTTTACACAGTAACAGACAGTGTTCTTCATTGAACACTATACAGTCAGTTTGCCATGAGCTGACACAGCTTAGAACATACTGTCTGGGGCATGTGCCTGGAAACATTGTAAAACCACTTTTACAGGGTTCAAGTAAAGTGTAACTTTTATTTGGAGCCGTCACACTGCCTGTGAGTGTTGCTGGAAGACAAATAAGGGGCCTTGCTCTTTTAAACAGCACTGATAATAACCCTGCCTTTTGCATCTGTGAAAAATCTCCCATTATCTATTGATTCAGTCTCACTCTGTGTCTCGGTGACTTACGCCTCCCTCTAATTCCCATTACCGGGAACACTGTAGCCTTATCAAGGGAAACAATAAGCCACTTGTCAGCGCGGCAAGAAAATATGAGGAAGCATCTGCCCAGTCCAAAGGAACTCATGACTCTGTGGTGAAAAAGCGCTCCGCCTTTCTCCTTCACTCTGCCCTCCTGTGCTCGGGCCCTCCCCCTTTGTCAGTCCTCCCCGTGACCTCTACAGACGGGTGGTGCAAGGGTGGCTGCGACGTTTGGGGAAGCATCTGAACAGCGGAGTTAATCTGATCATCAGGGGATAAGTCAGAAATTGAATTTTTCTCCCTCCGCAGGGGGCAGGGTTTTTTTTTGTGTGCTGCTTTGTGCGGTGGGTATATGCACAGGTGGGGGGGGCACAGGAGGCCTGGATGAGTGGATTGGGACACCCACGCTTTCTCGTCTTCCACCCGCCGTAAAGCTGTCACAAAGATATGTCTCTGTCGATGATGGCATCCGACTTTTTCCCCCCCCACCTCAACCGCTCCGGTGCAGTGCTGGCTGTTATCTCCTTCCTCCCTGCTATGTCTCCCTGCTCTTTAAGACAAAGGGTAATAAAGCTATAAATTGTGTGGTCTGCGGAAGGTATGGACATTCTGTCTGGGAGAAGCTGTAAGAACTGCCATAAAGCACCCTCAAAGTCATAGCTAAAGATTTACAGTTATTTAACATCCTCCTCTTCCCCTAAATCACAGTGATAAGAGAATTAAGTGATGGCTATAGGTTCTTTGTCCTTAGTCTATTGATTTTCTTCGGCCCTCAGAAGGATCCTGAACATTATAATTATTGAGCCCTGCAGTTTGATGCAGGTTTACAGAGTAGGAGCAGCGCCCTCAGTTCGATTCTAACACAGTTAAAACAAAAGACACCCGTTTTTCAATTTGGTAATGGGCTTCCAATTATGCTTCATTTACCTTGTTTGGCCAGAAAAGCTTTATCCGAGGCCCCTGCGCTATAAACAGCTCCTTTGTTTGGTGACAAAACCCCAGTAACAGCTCTATTTATCTTCAATCCCGGCCTTTTTTTCCTTCAGCAATTATTCAGCCATATGGATGGAAACATTTTTAGTAACACCTTTTGTTGTCATTTTGCTGCTACACTGATCTGTGGCATCACGAGGGCATTCCTTTCAGATAAACATCAACATCCGCTGATGTGTGTTGATAAAAGATAGTTTATCCCCATGTTGTGGAAGCTTTATCCTCACCATGAACTGATTGTCTAAAGACAGAAAATATCTTTAGTTTTGACTCTTTGTGTGTGTTTACAGATCGCTTTGTCACAGCTACATGGGCTTATACTGCAGAAGTCTCAACTGTGTGCTTTGAAGGTAAGTCTTATTGTTCTGTCAGTAGAGAAAGTCTCATCTTCAATAAACAAGGCGACTCATACACTAGGTCATTAATGCTGTATGTGACAGACTGATCAAGAAAAGGGGCTTCAGATAATGAATTCATTCCCTCTTGGAGTTAAGAAAAAAACAAAAACAAATAAAGATCATCAGCTCAGTTGCCAGAAGAAAATGTTGCTGTTTTACATTTCCACACACATGTATAATGCCAATGTGAGTTGTCATGGAAGGATTGGCTCTTTTTTTACTTCTTTCACATTTTTACTCCTACAGGTGAAGCAATAAAGTGTTTTTAAAAAATCTGTTGCATATATTATAACTTTTGTATATGTATATATATATATTTTTTTAGTAGTAAACTCTAAAAAAAAAAAAAGGTCTCTAAGGTCTGTCAATGCCTAAAGCTAACCATTAAATGTATTAGTTATCGTTAGCCTCATAGAATCATTGCCTCCTGACACTGCTGCTCATCTTGCATTATTGGCTATGACTTGAAAAAAATGGGACTTAGGTAATTACGCTATGAGGCTAACAGTATGAAAGTAGCTTATAAGAGACCATAATAGAGTCTATTTGTACTGTAGGCAAATAGTATATAAATATTGAAAAGTCCTCCATGATGTAATCCATTAGTTGGTAAACTGCAATTCTGAAGCCTTAATATACAGTATATATCAGATTCAGATCAGATTCAACTTTATTGTCATTACACACATGTACAAGTACCATATATAACATGTTATATAACATCAACTAACAGTGTAATAATATATGACATTAAATAAATTCAGCCTCATATAAAATGTAACATAAACACACTAATTTCAAGGACCTGAGCTAATTAACATGCAAACTGATAGACCTTATGCCTATAAGTAAATTAATGCTAATATTAGCTAATGCAGCCAAGTTATGCCGGGTAATGTAATAAAGTACCAGTAAATTTCATTCATTGACAAATAGCACAGAAAACATTGATGGTACTCACCTGTCAACCACACCGGACTCCTTTAATTATGCAAGGTTTTGGCTAAATGTTATCCAAACAGGTTAAAAAAAAATAACTATAGAAACCAAAATATATTTTTGGAATATTTTATTTTATTTGTATTTTTATGCGTTATATTGTTTATTTCATCTGAATTCTGATGTTTTAACATGGAAGTCTATGGGTATTAACTCCCTTTTGGAAAAAGCCCCCTAGTGGACATTCCTGTTACTGCAAATTTTGACACTCCCAAAATAGCTTCCCTTTTTAGCCACAGAGGCTGCCACTTGTGATGACATGAAATTTGAGAGATGGGTTGAGATTACGCCTACTCTACTCTATATACATTTTATTCCAGCAATACTTGATATTTTTAGTGTCTTCTACAAATGTCTATAGCTGTATTTCAGTTATTCATATTTGCGTTTTTTGACATGCTAAACCTCTACCCTTAAATTCCAGTCATGTCTAAACAACTAAAACTTTTACGATTCCAGAAAAGTTTGTGTTTTACTTTTAAAAATGTCTACCATTGACTGCTCAAGACAGCGTGCACTCTGTAGTATCCAAAGTCCCACACTCTTCTGGCCAAAACACCCGGAGGAAGAGGTTTTGTGGCACTATAAAAACGTCACGCTGATTCAGCCTTTGAAAGAGGACAGTCATCATTCGCTTGGCCACATAAACATACGATCGGTTGCTTCAAGCATCAAAAGATGTTGTTTTTCTTTGTGAAATGGTCTCAAGGTAGAAGAGATGCACACACCGACACGAGTATATGCTGTATTACACATACAGATATATTCTCTCCCTCTTTCTTTCTTATATTAAAGAAATCACACAGATGTACGCGTACACACACACTCACCCACACACATGCCTCGGGCGCCACAGAGGGCCACAGCCCCACTTACCAGTGCCTGACAGTTGGCTTCTTAACAAAGACGCAGGGAATATAATTAAATCATTTACCTTTGATACTGAGCCAGCTTTGTAATTAATTAATTCACCCAGGGTGTGCAGGAATTACATTTACTGAGAGACAAGGCAGGAAGAAGGAAAAAAAAAAAAGGTCTTTCTGTTGCATACTTTGGGGACAAACCCCAACAGCGTCCCCCCACCTCCTCCTCTTCCTCCTCCTCCCCCCTCTTCTCCCTCATCTACCTCACCACAGCAGCGTCCTCAGAGACTGGGAGTAAAGAAGTTAAGTGCTTCTCTAGTTGAAATAATGACCCTGCGCTGATGTTTAGGCCTCATCAGCCGGAGTGCCCGAGGCCAGTTGAGGATGTGGCAGGGGGACAGGCCTTACTTACACATCTCTCTCATTTGGCCTGACCTTTGCGGCAGCTGTGATGTGGGAAGGCGATTGCTGTCAACATCATCAGTGTCAGATGGTACCAGAAATAGCCTCAGCAGAGAAGCGCCGTACCTTTTAAGCAGGGCATAATGAAGACATTGACAGATACAGGTTATGGTGTGAAATCCAACAATCAGACATCAAAAATGGCAAGCATTCAATTAACATGAGTGATATTTGGATTGGCTTTTGTCTGTACAAATAAGCTTGTAGGCTATGTGATTTTGCTGTGTTCCTTGTGCTGTCTGTTTGTTGTTTGCCTTGGGTGTGTTTTTGCTAAAAAATGATTATCACATTTTTTTTTCACTGAGTCAAAGTACCTCTGTAGCATTTGGTAAGATGCTCAGAAGGCAGCCTGAAGCAAAATCTTCAGTGTCATTCTTTTGCCTTTCGGAAAACATCAAGCATTTGGATCAATGAGCCTTCGTCAGCGATCTAATTTTTTCCCCCTCCGTATCGCTTAGCACTGACACTGCCAGTCAAGTATAAAAAATAAAGTACTGTTGTTTTTATTTATTTATTTTTTTTCCCTCCTGGTTTGTAATTTACTGCCGCTGCAAAGTTAAAAGCATCTGAAAACCACTTCTGTAAATGATTGTCGATAAATTGTAATGAATCATATGGACCTGCAAGAAATGATTTATAATTTGGGGCTGCATGAGGATATATTGCCCTGAGAGCTGCTGGGAGGATTTGGTGAGCAACCATAGGCACATTCATCATTCTATAGTGAAGCCATTTTTTAATTTGAACCACTATTAAGTCTTGTACCATTCTGCCTGTAAGACGACCACACTGCCTACTGACTGTCAGCCTTAACATGGCCCTGGGTTTTAGACCAATCAGCAATTAATAGCAGAGGAAGCTGCACAAACGTACCTGATGTGTTTTTGCTTAAAGGTACAATATGTAAGATTTTTCCATTTTTAATGTTTAGACCTATGTTATACATTTTATTGACTTTAAATCATTTGGAAACGTGTCAGTGATGTGTGTCTCACTAAACACTGGATAACAGTTGGATAGACTTTTTTTTTCTTTTCGCCATTCATTGTTCATTATTGTTATTATTTGGATGCTGTTTTACTGAAGATGGTCAAGATGATGAGGTGTTCGAGTGTTTAAGGGGAAGGACTGCATGCATGGGTTTGAATCCCATCCTCACCTGTGTGGAAAACATTTGGGACCACTTGTGACCTAGAAGGTCCGCTGATAACTTGTTGCCCTTGAGCAAGGCACAGAGGCACCTGCTGCTGCTTTAATGTGTTCCTGCATGTTCAGCAAGTGATGAATTACTGTAAAAGCACTGGTGTCATGGTACAAAATACTTAGAAATAAAATATTCTTTATTAAAATCAACATCAATCTACTTTACTACAGTGTGTATCCAGTGCTAATATACTGTATTAGCGCTACATGTGGCTGTGATATAGTAATGATATGACACAAATGCAAAAGTGGTGAAAGCAACTCCATAACCATAATCCCATGCTTCATCAGAAACATGTGTTTGGCTATTGTTTTGAAAGAGAGACCCCTAGTGGCAGAAATTGCAAACTTTGCCTTTAACATTTTCATTATTGTTTCCAATCAAAT
>JAPQRQ010000008.1:22654920-22669427 GCA_037367365.1 Apogon talboti
GAAAAGATGACAAACTGTATTTTACACCAATTATTTACATGTATTGATAGGATTAGTGGGTCAACAGGTATTAAACATTTTTGATCAGTAGATGCTTTTGGTCGACAGTGGCTGTTTGGGTCTTTATGGGTTAAACATCAAATTTTTCAGTGTTACAGACAGACATCTACGAAAGTCCACAATGGAAAAATCTGTTGCGGAATTTGGGTATTTTATTTACTTTTACTGGACCAGGTGATCTTTAGTGTTTCCATTCTACTCTGCTACGTTTGTTTTAAACTAAGTAGTTTCTCTATTCTCTCTATTGAATTTGCTGAAAAAAAACATTGACACAAAGGCCTTTTTTTTGTTTTCTGAGCTCAAGAAAAGTGACTTTTTAGAGATACATGGTTATCATTGGAGCGGACTGCTGATAGCATAAGATCCACTGCTGTCAATCACACAAACTACACAACAGCTGACACTGACATGAACTATTTTACTACATAATGGCTACTTTGACTATTTTTGCTGATAGAACTTATACTTCAGAATGGTTGTGAATGCAGACCTTTTACTTGTAGTATAGTATTCCACAGTCTGGTGTCAGTCGTTTTATTTTTGTCTCGCCTCCGCTGTGAAAAAGTAAGCACATTGGTATTAAACAATAGATGCATGATTTCCATCCAGAACAGTGTGTACAGTATGAGCTGCATGTGTATCGTAGAGGACACATACTTTTGCCATGTGCTCATTCTTCGATTACAAGCCGTCACTGCTTTAGGACAGGAGCCACATGTTGACCTCCGCTAAGGCATATATTATCATTTTACCAGGCAAGGAATAGGCTACAGTAGAATAAATGTAATTGGCATCATAGGAATAATGGTGGAAACAGAAGGAAATACATAAATAGAAGTGGAAAAATGACAATAAAACCATGACTAACAGTAAAAACCATAATGAGATGTTATCATAGCAGGTATTTGGTATTTATATAAAGGCTGACCTCTATGAACAACCAAACAAAAACTACATCATCTCAGACTCTCAATAGGATTCTGATGGTGTCTGTGAATTGGACTATTAAAAGTCTGGTTTAGATCAGCTCTAAATGTAAAGTGTCATGAGAGAAGTTTTGTTATGATGTGGCGATGTATAAATGCAATTTTATTAATTGATTGATTGACATATAGAATACCAGAGGCAAAATTACTATCATAAAAATGCCATTATAGAAAAGTTAATTTTTAGACAACTTTCTGATATGATCTAACAGTCTAAGATACAAACTAAGGAGCACAGACTGCAAAAGGTCAGTCCTGTTTTAAGTTTTTGTTGTCTTAATTAATTAATTTTTTTTAAACTTTAGTTTTACTCTGTGTGATATATAAAGAGTTATTACAGGACCTAAACTGATCATACGCTCATTCAGACTAATGTAGCACTTCAGTAAGATAGGATGGTACGTCATTTATAAATCAAAAGCATCTAAAAATTGTTCAGTAAAAACCAACAACTACCTGATATAGAGACCGCATTCCCCCCTTTTTCCATGAGATGACAAGGTGCCTTTATTTAATTCTGAAATGTCATTTGAGGACTTGGCGAAGTCACCCTGGAAGTCATCCCAAGCACATACTTCAAAGTATCATTTTATTTGATCAACCTCTCCTACTTCAGGAATTTCCCTTTTGGTTGAAAACGAGTAACAGAGCAGGAACAGGGCTTTGCACTATTAGAATTATCTGGGGAAGTACAGTCCTGCATATATCACCTCCACTGGTGTCATCCCCAGTTGATAAACTGCATTTCCTGTCAGTGGAGGACACTGAAGGTTACCGCGGAGATTAAAAAGAACAAAACAACCAGAGCAGAATGGTGACACATTCTACCTGCCAGAGTGCTCTGAATAATTCTGACAATCCAGAAGAGCAGGGGAACAAACCTCTAATGAATTCTCTGGTGGTTGCTAAATATGGATGTAATGACAGCATTTAACATATATGAGACCTCGCATGTGACTGAGACGGTCGCGGCACCGGGACATGTACTCACACGCTTCCATCCAACATAAAACATGCAGCAATATGCAAACATTTGCCTACATGCACTCAGCTGATTAAATAGCTGCATAAATTACTGTTCCTTGTCATTTTTTGATATAAAGGCAGTGACTCTTTATTCCTTCTATTGAATTGACTCACAAACATCAGCAGCACCACTCCGAGCCGGTGGAGCCCGGGGAGCGTGGCCTGCTGTATATCCAAGTCTCAGCAGTGACCATAAGCTGCGTTTGCTCACCAGCTCCAGACACACTGAGGCAATTTATGAGCCTCTGGCTGCAGGCTGATTAGAACAGTGCTTGTAAAATGTATTTTGGCATGTATGCTGGGTTTTACTGGAGCTCCTCCTGTCATACATCACCCATACATCAGCAGTGGAAGAAAGAGGTGAAACAAGAGCAGCGGGGGGAGGGGTGGTGGTGTCAGTGTCGAGGGAGGGCATTGTTTAATCCTCAAGCGGACTTCATTTTGGAAATGGTTTCACTCAAACTGTCATCACCTCATATTTATTAATTTCTGGGAACATCACAGAGAGGAAAATGAGTGAAGTAATAATTATGTACTACCCTCAGTGTCTTTCATTTCCTCGTATTCTTCATATTTACTGACACTTCAGTTTTCATCTCCTCCTCATCAAATACTCCACAGCTATTTATTTTCTGCTCAACTCCAAAACATAAGAGCATGTGCAGCCATCTCCTGGCCTTTATCCAGCCCTCAGCTGGGCTTCTCAGGAAGTATCCACGGGCTCTGCTACCTGTCACCCAACTTTCAACATGATTTGTGACAGCGCTGTCTGACCAGAACAATTGCATTAACAAGCGCCGGAAGGCCCTGCCTGTCAGGCCCTGCTGATACCATGTGAGATCTTTATTAAATTACAATTATGGGACGACAAATCCTCTCATTGTTCCACCTTATGGGCTGCGCTTGGACACGTGCCACTGTCACATGAACACAGGGTGAGTCATTCCTCAGGGACAGGTCTTTACCCTTCTGCGGTCTCGTCCTCCATAGCAACAACACTGCTGGGAGAAATATGAACCGAGCACACACTGTGTCCAAGACAATTACACTGGACGGAGAAGCAAAATTATTTTCTAAGATTTTATTCTAGAATCACCAGTGGACAGTAGACCTTTCAGCTCAACCTCTCCAGATCCATCAGAATGCTACTGAATGGGTTAAAAAAGTTCAGTGTTTATGTAGGTGACCTCTTGTGGTTGTGAAAAATGGGTGTAAAATCAGAACAGTAATACTCTGATGTGTTTGTTAAACTGGGAGAAATAAAGTAGGAGGATGACCAGGTTGGGGTGGATATGGCAGAATAATAAATACACTGTTGCCTCTAAAGTTGGAATAAAATATTTTTTCCTCTTCTCATGAAATAATAATGACAGTGTGATTTATTATTGATGGATAAAGTGTAACTAGACTCAGTATGTAATGATTGTACCTGGTCAAAGGTGATTACTGTTGTGTGTAAATAGGAATAAAAAGAGGAATGTGTCTGAAAACAATAATATTCTAACTTTATGGGTAACAGTGTGAGTAGTGAATGATGATCTGAAACTGTGTAGCTCATTGGTGAGTTTCAAACAAGCCTTAATTTGTCAAATTCTTCAGAGATATAAAAGTAAAATGGTTTTCTAAGTGACCTCAGTAGTGAAGGTACTGTAGATGATTTCGTGTTAATGTTTTTTGCTGCAAGTTTAAAGAAACTTAAAGGAGGGGAGTAGAAGCATAACTAAGCCTCTGGCTTCAGCTTCTTCCTTTTTTGGTTAAAAATGGAACAAATTGAATGTTTTTTGTAAGTGTGTGTGTTCTTTTTTCAATTTAACCAAAATAAAAATATTCATTCATTCATTCATACATAAGAGACCAGTGTTAATGTTTCAAACTGGAAAAACCTTTGTTGGTAGTTTTCAGCTGTGTTCTTTTGTTATAATAACCACACTGCCTTTCTTCTTGTAAGATTCTTGTTTTCTGAAGATGATTTGGTCTCTTTCCAATCCTTAAACCTAACCAAACTTTGGAGCCTATCTCAGTTAGCATCAGGAGAAGGTGGGTCACATGTTACCAGATACAGAGAACCTTTCAGACTTACAGGTGTTTTAGAGTACGTGTCTTCAGATGGTAGGACGAAGCCAGGGTCCGTGGAGAGAACCAACAGAGACACACGGAGATCATGAAAACTGTGCCAACCACTGCACCACCATGCCACTAAATGGGCTGTGTTTTAACCATAGATGGATATATTTAGAGAGAGGAACCATGATGTAACCCACTGGTTTCTCAACTGATGTTTTGATGCAAGTAGTTTTCCATTTGGCTGTCACCATGTTGGCGTTTTTGAGCCATCTGTGAGGGATCATGGGTGAGGTAATGAGAACGCTAACTAACTGACTCAGTAAAATGGTAAAGTTCATCAAGCGCTGCCTAACAAAGTGATTTTACAGTTTTGTTAGTGGAACTGTAACTACAGTTGAGTAAAAGGAAACTTAGTGGAAGAGCGAGCTGTCATACACACACCTGTCAATAGAAACCCAACATCTGTTAAACCTGAGAAATAATTTAAAGACGGAACACCAGATCACTTTTTCGAGGGTCCAACCATATGAATGAGAACGACTCCTGGAAAAATATACTGAATTAGCATTTTTAGAGAGAAGTTGAATCTAAGTCTATGGGAGCTTGGGCTTTTTGCAGCCAGCATCTAGTGGCCATCAAAGGTATTACACTTACAAAAACTGACCCCTGGCTTCATTTTGGAAGTCCATGTACATTGATTTTACAGAGACTGTTGTTTAAAACACTATAAAGCAAAGTGCCAAGTGACTGCTTAGTTCCTTAAATCCACCAATGTGTAATAATCATCATCTCCAATGTGTAATAATTGACAATAATCAACAATGTGCAGTAACTACTGTATTTACCTCTCACTGTCCTTCACACTTAAATAAGTATGAATGTGTGACCTTTACTGACTGGGAGTGGGGCGGGGTGTGTGTGTGTGTGTGTGTGTGTGTGTGTGTGTGTAGGCAGCGTATCTTCTGGGAAAATGGGGTTTATTTCTTGTAGGATATGAGTTTTTCACTTTTGTGTTTCTTTATTTTGTTTTTTAAAGCAAAAAAACAATAAATGATGGAAAACTTTATCAAACATTAAAGTCAAAGGCATCAGACACACCCACACACATTATCAACTGACTGACACATCAAAACTTTGGTTCTGCACACAACTCATACCGCTGCTGCCTGTTGTCAATGCTTGAACTCAATGATCTTTATTTTAAAAATAATGCACAAGAATGTCTGTGTGTTCATCAGGGTATCCGCGGGGTCTTAAAAAGTCTTAAAACGTCTAAAATCCAATAATTTTAATTTAAGGCCTTAAAATGTCTAAAATTCTCTTAAAATCTCATAAAATCTCTTAAATACAATTTTGAAAAGTGTTAAAAATGTATTAACGCTACTTGTATTTAAAACAAATGCGCAAATTTCACTCTCGCTTTGAAATGTTTCGATTTTTGAAGACGCTAATTGTAGTTTTTTTGTCAGTATGGATGTGAAATAGGTCTTCAATCAAGTATTTTCTTGTACTTAATTCACTGATCATGTAGATCTTCATAAAAGTTCATTAAAGTTGAGGATTATTACATCAGAAACAGAAAAAACTGAAGGAAAAGCTGCTTTTTCAGCAAAGATATCAATAACTGAATGTAAAAATGTGTTTCCAAACACCATCATTTATCAAACTCCATGGGTTTTACTGGTGAATCGATGTTACAGAAGACAATGGTGTTTCCACGGTAACTACAGAGCCTCTGAACGTCCAAATGGGTCGTATCTGATGACCATAAAAAAAATGAGAAACTATTTTACCTGAATTATTTTAACATATTGATTGGTGTTATGGTTCAGAAGTTATTAAACATTTTTGATCAGTAGATGATTTTGTGGATGTTTGGGTCTTTGAGGGTTAAATCAGAATTGTGTGATAATACTATCAGTGTGAACATAGTCTAAGTAACATGTCGAACATGGTGTACTATAAATAATCAGACATTACATTTACTATGAATAAATAAATTTAGAAATAAAGTCAACAACTGCTTTTGGATTTTCCCTTTTTCTCTGCCATTTATATTTTCTCTATTGCGTCTAATATATGACACACAGAATCATGTGTTAGTCCATCCATTCTGATCCTGCATAAAGATAATGCAAAAAAAAAAAAAAGCCTATTTGAACATAAGTTAAAGAATGACATGCATGTAACACGCACATGCAATAACCTTAAATGAGGCAAAGAGAAGTTTGCACATGTGTTCCTCATGTAACACAGTCACTCTGATGCAATTCCAAACTAGACATGTGAGTGTTCATTAGCAATATTGTCAAGTAAGTCCACTAGGAAACAAATAAACAATTACTCTGACCAAACCGCCTTGGTGCATTAGTGTTATTTATGACCCTGGCATAAATATAAATTGAGGTGAATAGGAAATGAAGTCCTCTCTAGGGTGTCATTCAAGTCATGCAGGCAAGCAGTAATTCACAGATGCAGAAAACAATACAGTCTGCATATGATAATGCCATTGGTGGATAAAATATGCCTGTTACTTGGCATGTGTGTGGGCTGAGGCAATCACATATGCAGCGAAGCATCACGCGCTCCGGAAGAATCAATAAAGTGCATAGGATTGTGGATTTATGATGACGTCCTATCGATCAATTAGGAGCTGACTGTTCAAGGCACTCAGAGATGCCAATGGGTGTTATAAGTAAATCAGAGGTTAGGAAGAATTACTGTATAACCGAAGATAAACTGCAGCATCTCACCATGATAATTACTGTCACACCTTTTCAGAGGCTGACGGGAGTAGACAAAGACAAAGTGAGTGTGATCTACCACCGTCGCCTGACAAAAAGTATGTTCCCGTGTAGCGTCGTAACATTTGTTTAAGATTATGATGCTAAAATATGTTCTAAACAGTCGCCAACGACCGAAAGCAGCAACCGATATGAAATGTTTAATAACTCCTGCACCACTAATCCAATCAATACATGTAAATAAATCAGGTAAAAAGCAGTTTCTCAGCTTTTCATCGTCGTCACTTATGACCCATTTGGATGTTCAGAGGCTCCGTAGTGAACATGGAAACACCGTCATCTTCTGCAACATTGACTCACCAGTAAAGCCCATGGAGTTTGACAAATGACTGTAGCTGTAGGTGTTTGTTTTATGTTCTGCTGAAAAAGTCACATTTTCTTCTCTTTTCTCTTTCTTGATGTAATAACCTCTGAGCTTTTATGAACATCATGATTAGAGAATTAAAGAAGAAAATTATATTATAGGAAAATACCGGATTATCACTGAAAAATGCTAAATACAGCAGATAATATTACAATATATAGTGTTTAATGTAGAGGTTGACATGAAAATAGTTCTAGGTCTTTAAGGGTTAACTATTCAAAGCTGCAAACCTTTGCTTCTTTTTTTGTTAAAAATCCCTTAAACATTCCACATCTTTCGTATTTAAGTCATTATACCATGTGTGTGATTTAAGTTGTTTTTTTGAAGCTGTATAGATTTTTGCTCGCTGCTACTCCTCTTTAAGAGCATATACTATTTCCAAAAGATGGGCCAAAATGAGATTGACAGAGATAAAAACCTCCTCCTGTGACTTCTCAGGAGGAATAGAGTCATTTAGTAAATTTCTTGCCATGCGCCTATCACTCAAACTGAGCTGCTTTCACCACACAGCTGATAATCATACATATTCTATGTGCCGGAGCGCCATAAATCTCTGTCCCTGTTTCATCCCTGAGTCATTCATCAATCACGCAGAGAGCAGGATGAAACACCGCCTGCTGGAAAATATATCATATTAGTACCTGGGATGTTTACCAAGATAATGTGAGACAACAGCAGAGGGTGAAATATAGCACCGCCGCATTCTCTAAATTAAAACCACTCCTTCTCCCCGTTCAGACCACCCGGTGTTGTGGGAATCGGAGTGTCTTGTCTATAAGGAGTGCAGATACACTGCTCAAGAGTCCTCGCCCTTCTTTCACCTTGATACAAAACGAAACTTTTTAGAGTGCACAATAATATCACACCAAAATTATGGTTATATTCAGTGGTAGGTGTGTAATTTTAAGGATGTGATGTTATTTTAGAGTAGGAGTTATAAGCTTTGGCCTTAAATATGGCAGCTAAAATAATTCATAAGAAAAGTTTTGATGAACTACCAGGAAGTTTTATCTTCTAACTTTGAAAAGTCAATCTTTTTGATCAGCTCAGGACAATATCCTTTTAACACATTAGTCATCAACCGCTGAATGGACCTATAATACCTAGCTCTATAAATCACTCCCCCCCGATTCTTCCATTTTCTATATTGTTCCCATGGCAGCTTTGATTTATTCATGATTAAAATAACCTTAATCCATGATAGTTTTAGGGAATTTCAAGTCAGTGTTACATCATCAATGAAAGAGGCATCAGTCCAAGTTTCACAGCTGCATTACAAGACAGACATGTGTCACATCCATCAATGAATCAGTTGCTCCCATGTTTTTCCACTCGTCAAACATTGTAAAGCAGTTTAGGCCATGATTTTACAAACATGTCAGCAGTATACAGAGAAAACTTTAAACCTGCAGGAGATCGAGTCAAGGGGGATATGAGAAGTTAAAAATACACACTGTCAAAATCAGTCAAATATATATGTAGATGATTTATTGATGTTTAACACCATTGTAAGACAGTAGTTTTTGTTACCTAGGGATTACGGGTGCAAATTAGCATGTTAGCTATAATCCAGCATATTTACATCTGATGTTGTCTCATGTACACTGTTTCTACCAAATAAACAAAATAAATAAAAATAAGTAAGCTCTTGCAAACTGAACTTGAATTAACCAATATACATTTTTTTGTTTCTGCAGCAAATTCTGCCTGGATAGTCTGATTCAAGTGTTCTGTGAGGAAACTAGACTTCGGCACCTGCTCTTGTCTCTGTTTTTAGCCCTGTGACAGAAGACACTGACCAATCAGAGGGCGGGCTGTAAAAATGAGTGAATGACAGCTTTAACAATCAATCACTGGCAGTTATGACCAGTAACCGTGATATTTTGACTTCATTTTCCATGGCAACAACAAATAGGGATGCATTGTCTATAATCATATACACTTCTATAGTACAGCATTAGAATAAAGAGGAGCCTGAGGAGCATTTCTTTTCAAATGCTGTCCTAATATCTGACTGGCTTGAACTTTTCTGAATTTCTTTGCTTTTATTTTTTTTTTCTCTTTACCAATTAGCAGTATGCCTTGTAATAAACAAGTCTACAGACGGATTACACTGCATGTGTTTAATGTGTTATGTGCCCAACAGCACAGATGAAAAATTAAACAATGAAAATGTCGCTGGAGCTGCTTATACAGGCTGTGTTAACATAAATGTATACACACCTAGACAGTCATTTTTCTACATGATACCCACTTAGATAAATCTGTAAATGTGGAGTGTGAAGCATTAATTAATCACACAAAAAGAGTGAAGAACTGCAAATTACTGTACAGCCACTGTAATATCTAATTTTAAGGGTTCAAACTGTTAAAATATGTCAGTTAAGAAGATAAGCTCCTCTGTTTATTAACAGTTTCAGTTCATATTCAGGTTTTTTGTGTTAAAAAGTTCAACTTCTCCTGGATGTGAGTCACCCACTTAAATACAAATTCAGGTGTGAATTATCTGAAGCTTAGTCAGGACAGTACGCTCCAGACTGCATATACATAGTCCTCTGCTCACACTGATGGTCTTTTCTCTCTCCAGTGTATCCCCTTTTAGATTAGAAATGTAATTTGGGGAGATGAATGCATTCTATTCCGGTTTGCTGTGATCAGGAGTACTGCTGTGCAGAAAACAGCATTGCTTCCCGATTATTGAATTTTTATGGCCAGGTAATTAATTGCAGATTCCATGTTTTGTTCTATTTCTTCCTCTCTGACATTTTAATTTCGACAAAAAGCCACGGTCCCCATGCAGCCCTTCTCTGGAGATCCTAATGGCCTATAAAACATGATGACTTATAGATATGGCAGAGACTTCACTTCGCCAATGATTGTTTGAAACCTTGCTGATCACACAGAATTTAGTCCCCCTCTTGCTTCATCCCTCCCGCCATCTCATCCCTCCCTTTCCTTCTCAACCTCCTGAATTCATTTCTTGTCAATTAAACTGCAGCTACAGTGTCCCATCTGAAGAATGGGAATCTATCAATGTGTCATCGACCAGGAATTCATTATTGGATGCGGCCTAGTAACTTTTCAAAAGCAGCGTTCGGGCCATTATTCCTTAAAGACGATTGTCATTACTTGACCAGGCAGGCAGTGTCCTTGGCTTGCATTGCAAGCACTGCATTTAAGGGCAGGGGGGAATCAATCGTAGCGGCGGGTGACACACACCATATCTCAAAGCAGACAGGTTTGAATGCTTATATCAAATCAGAATCCTTTGCTGGCACAGGGAACATTAGTTACCCGGGTGTCACGAGCACATGTAGGCCACAGCCAGCCATCCAGGAAGAAAAAGAGGGAAGGCGGTTTGTTATTTTATGCAGCTCTGCTGAAATGTCCTGAGATATTGATGAGCTACTATAAAAGATCATTCTCCCTTTTTTGTAATAAAAATAAATTTATGCTTTGATTTGTGACTCTGTATTTTATATTATTCTATAACACCAAAGATCCAGTTTTATTTTCATGTTATATGCAGTTGCTAGGGCTGGCTGGCAAAGTGAATTTGCATCTAAAATTTCTCATAATAAATTGGTAAAATAGTTCATGTTGTAATGCAGATTCAGCAGGATTATGCTAACAGCGTGGCTCATTATGTTACACACTGAACAGGCCATATTAGCATTTACCAACAGATTCTTTATTATAGTAAAATACACAAGTGATGTTGAAATGAATAAGTCCGGTCCTTGGTCCGAACACTAACCTTTCTTGTGTTCCTACCGACTTTAATGTATGTTTTCGTCATATCTATCCAAGAGGGTTTATTTATCACCCCCTCCCCTTTTGCGTCTTTCTGCTGTCCCCTCGTCATGGTGCTCTTTTCTGCTGTGTAAGCACAAGTCCACACAACATATCACTCCTTAAGCGTATCCCCTCCTAACCTTCAAGAGTTCTCCCTGCACAGTCTCGGCGGCTCTGTAATGGCTGATGCAGTTACCATATTTCAGCCCTAATTGGGTCGAAGCTGCAGAGCCAATTTGGGAAGGTACTTTGGAAGAGAGTTCCTCTGCGACATTGTTAGGCACTGGGATGTCTTCTGTGTTGCCAGGTGTGGATTGTAATTGCCACTGAATGAAAAGAGCACCTCAGAAGTGAAGGGGCCGTTGTGGTTTGTTGGGGTATGGGGGTGCTTTATCCACAACTGTGTTTTCCTCTGTTTCTGCTCAATAAGTCAATACAGACAAGATGAGATTGGGTGACTTGTCTTGTTTACATCTCTTAGGTTTGTTTTTTGGGAGTTGTTGCCCGGAGACAACAGCGTTTGTTCTGTGCAACGAAGATGCGCACTCATCAAAATGACAAATTGCTTCACCACGCAACAACTGTATACCATTTCCTACCTTCATCTTATTTTCTTCTGCGCAGAAATGTGCTACCTCGCCCATGAAGCATCACTCACCGACGAAGATGCGTCTCAGTGTCTGACCTTCCAATGCTGCTCTTCAGAGCCAGGATCTATGGCAGCCATTTTCTCTCTAGCCAGTCATGAAGAAGCAAGAGATGTAAATGTCAGTCTGTGTCTCCTTAACACTCAATAAAGGGCTGGGATTGGGCCCTCTGCTCCGCCAGTCGATTGGCCATCTAATGAGGAGAGGCCTTACCATAACTCTACAAGATTCACTACTGTTTGTGTTTCACCAGAGGCCCTAGCACAGTAATAATTCCAAGTGGATAAATGTTTTCCCGATAACAAGCTGAAATAACCTGTCGGGCTGAAGTTGATGTAGACAAGAAGAATCACACAATTAGCGATCAGTGGGGATTTATCCTGGTGGCAAGAGACAGAAAGTAGGAGGAACTTAGTCCTTTTCTCTGTCTGGCAAATACCAAGGCTACCTCGCTCAGATGTGCTCTTTCTTCCGTATTTCTTCAGTCTGCGTGTCATCAGTCACAGCCTTTACCTTTGTAGCAGCTCGCTATGTTTTTACCTCTAAATGCCCCCTCTCACTAGCATTTAGCCTGTTAATGTAATTGAACTCACTCTGAGAGGAAGGTGTTATGGATGACGCTCTTGCGATGAGACAATGCTCCCTAATCTCCGTTTATCTGGAGGCCACTTCCTGTCTTGGAAAACAGAGGTAGCGCCGCAACCAATTTAGATTTGTTGAAAAGATAATAATAAAAGGGGGCTTTTTTAAATAGAGCGCATCCGTTATTGTTAACAGAACTGTTGTGTTCACTGATAACTGATCTTTAACCGCAACGGTTATGCAAAAAGCTCATTCATGTGAGCTCACTTGAAGTTTTGATTTAGTTTGTATATTGGCACTTGGCAATAATTTTCTAATAAAAGACCCGAGAAGACAGAGATTACATTGTGTCAGTCCATTATGCCTCTCCATACCTTACAATGTTAAAAGGAGCTCTAAAGTTGATTAATAACAACCAATTTCGTCATAAAGAGGTAGGACTACAGTAGCTATTGTAATTAACCTTTAAGTGTGATGGACTTTACCGTATATTGCCCATTTCTATTACTGACCCACATATATCACGGCAGAATCCGCCGCCGTTCGCTGCATTCGAGGCCTCCCAGGAACCTCAGCCTACTCTGTGTCTGGTGACATCATGGCTATCCCCACGGGAGTGTGAATTATCTTGTTTTCACCAGATCTCTCGTATGTATTTTCTCTGCTGTTCTTGCACAAATGTATCATTTAAACCATTAGCAGCACCTAGCTCTTTCATTAGAATGAACTATATCATCCCCTCCCCAGAGGCAGCCGCGAGCCACCGGACTGTGAGAATACATTTTAGTGAGGGGGAATATTGAAGGCGGCAACATGCCTAGGTAAAGTATTACTTAATTTATACTGCTAATGTATAACATTGATTCTCTGTGGGGAAAATAAAGGACAACATATTTTCAGAGCCCACATCATTAAGGTTTAATAATTTAGACCCAGTTAGCGTGATAATAAATATACTGAGGGAACTTAAGTGAGGGTTTTGGTGATGAATGCAATTAGAAAACGTTGCACTTACATAGAAGAGTAATATGAATGGGGTGTAGAAATTAATTGGAGCTGGAGCAATGGTATGGCCCGCGGTGTTTCATGGGAGGGATAATAAACAGCCTATTTTTCCAGGAGCTCCATCCAGAATACTAACTATCCTCTGCACGCTGAGTTTCCTTATCAATATCTACATAACTAACAAATGGCCGTCTTAAAAAACGGGCTACTGCTTATTCGCTTTTTCACATGCAGGATTACGCTCTAAAATTAACAGGCGGTGATAATGTGCATTTGAAATTCCTGTGAAGCGTTTCATTTTATTGCTGTTTGGAGGCACGGCTCTATAGATTACCCATCCCACTTCTAGTACGTCATTAGAAGGGAAATAATGGGATAACAGACACTTTTGCATATGCAATCCCTGAGATTCATCTGCTTCATACTGTATGTAGGCTATAAGGTGCTCTGTGGTAGCTCTACAAAACTATTTATTTTATTGCATTTTATTTTATTCCTATAATGAAGGCGCATGAGAAAACGGTTAAACACTGATGAAAGTCAGAGTGAAAATTAAAAGCAGGGGGTTGAATGTACCTCATATTGAGACACAGGCCATTCTTTGCCTGAGTCTTTTATAAAAGTGATTTTTGTACAGTACGAGTAATAATCCTTTTAAAGATGTTTTGATGGAAACTACTTACAGGGTTTCTATTTTTCAGCAAAAACAATTCAATGTGTACGAATTCTGTCTTTATTGTTGGCTGTGTCTAAGCTTCAAATTGCCTTCAGACAATAGGCATTCACAGTAAACTCATTGTAAAATTGTGAAAAATCTAGCATATTTCAATATTTTGCACAAAATAGGTCCCCAGAAACTATTAAACTACTAATCTTTACCAGCATAAAGTACAACTGTAGCTACATGTCACCGATCAGCCACAACATTCTGGCCACTGACAGTAAAACTTGTAATAATGTGGATTATTTCATTACAATGGGACCTTTCAGTGGCTTGGATATATTAGGCAGTGAGTGAATATTTAGTCCTTAAAGCTGATGTGTTGGAAGAAACAAAAAGAACAACATAAGGAACTGAGTGACTTAGACCAGCTCCGTATTGTAACAGTGATGACTGGGTCAGAGCATCTCCACAACTGCAGGTCTTGTTGGGTGTTCCTGGTCTGCAGTGGTT
>JAPQRQ010000008.1:22676644-22695094 GCA_037367365.1 Apogon talboti
GCCATGTAAAGCGCTTTGGGCACCATTACTGTGTGGAAAAGCGCTATATAAGAAGCAGTCCATTTACCATTTACCATGTAATGTTTCTCAAATGTTTCTGATGAGAGAGGAAAGGAAGGAAGATAGTAGTTGGCTGCCATATGAGTTTTTAATGGAAAAAATACGCGCAACCCCTTTGTTATTGTCATATTTTCATTATTGGATGTTGTCATTTTAGTAATGACATTTTATCAGTGACTGTAACTAAGCTCTAAGACATATATTTTATAATTTATCTGCGTAACCCATTATATTATATGTGACTGTGCCAGCCCTGGTTATGAGGTTAAACTTGTTTGTTTTGTTATGAGATGGAAGATATATCATTAAAATACATAATGTTTTTTTTCCTGCTGAGATGACATTTTGAAGTAGCATAGTATATTAAGGTTTTATTAACATGACATTTATTGCCATATATTCATGTTATGTCATTTTTTAAAATGAAATAACCAAATGTTAATGTTAGTCAAGGGGATATAATGCTGTTGACAGGTAAATAAATGAATTTAATACAATTATAGGTTTCCCTTAAGTTGAACTTTGTCAGTGACATTTGATATAATTTACACACAAGTCAAAAAACATATATGGCATGGCTTCTAAATATTTTATATGGGAATAATATAAGTTATAGCTTTAAGAATGATGTCAACAGATGACGTTGCTCATAATTGACATTATTCTAATATGCATTCTACCCATTCATTTTATAACACATAATCTATATGAATGAAGCTTTACATTTAATAAAACAAAAAGCTAGTGTGTCAGTTATAAATGTGATGAAAAATGAATGTGTTATATCTCCATGTAAGACTGTGACTGGGCCAAGAACAGGGAGGTCACGAAGGTTAATATCTGTATCACAAGATTTTTTCCTCTGCTCAAACTGTTTTAAAAGAGCCAAGTATGATCCAGTCCATGGGAAATGAGGGGTCGTTTTGAATGCATTTAGCACTGATGACACCCAGGGGAATTGTTTACCTAAATATGATTTACTGATAAATTAACTTCAATGTGTCGTCGTCCTCCGCTGCATGTGTAAATTCTCCCGGCATCACCGCTGAAGCGGTCATGGGGATAGGAGCGGATTCCCCTGCTGGCCTGTGAACATCTGCTGGGCCATTTAGCCAGCTAATAGATCAGCCTGGAAAGAGAGACGGCAGCAGAGGTGCAGGTGTTTCTGGCCAGAGCCAGAAGACATCAAACTGAAAGCCCAGGCCAAATCCACCAGAGCACAAGCAGAATGACTCACAGCCTCTCACAGATAATAAAACAAGCATAAAGTTTGCTTAAGGTACAGGTGGGGGTATTTTGCACCATACACTAGAGAGACCAAGCACCGACCCCGGCACTGGGAGAGAGGTAATTGGATGCATATGGGAGGAGGTAAATGAAAGAATTTTGAAAATATCTCTGTGGAATACCTAATGGGGACAGGACAGAGAAGGAAATTAAAAATTATTCGAAGCAGATGGACTGTTCTTTGAGTTTTTCAGGGAAAATTTATTAGTGCTGTGAAAGAAATGTGTCTGTTTATTTTGCGCTGCCATGAAATGAATGGCCTGCTGAGTTGTGCTTGTGTTAGTTTATGACTGCTTGGCCATTATTCATAATTTAGAATGCATTTGTTATCGATTCATGATTTAGCATGATTTATTGGTGCTTGTCAGGTTTCATTCAAAACTCCACCAGTTCTATTTCAGCAGCAGGCCCACAGTTTATGAAAAATATAAACAAAGTTGGACAAAATGCGGATATAGTTTCATTTGTACCTTGTTACATAACAGCCTTGGCTGGATTCAAGTAGTGCCTGACTGTAATTAATTTGTTCCTCTTATTTCCAACAATAAAATGAAATGCTGTAAAATCAGTCAGGAAACACAGTGCATTGGAAACGTTCAACTGCAAACTACAACACCCCTCAAAGTACAGACAGTGTCTTAAATTCACTTTGGTCATGTAGGAACAGAATATTAACAATTGATCAGGAACAGCAGTTGTGTATTATGAGTCCATCCCAAGAGGATTTATTAGGAAGCTGTTTTGTTCCCACAGCGAGCATCAGAAAGTCTACTGACTGGGTGTCTGGGAACGTGAAGGTTAGCAGTGATATTAACCAACATATGGTTCAAGTTTGGGAAAAGTACCTTGAGATTAAAAGTTGTGCAGCACAAGAGGGTCAGCTCCGTCTGTTGTAATTACATAAAACACGGCTCTTACAAAATCATTTTCATCATATTCATTTCACTGTCACTTTAATGCAGGTATTGCATTAACAAGAGCAGAGTTTTAAAGCAACCAAAAACATACCCTGACAAAACTGACAACTGTAGAGCCACAGTAGCAGTGGTTTTAATCCCAATCTGAGCACCCTTTGCTGTAAAATTAGGTGACATATCCATTTGCACCATTTTTAGGCAAGAGAGGTTGCAGCTGCTGCTATTGTATTTTGATACTTAAACCACCTGCCAGTAAAGAGTAATGCAATTTTTCACCCTGGTTTACATGAAAAACGGACTTGGATTTAATTTTTATGGACATGTTCGGTGGGACATGTATTTATCCATGACTTCTTAACCAGAAAGGCCCAATGTTCTGACCAATATTATACATACACATACAGTACATGCAGATTTCATGGGCCACCTTTAACTTTGTTGTTTGTTATATATTTTTTTCCCATTCGCTTTTATTCAGATACAAGAAGTATATGCATAACCTTAAAAGACACACAAAAAACTACACTAAATGGGTTATAAAGGTTAAACTCACTATTTAGTGTGACCCCTGACCCTGTGACAAGAAGCAGCAGAAATAGTTAGAAACATCTAATATGTGTTGAATGAAACCTGGTATAAGTCATCAGAAAATTAACCAAATAAATTTCATATTGACATAATAAGACATACTGAAGGGAGGTCACAATAAATAACCTCTTTGGTTTATAGAAGCTGTTTTTTCTCTGTAAATTTTGTTTTATTGCTGTACATACTTTCCATATATCCATGATTGAGACTTAGAAATACATATGTGACTTTACTAAACTAAGTAAACTTAACGTTGGCCCCTATTTGCACAGTACTGTAGCTCCATACAAACACCATATCACTTTAAAACAAGTTAAAGAAAAAATGAACATAATAAGTGAGTATTCACCAACATCATCCAGAATTGTTAATATTGAATCTCTACAGGCATATATGGTATTCATTTTGTTGCCAGTTAGTGGTGATGATTTACACGTCTGAAGTGGTATAACTTTCATTAGGTGGTGTAGATTTTTGTGTATAGAATTTTTCTTTTATTTGCATTTTCAATTTGTGCATAAAGTGGAACGGAGAAGAAACACAGAGAATTAAAAAAGATGAAGAAACACTCAAAATATCAGGGAAGAAAGTTCTTACAATTGAGAGAAACTGAAAAGTTGTCATATGAGTAAAATGTAAATGCAAATAGGAGCAATAGAAACAGATTTAGTGAATCATAACCCTATACTAATAGAGACATTTCCAGAGCAGCAGTTCAGTTAAGGGTGCAAAAGCTAAAACCAGCTTGAGATTTTATGTCCATCAGCAGTTCAGGTTTTATGTAATTGTATGAAATGTTATGTGTAACTGGCAAAGTTTTAAACCGACAATAATGATGATGACAAAGAACTAGCTTAATATTCATGTTACAATAGTGGACAGAAACATAAATGTGTGTTTCCTTCAGCACATTTTCTTAAAATTCAGTTAAAATTTGCAATAATTTTGGATGATTACTTAACTCACTGCTAAATGCTACCTCTCTTAAATAACTAAAGGAGGAAGTTAGTGGAAAAACAGCTCCATTAACACGAATAAATGGGGCTAGTATCGTGAATAGTTTGCCTAAATTCAAAATTATGTCCAGAACTGAGAACATAAACAGTAAACCAAAAACACACCCAGACAATAAGAGAGTATTTTTTTCATTTGCTAACAGGTATCTTAAAAATGCCCACAAACATAAAGAATGAAGACACGGATGTCTCAGTCTGAATCATTCGCCTTCGCTTCATATGTGCCCCTCAGAGCTGCAGGCCACGAAGGGAGATATGTTGTGAGAATTGTGAGAACAAAAACAATTCTCACCTTGAGATAAACAAGAGGCATCGCTGAGGTCTGCTCCCTTCCTGCTGTGCTCAGCGAACAGTTCCATCCAGGACAAGGAGGAATTAAACAAACACTAGAGTTCATCCACTGTCAGTATAAATAAAAAAAAATACATCCAATGAGTTCTGACAAAGCGATGTGTAATGGGATTTGATGTCTGTGGGCGTAGATGAGAAGACAGAGTTGGAATCGATAGAACAAATAAAAGTTGAGGTAAAAATCAAAGAAAAAAAGGACTCATAAACTTGTTTGCATAGCTGAAGGAAAGCTTTGTTCACTTGCAACACAATAAAATCAACCAAGTATTATTTTGTTGGGTGAAGCCCTAAAAGTCATGCAGCCTAAAATAGAAATGCCCTTCGATACGATTAGCATTTTCACTTCGCTTGAAATGTGATCAGAACCAGATTAACGTTGGTAAATGTTAAGTACAGGTACAGCCCAGTGGTTTGTGATGATCGGGAGCGGCGAGCAGACACGCCCTCACACGGCTGGACCGAGCCCCGTTTTCATGTGGATCTAAAACCGAGCTGCACCTTTCAAGTCTCAGATCGGCGCAACTGACGGAAACAAACAAAACCCCTCCTGACAGCTCAAAAGCCTTTCTGTGTCTGTCTGAGGTTAGTGACGCTCCGCGGGCTGACACATGGTAGAGGAAACAATTGCTTCATTAGTAAGAGGTGAAATAGTTTCAAAAAGAGCTCATTCACCGCACTGCGAGGGAATTAATAGGCTCCAGATTGCTGCTTCAACCAAAGTAAATTAAGTTCATGGCTGACAAAATCATTTGGTAATAGAGCTGCTTCTCTGCATTTTATAGGTCTTTGGCATCACTGAGGAAAAGGGCAGAGACTGTTATGTGCACATTGACCCCCATTAGAATGTAAAATGACGATAATTAGTCTGATTGAGGATAAAGCACTGGGAAGGTGTCGAATCATAATGCATAAATCTGATCAAATAGAACACAAATTAATATTATGACTGGTGAATGTGTTATTTTGACATTTTGCGTGTGTGTGTTAGAGGTAAGTCTTTTAAAGCCATGTTTGGGGCTCCTCACATTCTCAGTAGTTCTAAGACACAGAATACCAAGTGAGTTACAGTTTCAGAAAAGATGCAGTTAAATGCACTATGGCCCTGTTTACACTAGGTTCAGTGCGTGAGATATAGTGGCATCTAGTGGTGAGGTAGCAGATTGAAACCTACTGAATACCCCCCGCCTCACCCTCCTCTATGGTAGCCATAAATAACCAGTGTTTGGTTTGTCTATTGTAGCCTTATTAGTTTTGAGGATATTCATTCTTGTCCACACTCCGACATACGAGGTTACATTAGTGCAGGGGTGTCGAACTCATTTTAATTCAGGGGCCACTTACATCCCGATATGATCTGAAGTGGGCCGGACCAGCAAAATAATAACATAATAATATATAAATAATGTCAACTCCAAACTTTTATCTATGTTTTAGAGTGAAAAAAGTACAATTACATGATGAAAATGTTTACATCTACAAATTATCCTTTAAAAAATGTGAATAACGCAAAGAAACTAGGAACAAACTGAAATTTACTAAGAAAAATAAATGCAATTTTAACAATTGTATGCCTCAGTTTATCATTTACACATGTGCATTATAACTTACAGATCACAGTGGATCAACAAATACACAGGCAGAATATTGAAAAATTGCACTTATTTCTCTTAAGACATTTCATGTTCTTCATTCAGTTTATTTCATATCTTCAAAAATGGCCACCAAATGTTATACACATTAAAGCTGTTAAATGGACAGTATTTGCCATGTGAAATGTCTTTTAAGTGCAACATTTTAATTTTTAAAAATCACTAAAAGTATCAGTATTGGGTATTGAATATATGCCAAAAAAGTATTTGTATCATATTGAATCATAAAAGTGTGGTATCGCCCAGCACTACTGTTTTTATAACATCTCACTAAATTGATTAACCTGTTAAACTCTGGGCCATTTGTTTCTAGTGGGAATCATTTCAATGTAACACAAAACAACAGATTAGCCAGTAGCAGATCAGAAAACAGCAAAGGTAAGACAGCGTTCATAACCATGTCTTCATAATGTGACCTTTATTTTTGCTCTTCTGTTTTATTGGTAGAGAAATAATACTTGTACCATTGGATCTGCTGAGCTCAGCGATGCAAAGTTTGTCTGTTGTTGTGGCCTGTTGTTTTCTTAAATTATTCATGACATACGCTGGTCTCAGACTGTTACCTTGGTTTAGATATTTGTCCATCTGAGTGGATGTTTGGGTTGTGTTCTGCTTTCCGACAATTGGTTTTGTTGAGCTTTTAGGTGACGTTCCACTGGTTACATGGATGTTTAGCATGTGTAAACTGCTACAAGCATTGTGTAGCATTACCATGACAACACAGATGGAACTGAGGCGCTCTTTTTAAGAGGCTGTGTAACTTACCTAATAACTTAATAAACAAACTGATCAGATAGATGACTGTTTGGATACAAATCAGTGTTTTTTTGGGGGGGAGGGTTTTAGTCTGGCTCATAGAGGAGGTGGGTCTTGTGACCTATGCTTCAGACAGCCACCAGGGGGAGGTCAAGATGTTTTGGCCTCAGATTTGAGGTGTTTGGGTCATAGTGTCCATCTTTACATCCAACCTAGAGTGACAATGTCCCAGTGCCTAAGAAAATGGAGAAGAACACTGATGCATGATCTCATTAGCTGGAACCGGCCTTACATTTTTATTTTCTTAGCTAGCCTGTATGAAATAAATCAGGTGCTTCTCGGGAAACGTTATCGCTGTTTGACCCTGTGGTAGAAGTAATAAAATCTGAACATAAGCAGTCGACACCTGTGTCTATCGACATAATAGTGTGTCTATTATGTGGATGCGTCTCGGTTGTCCATTTCAGTTCATATCAACACAATGCTTTTATAGTGTAAACAAGGCCAAAGTGCCACCTCCAATCTCCTCCCCAAAGAACTCTATCTCTATAGGCTTGCATGAACTGAACTGGCATGTCAGCAGGAGAGCGGGGCTTTGTCGTCGTAATGGATGCCAACATACTTAACCCCACCATTTTAGACATTAGCTTCCTCCACTGGAACTCTTGAGGGGGCTGCTTCTGGAAACACTTTTCGTCCACTTATAGCCTGTCCTTCTCGCTCACCCCCGCCTAGACTGGCTGGCAGAGAAAGGGGGATCTTATGATTATACCAGCCTTTGTTTTTGCCCTCGCCATGCCTGAATGGGTTTGGATTTCTAAGAAGTTCAATATGCGGTGGATAGACAGAGCGATAGAGAGACGGAGTGAAGGTGAGAGGGAAGGGAAAGCAGAGGGAACAAGACTGTTTGAATTGAGAGTGTAATGTAGTCAGGATGGAATCTGTCACTCAGCTTATTGCATGTTGATGACTCAGGGTAGTTTCGGCTGTAAGCAGCTCCTGATTTATGGACAGTCAGTGAACTCCTGCGGGCAGTGAAGTAGGGAGGAGAGGGAGATCACAGCCCCACAACCGCAACAGGGCCTCCTTTTTTCAACAGAGCAAAAGAGAGAGAGGAGGAATGAGCGAGAGAGAGAGAGGCAGGGCCTGCGTTTTTTCCCCATCATGCCAGACTGCTTTGCACGGCAATTAGCTGTGTCCTCATTTAGTTTGCCCCGTCCCAAAGGGTAATGAAAGTCATACATCATCTTCAGGGCCTGCTAATTATCCAGCTCAGTTGCAGGTAAGCTTTGTAACCATGAGAAGGCCCTGTCGCCCAGATATTTATTGCTCTTCCAATAAGCGGGTAAAAAATACTCTCTTGAAAGGTTGCCTGTACCGTGCACCTCACATCCTTGACATACCTTTTCGCGAATGTGCTAGTCAAAGGGGAAATGTCTTCATTCCACATAAATCATCTCTTCTGGAGCGGCAACAAAATGTTCGGCCAGAACTGTGCGCAAGTGCTGGAAACCGGAGAACATAAACATTTTGGGGGTCAGCTTGTCTGTGTTGATTTACATGCAGATGGCTAATGGAGGAAACATAAGTGAAATACTGTATTCCAACCTGCTATGGCTAAGGGACTTTGACTTCCCCTGCTGTTTCATTGCCTATTATTGAGAGACATGCGTGTTTGGATTGAGGATATCCGCTCTGAAATGCATGGAAATGGCTTTGTTTTAATAGTAGTCATGTTAAATGTAGTCATTTAAGTAACAAAAAAGACATGAGATATCACTGAATGCATTTAAATGCTCAATATGTAATTTTTGCCACTAGGGGTCTCTTCTTCAAAACAGCAACAAAAGATATTTCAAGGTATTGTGAACATCTGAACACTGAGGGAACATGGCAGCTGTTGTTTTTGTCACCATTACTGATAAAAATCTATTAGACACGACTCAGGCAGTATTCATGTTTACAGATGAGATAGTGTTAACTGACCAAACTAAACTAACATATTTATTCACATTATGTTTAGCAGTAGCTATATATTTACTTTATCTCATGTCATTATGATGAGGTAGCCACAAGTAGTGTTAAATGTTAAGTGATAAGCCTGAATTTTCATCTGAATTTCCCTGATTTTTTGTTGAAAACATTTGACACCATAATAAAGGTTCAGTTTGTGATATTTTGTGACATCTAGAGGTGAAGCTGCAGACTGCAATCCACCGAATACCCCACTCACCTTGACAAAAAAATATGCAGGACCCTTATTGTAGCCAGTGTTTGCTTTGTCTGTTCCGGGTGTTTTTAGTTAAGAAGACAGAATGTCTTGCCCGCATTCATAGTAAGTGACATTAATGTACTGTAACACCACCTACAATGAAACAGAACAAAGAAGATGAAAGTCTACTCAGAGCTACTGAGGTAACAAAAAAACAGCACTTCTTCTTTTGTGTAATTACACAAATGAAAACATAATTATGAATATTCTAATTTACTTCAGCAATTAACTAAATCCCCCTAATTTTACACACTGGACCTTTAAATAACAATGTTAACATGTTTATATTGTTATATGTTTTCATGTGTAATATTGCATATTATACCTTTAATCTCTTAATACAGACTAATGAGAAAGTTATTTTCTCATTTCTATGCATTTATTTCCTTCAAAACTAAAATGTGTTTTTAAGTAAGTGTGAAGAATGACAGAAGTAAAGTGAAATACTTATTTTCCAACAGCTGCAACATATATGTTACACATGATATACAATACCTGTAGATTTTGAAAATGCTCTAACCTCTATGTAAACTTGCAGTCGAAGACAAAATGCACACAACAGACAATATACAGGATAAGCTGAATAAAAAGGGAGCATATGGCATAAATTTCACTTGCATTCTGCCAAATATGACACCGCAAATCCCAAGCACTGTCCTGACATGTTTCCGTGACAGTAGATGTTTGGGCCCATATACTATGTCAGATACATACATGTACAGATAGGGAATCTGTCTTGGTCCACTGACTATGGCCCTCATTCCTGTCTCCCTTCCTGCTGTCATCCTCACCCCGCATCCGCCTTGAGCCTGGCAGCTAGTGCAGTCTGGGTATTGGAGTCTGGAGAGCACGGGGTGAGAGCTAGAGGCAGAGAGGAGACTAATTGTCAAGGTTATGCCTCGGAAGATGATTGATGCCAGGCTGGGCTTTCCTGTCAGCCTGTCAGGAGGCAGGAATGTTTAATGTTCTCATTATTGGTTACGCTGTTGTGTATATTTCTCTGTCAGCGCCGCCGAGCCATCTGAACTGCCAAAGCACTTCAAAGGCCTGCAGGTCATTTATCTTCCCCTGACGCTCCCAATGCTCAGCCTCAGCTGAGTGCCAGTGATTTGTTATGACTTGAGAGCTGGCTGACAGACAGGTCCTCTGTAAGGAGGGGGAAAAAAGGAATCCTTTTTGTCACACTGTGAAAACATCAATGTTCCCGTAATGGGCTACAACTGTCAGAGGAGGCCAGCACCTGACAGTTGTGTGGCCTCACTAATTTGCAGTCCCGGTGACTTGCACTCTTCTCGGTTTAGATTTGGTTGTGGTGTCACATACAAACAGGCCGCCATCTGTTGTTCACTGCCGTAGGGAGGGCAAAGGAGAAAAGAGAATGCTATGCTAATTGAAGATGCCTCGTCATTTCACATTAATCATCAAGCATGCGTATCCTTCTTTTGAAGTCATGGCCGAAGGATGAAGAAAAAATAACTCTGTTTCACAAAAAAAGACAGGGAGGAAGTTATGGTTCATGACTGCTGTCCACAGCAGGGGTGAAAATAGAGCAAACGGAAAGGAGGCGATGGGAGATAGAGGAAGGAGGTGGGAAAGGGGAGGTCTTATAGGACTGGATGAGAGAAGGCTAGAAGGGAAGAAAAGGAAGAGGTGAGGAAAGGGGAGGGGCATGGGTGCACATAGAGAGAGAGAGAGGGAGAGGGAAGAGAGGAAAATCAGATCTTTGTTTCCTTTCCCAGGCCATGACATGATTAATCGTTTTCTTCTGATCTAATTTTGGAACATGAAAAACAGCACATTTGTCTTGAAGAAAAATGATGTGCCGCGCAGTGCAGATGGAAATTTCAAGCCCTGAAAAAGATTAAAGTGAAATTCCACTCCTTAGACCTAATCATGAGTTGTAGATTATACTGTCGTCTTAACCAGATGGTGGGTTTGATTCCCCAGACCCTTCCTCATATTAATGAATGTTAGACTGTTATATTTGACTTTGGTAAGTGAAATGTCTATCAGGCCTAATGGACTGCCAGCCAAACTAACACACGCTGCACCTCTTTCTGCTCTTCCTGCATTTTTCATGTCTTAGACTGGTGCTTTATGTAGAACATTGTGCTTCCGCTTTCATTTCTCACAGTGTTGTCGCCCGCCCAGCCTGCTAAATATTTTCACACGGAGGGTGGAGAACGAGAACAAACTTGTGTCCACAGCTAATTTCCTCCCATAGGTTACGGCCATAACTCTGGACTTACAAGTGTCACCTGGGGCAAGCTGGGACAGGAACTCAATAGTAATGTGATTAAGCTTCCAGTCAATATGACTGCATACACGGCAGTATGTTAACCAACCTAATTATGAGAGGGGTGATAAAAGGAGAGCAGTGGGTGGTCAAGGCATTTCATCTCACCACATATATACGGTTGCCCTGTGGCACTGTCCTTTTCCAACAAGAGACCCCACCACACAAGTGCATATACACAATTGCCCTGTATTTCATTTCAAGAGGAGCACATTTTTCACTTGGTAATGACAAATTAGTTTGCGCGATTACTCGCAGCGAACTGCCCACTGCAAAGCTGGCAGTTGTCTCCAATGCTAGCCTTTTTACATTTTCAGAAGAGAAACTGATACATCTGTTGCATAACATCTTGTTATAGTATTATATTCCAGTTAGACCATAATGATGACAGGGCATAGTATTTATTAAGTAATAGTGATACTAATTTCAGTGTCTGTGGGACTCTAAGCTTAACTGTAAAACAACTGACATCAGCTTTATTTAATGTTGCTATCCATTATTCTTTTTCTCCATCTGTTTACCTTAGAGGAATAGTCCCACCTCATGAAAATACAGAGACAAGACTTTGGAAGGTTGTGTGGGTTGTTTTGGCTGCATGTGGAACTTGGAGGCCTTTATATCCTTTTCATGCCTAAGCTAACTCCGCTCTGCATGTTGTCTCATAAGGTAAATCCAGTAATGCTGTCCATTTTCTGGTCTGGCTTCAGCTCTCCTGTCTCTCAGCTGGACAGCCGGGACTATAAAATCTGGTAGTTGATGAATTTTCTTGGCCGGCTGCCGTCTACTTGTTCGCTAATATAGAAAATGCAAATGTTTGGAAGGAAATCTATGAACGGGGTGGGTGGAGGGGGGTGGACCAGGGGAGCAAAGGGAGGGAGCTAGCACAAAACTTTATTCATGAATATGCCAGGCACAGACTCAAAACAACAGCCCCCTGAAACTTGGACAGCGTCGCAACCACGAACATGAACGGAGGGAGACAGAGAGAGCACAATGCCAATATGTCACACGCTAAATAGTTTTAAATTAGAGCCTGTATACGCCTGTTGGAGACTACATTCATCATACTCAACGTTGGTCTGTTTCTTGCAACCCTGGCAGTAAGAGCTTCCACATGCCAGTGTCAGCGCTGGGGAGAAACAGAATCGGGTTATCAGCAGAAGTTTACTTGTCTTTAATCAGCCTGTAGCTAATTACCAGGCTTCCACACAGCGTGGCCATAAGTCATTAATCATACGGGGCGTCTGGGAGCTCTCAGCTTTGTCCCGGACCACTGCAGCAGACAGGAGCTCCCTTTTCCATGATGGAGCGCTTTCCCTCTGTTGCTATACTGTCTCTCTCACAGCGGCGCTGCCTCTAGCGGCACTGGCGTCTCCTATTATGGTGGAAATTACAGGCCTAGCTGGAGATACCCAAACGATGGGCATCTGTTGTACAGCATTTCCTGTTTCTCTTCCCACTGGTGTTCTCCGCGCACGTTCCACAAGACATGACTTCAGCATTACTTAAACCCAAAATGTGAAGCGTTTATCTGCACATGTTGGCATATATTGTCAGTCAAGAAATCACTGGGGCTCAGCACTAGGGGGTGATGTCAGTGTGTTTTAAAGGTACTTCCAATCCAAAGGGAAACAACTGCACCTTGAAATTGAAGCCAGTGTTGTAATATCATAAAGTGTAATACCACAGACAGCCACTAGATGGTGATTCATAGTTGACATCAAATGACGTCAGAAAAATGGCCACAATGGTCTTATTTGCTTTACTTTGACCCCTTTAATGAAGATAAATAAAGATCATTCTGTAAACAATTCTTCCATTAATAAGAAAATAAGGCTTTTAGAAAAAAATTGATGGATGTTCACTTTGTGGGCATTGATCAACAAGTTTGTGTGACAAGTCATTTTCCTGCTGCAGACCAATGGACAAGGACCTTTGCTCCAAAATGAACCCATTACAGGATCATCTGAAACTTCTGGACTGAAACTGTAATCAATAGATGCCACCAATAAGTCTTTAAAATTGCTTTAATTACAATACTTTGTTACATTTGACTGAGTTGGTAAACTACCACTTAGTATTAGCTGACCTCTGACCTCTTGGGTTCCTATAGTTCCTCACCTTTTGTCCAAATATGGTCTCTTCTGGCTCCGGAAAAGCCATCGTGGCAATGGACATATCTCTAACCCCTGTCTTCAAAATGTCAATGGGCAAAAATGAATAGATGACAACATAGTTCGCCCATCTAGTAATTATATACATTTTAAGAGTCCCCTTCTGTTTATTAAATATTTTTCTGCTATTTGGTATTTAGTATTATGTAGCATTTTCCATGCACTGCATAAACTATAGAATAATACAGAAAAAATAAAAATACATTAAAAAATATATTTTGTAGGTAGAAGATGTATGGTTTGTTAGCTACTTAACTAATGTTACCATTAACTCAGTATTCTATTATATAGGCTTTTATTTAACCTCCTAATTATTGTGTTTGTAAATTACATCGTATAAGGTTTACATTACTGCTATCAAGCACGATGATTGTGTTTACATTCAGAAAGTATAGGTAAAATGACTTGTCTTATAACATAACAGTTTCTATTCAGTAGTAATTAGCTTTAGTTTTCAGTACGTTACAGATAGCAATATTGAAAGTTTCCTTGCTCACACTTCCTGGCTCCAAGTGTCCGCATGTGGTAATTCCTGACTCATAAAAACTAAAATGTCCTCAATGGGTGTACATTTTTTTTATATGTCTATGGTTTGTCTTCTTGGGTCTATATGTGTGCATACATTGTCAGTCGACAAATCCCTTGAGCTCAGCTGTAGGTGATGACGTCAGTGTTTTAGAAGCGCTCGCTAGTTAGCTTGACTGACATTAGGTTCAATCAAAAGTTGCCATGGAGAACAGTGTGCTTGTAATATTTCGCAGTGAAAGTGTAGGTGAGAAATAAAATTGTCATTGAGCTGGACTGGGTGATACATCATTCTGTCTGCGCTGCAACGCCCTCGCACACTGATGACTAAATGACCGTGGCTGTTTTCAAATTACAACACAGAGGTTCTGAGGTCTCCACAAGGATCCATCCATGGTGCTGTGACAGCAACATTTTTAATCTGCTGTCCATACTAATAAAAGTTTCATCTGTGTGACAGTCAGAGACAGATTATTCTGTTGAAATGTTTCCAGTGGATACATCCAACCAGCCAATGCCGTATATATATATATATATATATATAAAAAAATAACAGGACAACATAAATGAGTGAGAGTAGGGTACGAAAGATATGGACAAAGAGAGCAAGACCAAAGAGGATGTCTTCTTCCATCACTCTAATCCATTAGACAGCTCCATTCACTATCTTCCATCACTCAATGACAGGGGATATTTCCTGCGACCCAACTCTGTTTCCGTGCTACTGAAATTCCATGGACAAATGTACACATACACACATCAATCCAAGAAAAAAAATCCTTGAAAGGAGCTGGCAACTGCAAAGTGAGGCTTTCAGCTGCTTTTCATGCTACTGCATGGCAAAACCCCATGGTTGGCTGAACGTCTCCATCCACCAGGTTGAACAAAACATCCCTTTGTACTCTTTGGAGGCCAACCTGTTTCCCATCACGAATGACACTTACATGTAAGGCCGAAAATATTCAGCGTTAAGTGAAATTCTTTGCGTTGGATGTAAAGATTCTTGTCTTTTACCAGGAGACTTTTTGCCATTGCTGCATTATATTGCACAGGGTTAGTCTTCAGCTATTTGAGCACAAGGTTGTGAAGACAGACAGTGCGTCATGTAAAAGTAAAAGACTGGCATCAAATGAAAGATTGTTTAAAGTCAGAACTGCCAAAGCTTTATGCCCATCATTTATCTTGTTACCAATAGATCAAATTCACTTCATAGCAGAGTCATAAAAATGTATGAGAATGTAAATGCATGAGTGACCCATTCATCTTGTTTAAAGTGGCAAATGTAACATGCTTCTCATCCTGGGTGATAAACTCATACTTCACTCTTTTATGAAGGATTCATTGTTGATGGTGAAACATCCTGAATTTCATTACAGCAGCAGGTAGAGTGGCTGTGCCAATGTACTCCTGATGCAATACAGCATGTGTAAATCACTCAAACTGTCTTTTTGTGTGGACACACTGGGATGCTTTTTTGCAGCAAGCAATAATATGACCTCACCATTTGCTGTTGCCACTTTGTCAAAGCAGAGTATTTTATCCAGAAGTCACAGCTGAATGTTGACTTTTTAAGCCAGTTCACTTTTGTAGAAAAGATAGTATGTGACATTTTTACTTCATGTGTTTTTTCCCGGATGCTGTTTCCTGAAAAATAGCATCAATCATTTTGTTTCCCTCTCTATAAGAAAACTACTGGTGACTGACTACCATTTGGCTTCCCAGACTGAAAAGCTGTGTTTCAAAAACTTCTGTGGACAAAGAAAAAAATTGCAATTATACCACAAAAACTCAACATTTTTGCTGAACGCAGTGAGTGGTGAGTGAATCAAAGGGCAGGTTTTTCCCTTACACCAACTCACCAGCGGTACACTAATGCACATACAGCAGACACACACATAAAGGCTCCTAGACAGAAATATACACACATTAGTCGACAGGGCAGTACACTGAGGTGGTTTATGCTTCTTGTCAGTTGGAGGGCGTGATGAAGTAATGATTAATATGGGGGATGTTTGGAAATGTAAATCTGTGCTGCAGCACAAATAAACCAGGGGGGTTTCTGGGGATGATTAAATGGACATTTCACAGTTGATTGAGCATGCAAAAAGTCATCCATTTCCCCCTAACTCTGTAAACAGCAATGGCTACCCCCTTTCCTGTGAAGTATATGATGGTCGTTGTGGTTTTATATGCACACACAGGCCATTGAAGACGAATGAGAGGCTCAATTTATATAACCACTGGGATCTCCTGATTAGGTAATTTATATGGAGGACAGGTTTATAACTGCTAACTCACCGTCATGTCCTGCAACAATTATTTCTGAAATCCGGCTGTAAAAGCAGACAGTAAATTCTGCATTTTTCTTTTGCTGTCATCAGGGCCCATAATCTGAGATCTGATTTTCAATAAATCTCTTTTTATGAAATGGGAGGCAATTACATCAGAGGAGAGACTTTCCAAATTGATCCGAGTGGGGAAGAGTGGCATGTATAGTGTCTGTCTTAGATTGTCCTCAGAGACCTGGGTGAACCTAAAGAGCTCCCCGCTCCCAGCGTGTAGCCCCATATATCTGACATAAAAAGGAACCTCATCTGATGTAGATACTTAACATAGAGGAAGACTAAAACCCCAGTAATTTAAACAATATATCGCCAACAGGATGACAGAATGACACAAATGTTTGAACAGGGCTTGTAAGGAAATCAGGATTAAATTGCTATCAGATGTCATGTAAAATTCTATTACTAATAAACACACATTACAGCTGTAGGCTAAACACTGGATTAGTAGCCAAATGTAATCACTGAAAAGTCTATTTGATTGTCAGGTGGTTTATTTTGGTCTCCCCTGCCAAATAAAGAACTCCGGATAAAAGCAGCTTTTAATTTCCAGCTCAAGAAATCCTGTAACATCATTTACTGCAGTTTTATTTGTGATACTAAAATATTTTTGACATGTAAACATAACTAGGGGATGAAGTAAACTTTTCCGGGCTTGTTCTTCAGCAAGTTGTTGTTTGGAACGGAGTTGTGACATTCTGAGGGTTTACTTCTATTTGAGAAAAATAATAATAATAGAATAATAATATTGGATTAGATTTCTATATAGCGCTTTTCAAGACATCCATTATTCATTCACTCTCACATTCACCTTATGGTGGGGGTAAACGACATTTGTAGCCACAGCCCTGACGGAAGCGTAGCTGCCAATTCATGCCAAACAGCCCCTCCGACCTCCACCAGACATTCATACGCATTCATACACCAGTGTGAGTGACACTGGCGGCAAGGTGGGTGAACTGTCTTGACCAAGGACACAGCGGCACATGACTAGGACAGAGCGGGATTCGAACCGCCAACCCTTTGGACCTCCTGAGCCACGGCTGCCCCATAAAAAAAAAGCATGAAATTAATTACATTTAATATATTGATTGCCTTTGAATGTAGGACTTCAATCAAAACAAGTCTGATTTTGAATTATAAAGAACATACATGGGAATATTTATTGTGTATTTCAGATTTCTGCTAAATTGCTCAATCGTTATGGTTTATTGTGCTGTTTTCACTCTGTTTATGCGAGAAATAATAAGTAACCAAAAGTACATGGTTTTTCCAGTTTGCTGTATGATGGACTGAGGGGAAAAAAAGGAAAAGACAACATGTATGTTATAGTTTAAAATCAGGCCTTAAAACTTGTAGTTGAGCATTCATAGCAAATTGGTTTAGACATCTCTCTCAGTGCATGTTGGTTTGTTCTGGACAGCATCTGGTGAGAAGTGGATGTGTGCTATTAACAAGTCCTCTGGTTGGGGTCCCACCCCAGCATGGCTGCTTGTAAATGGCACTCTCTTATGGAGACAAATCACCCACTGGTTTGGGTTTCAATGAAAGGGGATACAGTTAGAGTACATAAATATAGCCCTAGGAAGCACCACTAACCATGTGATACTCAAACCATAGACTTTTTATGGCCAAGGGCCAGGTTTCTCTCCAAAAACACTCAACTACCAGAAAAGCTAAAAGCTCACACAGTGTTCAGTATGTGTGGAAATTAAATATATAGCAGAGCCCGTGCTCAAATAGTTTTCAACAAGTACATTTAGCTGAACAGATTAGATGGATGAACCATTAAACACCGCATAGACAACAGTATTTTAAGACTGCAATGTGAAGAAAGGCTGTCACTATAAGTGGGGTTTTAAGTTCAGCCAAATCATGTTAAAGAGATGATTGTTGTGAATGAAAGTGTAAAAGTGTTGACCTGTACATAATCACTGGTACAAAACCACAAAGAACATTATGCATTCACTGACTCCTATGTAATAAGAAAGTTATCTACTATAGAAACTACTGAGGTTACTTTGATGTTAAAATGTACAGGACTAAAAACTGGTTTTCTTATATTTCCTAATCAACATGTATACATTGATAAGTGTGAGTTGGACAGATAATATCAGCTCATTAACCCTTAAAGACCCAAACACCCACTGGTGACCAAAAGCATCTACTGATCCAAAATGTTTAATAACTTCTGAACCACTAAACCTATCAACATGG
>JAPQRQ010000008.1:22707318-22755861 GCA_037367365.1 Apogon talboti
GGGGGGGGTATTCTGTGTGTCCGCATTGTTCCCCCTGCACGGTATAGCTTAAAGGCAGTCTTCACCGCATCTCTGTGCTATTGTCATCTTTGTCGCTATCAGTGGCAGGTCGCGCTCTCGCAGGTAAAACTACGCTTTGTCTGCGGTGGGATTCAGTTTCGCCGTGACCCCATTGGTGAGGTGAGGTTTTGTTGTCAAAGCCTCTTTTCTGACAGAAAGTGAATGATTTACACATGTATAACAACAAAATGACAGGACACCGTACACTGTATGTGTGTGCTTGTCAGTGTGCAGAGGTCGCCAGGATAATGGATAATGGATTTCCCTGTTTCCTAAGAGCTTTAGAAGTATGCTACATCACTTTACAACCCCCCTAGCAGTAATTTTTGCATGGGAACTTGTGGATGAAATGACACACTGCTGGTAGCCTTCAAACATAATAAGGTTATGTTTCGTTTTTGTTCATTTTCAGCTGTACGTCTTTGTCTGGAATTAGAGATGTCCTCGGCACACTGAGAGAGGATATTGAATATGAGCTCTTAGTTGAGAGTCTGCCAAGCATTTGGAGAAAAGAAGAGAGGGAAAAAAACAGTCCATCACGTTTTTGACAGGCAGTAAATCTGAGACTTTTCTTATGAGACAGCGTGCTGTCAAGAAATTAGTTAACTAGACCATATTATGGAGAGCCAGGTAATTTACCCTCAGAGATGCAATCGCAAATAACTAGCAGGAGGCCGCATCCCTGACCTGACATTGCTTTGTGTATAATGCAAAATCTAGTGACATACTCAATGGGTTCTGTCAGCTGCAGGATTGAATTCTCTGCCTACTGCGTCTCAGTTTGGAGCACGCTGGTCAATTATTTCTGAGGCTGTCAGTGCGTAGGGAGACACTGTTATTTAGTATGTGTTAACTTGGCATCATTAAGACACTCGCCTGACAGAGAATAGCACACCTGAATGTTATTTATTTTGATTCCCCGACAGGGGTAACCTTCAAACACGTTGACCTCTCCCTGTTTTGCGTTTTGCGAAATCCCACTCGGTCCATTAGAAACGGGAGCTGTCGAGACAGTGGGGAATCAGATGACCGAGAGTCGTCTAATCTAACACGCTAATGTGCAAGAGAAGCTTCCATTTGTTTGGACAGATTGCTCTGATCACACGGTGGCAGTTCAGTATCTCTCCGTGCTTGCACAGTAGACATGGCTGTCCACACAATAGCTTTAATACAAACACAGAGATGACATGTTATCATAGATCTATGTTTTCGCCTGCGAGCTGAGTATTGAACCTGCAGAAATAGACGCAGTGGTTTTATGTCCTGTGTTGCTTTTAAGTGCTTGTTAAACATAGGCAAGCAATGCAATATTTTACCTCATGTAAACAGCCACATCATTATTTAGTATTGACGTATGAAAGGATTACCCATGAGGAGTTCTTATTTTAAACGACAATGTTAACAAATGACTAATGCTACTGTTTCCTGTCTCTGGATAGTTTATATAGACCAGTCAATGCACAGTGTACCCAGTTTAAAATGTGAACTCTGTGGGAAAATGCGTTGCCATACTGCATTGCTCCCCAAACTCAGACACCGCCACCAACCAGCTCTGGTGATGAATGGGAAACCTGATCGAGTAAAGCCTCAGCATCACCTCTGTACAGCAGGATGACATGATTAGGAGGTGACAGCTTCTGTAACAACATCTCTGCATTTATCTTTTTCTGCTCTCTCTCTCTCCTCCTCTCTGTCTTTCACCCTCTCTGTCTCTCTCTCTCCCTCGCTCTCTCTGTCTGTCTGTCTCTTTCCTCTCAACAAGTCAGACTACTCTATAATTAATGTCCCTGAGGGCTATCTGCAGGTCAGGCAAGAGGGGTGCTGTTGAGACAGGTAGTCTTGACACCTTCAGCTTTGTAGCTTATACATGTGGGTGGGTAGATGGGGTAAGGGGGGTGGGTGAGAGAGGCCAATGATGAGGGCTAGAGCATGTTTGGGTTGGAGGCTAACACTGTAGAAATACTGCAGGTTGAAGGAAGCCAGGCCTTGCTGCGCGACCTTTCCACCTGAGATCCAAAAAGGACGGTTTTTCACAGGATTAACCAGTCAAATCTGGTGCATTAAGGGCTTAGCCTGTCAGGAGACCCACATTGGAGTGACAGAGGAGGCACGTACAGTTTCAACGATATTAGCCCCACACACGTTTAGCCTAAGGAAACTGATGTAAAATACATTTTTAAGAGATGACTTACAGGGAGTAGGCAATGGTTCATTTGAAGCTGGAAATTCTGCAGAATCAAATGAATGAATGCTTTCTTGCATCTAGTTCAACGAGCAACAACCGTGGCTTGAAACTGAAGATAATGTGTAAAGTACAATATAACTGATGGCTGCTAGATACTGGCTTCAGAAAAATCCTGGCTGTACTTGATTCCTATTCAAAGTATTGTCAATTTCTTCCTAAAAATATGATATCTTTTTGTTTTTTATAAGTCACTCTTGTCTTGTTTGATTTGTTTGGATCCACTAATAAGTTTACTGTTTATTCTTTTGTAAATTATTCCTCATTTAATTAGATTATATCTAAAAGAAGTCTTTAATGCCCGCTTCATGGGATTTGATTGACAGGTGTGATTGACAGCTTGCTCACCTGCCGAATCTGACTCTCTGAGCTTCTGCCTGAATAAAATATTGGTCCTAACAGACTGTTTTGCTGTAGTTGAGGATAAAACATTACACCTGGAAGACTGTCAGAAGATTTTGTCATGCATATGTTTCATTAAGTTACTTAATTACAAACATGGCCTATTAGTGTAACTACATTAGTTAATGTTAGCATTAAATCAGCTTTTTATTATACAGTGTGACTGCTAATTTGTGTTTGTATTTTACCTGAAATTGACACCGCTGTTATCATAGGCCACAATATTAACATTTTGCACGTAGCTGAAATTACTTGATGGCATTTAACAATTTATAATTTATAGTAAGTTACCCCTCTCTCTTCTATCCCTGTCTAAATATAATCACATATTAGCCCTAAAACCCAAGACAGTCAAAACAGTAGTCTATTTCATCCACGTTTTTATACTATCTGTGATCTAGTCCAAACAATCAGCTTTTTCAGGATATGCTAAAAGTGTGCATAACTGTATGGCTCCTTTAGATCAGGCCTCACTTTTTGCAGTGTGCTGCTTTTCACATTGGTCTCCTTTGAAACTCTATGAGGATTGTTTAGCCCTTTTGTTCACATATAGGTTTGAAGTGCTCTACACTATGCACCTATTATATGTATCTTTGCCAAATCCACACACTCGTTCTGTCTCTCTCCCACTCTGCATTTCACAAACACGGCAGCCCCCTTTTCCTCGCAATCCCACTCTGAATGAGTACTCATCCGTGTGTTTTCTGTTGGTTGAGAGGCATTTTTCTCTCTTTTCCCCCCTTAAGATTTGAATAGAGGGAGAAAAAAGGATGAGCGAAGCAGGGTGATGAAGAGGGTGATGGGAGAAGAGGAAATTAAGTTGAGACACACAGACACACACACACACAGAGGGACATTCTTGTTTAGCTGTGGATATGTGAAAGAATGAGGGCTGCCTAGGGTGCACTAAAGGTCATTGTGGGGGCAGAGGGGTCAAGTGACACTCTAACAGCATTCATTCGTCATTCATTGGAGTATTAGGAGGGGCATAACTCTACAGGGCAGAGATGGGCAATTATTTGAGTAAAAATTCCATACTGGGTAGTGTTTAAGAATTTATCTGTCGGGTTTGTTCTGTGTAAACGCTGAACTCTTCTTAACCTTTCTCCTTAAAAGTGTACATAATTAATTTACATAATCTAAATTCTTCACAGGCTAAAACAAAGAGTGTCAAGCTTCAAAACCTCACCGTGGCATTTTTTTAGAACTTACACAGTGTCAAACGATTTTCTTTTTTCAATGCTTATCAAAGGCGTTTTTAACCTCTGACTACTTCATTTTGTTACTATTTGCAGTTGGCATTTAAGATGACAGATTTGAAAAGCCTCTTCCCAAAATAAGCCTGACTTCTGTGTACTGTACCATACTTAAGAAATTGAGTCAGAGCCAATGAGCTGTAAAGGTCCGTAATGAGATACCCTGTGAGATGTACTGTTAGTCAGGATTAGTAACACATATTTTATTTCAAGGGTAACTTCTTCAGGCAGTGTTGAACAAAAGTATGTCATTTCACTGAGTCTGGTTAAGTGAATGCAGAAAGGGTTGCGGGTGGCAAACAAAACCATGGTGGCATACAGTACAATGAAGTTGTTTTCATGTCCATTTGTCTGTTATTCACGTTTCCTTGAATTACACAGTGATAAACAGACATGGCGCCTCCCAGAGGTGCCACAAAAATCCACAGTCAAACTGACTGTATTGACCTTGCTACACCGTCCCGTTTTGTCCCGCGTAGACCTATCTTTTATCTTGTTAAGACCTACAAGTGTAACCCATATCCCAGACATTTAATATGATATGATAATACGTGTCCCCTGGGATCACCTGATATGCTGTTTCCATGCAGCAGGCAGATGGGCTGGGCACACCGGGCATCACTTCCCTGCGTTTTACCTGCCAACTGGCAGCGTCCATCACCAGACGTGTTCGGTGTAATCTGAGAGGTGGGCCGAGCCGCGGCAGCTCCGACTTTCATCACACCTGTGCTAAAAGCGCGGTGAGGAACAGCCTGTCCACCTATCTCTTCCCCTGTAAGAGAATATTGAGACGGCTGTGGATCAGATGGGCTCACATCCTGTCAGACTCATCAGATTTCAGGACGACTGAGTGCTTTTGTCAGCTGAATTCCAGACATCTTCTTTCTTTCTAGGAGGGTTTTCAAAGATAATGTGTCTCAGGACTTGCCCCCCCCCACCGTCCCCAAAACAATAGTATCATTGATACCTCTGCAGTTCTAACTAATGCTAATGGTATACGTACATAATTCATGAGATATCAGGGTGATCAAAATATGAAGTCCTAGCCCAGGATCCAAACAAACAGGCCAGAAAGGAGGAGATGACACGTCTCAGGGTGCTTTCATGAAAACACCATTGTCTTCAACTCTCACTCTCATCTCATGGAGCTCCTGTGTTAGTGCCCTCTGTCACTCATGTCATTCTTTCCTGACACCTGTCTGGCCTTCTCTCTTGTCTTACTGTCCCATCTCCTTCTCTGTGGGGTGGAGCTGTTTGTTTTTTTGAGGTTTGTTTATGGGGGGAAGGAATACCCTGCTGCTCCAGGACGCCTCTAGTCTTTCAGCTCATCACACAGGAACATGACAGCCCTCCTTCTGTTTGGTGCTGAGATGAGCGCTTTCTCGTCTCCCCATGGGGAGCCGAAATTTTTTTGCTTCTTTTCTCTCCTTCTTGAACTTCACTTCAAGACAGCAGATCGATACGTTGTACACAAGCTACCTGCTTTGGGCCGTGTACACAGGCGTTGGGTAATTTCGCAGTGATACAGTTTGAGGTTGTATTCCTGATCCGTCCAGGAGAAATGGATGTTTTGACTGAGTGCATTTTTTTCTAAATATTTTTCCCCGTGCAAACTGTACTTAAAATTTAATTCGGTGTTGACTAAAAACGGGGAACTTTGACTATTAACTTACAAAAGAGATACAAATTCTAACACTATCCGTCACTATGTATTTTATCAGCTTTTAATTACTATGGTGTAATATCAATGTTATTGCAATGAAATTAGGCTTCTGGTAAATGTGCAGGTTATGATTTGCCTGTAAATGGAAAACGTATGACAACTTGTACCTGGTAATTATGCTGGTTTCGCTGACACGTATTGCAATTATGCTGTTTACTTTAGCAGTGATGTGTTAAAGCTTAGACTGTTGCCAATCATCAGGTGTATGTTTAAAAGGAACCACAAAAACATGCAAATATGTATGTACAGTCCCTGTTTCACTCCTTTTTGCTCATCATCATTCAACTGTCTGACATTTACGTTTGTGTTTGCAGTACATCTGCACATCAGATAACCCTGAGGTGTAACACTGAAACCTTGAGTTCACACACACACAAACACAGGAGGTGTTTTTTTTTCTTCTTGGTTTGTGCAAGTATGTGTTTTTCTTTTTTGTCTCTTACAGCACAGAGATAAGACTGAATCAGCTGTTCACACAACCTTCTCACATAGTGCACACACTACTCAGACATGTACAAAAGCCCAAATCGCATAGTAGCAAATACACATTTTTGCACACAAAAACACTCACACACCTAAAGAGGGGGCTGTGCCTCCGGGGGCCACGTCAGTTACCTGCTGACACACAGGCTAGTGATTGATGAGACGCCGGGGGCGCTGGAGTAGACTTTGTCAGCTGCTCATAATTTATACATCTTATCTCCATCAGAAGAAAAGACAGAGTGCCGCGTTGTGTATATGGAGATGAAAACACTGGGCTTGTTTAGGCAGCGGTGACAGGGTAGCTGCTAGCTGTTAGCCGTGGCGCAGAGTGAAAACTCAGATTGCTATCTGTTAGCTTTCTCACCAGGTCCCACTGTGGCCAGAGCCTTCACTCTTTTCCCTTTGACATTTTCTGTGTCTGTCAGTCATCCTCACTCACTTTCATGTCCTCTGTCTCTCTCATGTTTCCCTCTTTCTTTGTGTCTGCCTTTCTGTCTTCTGTCTCGCCCTCTTGTGTCTCTATTTCTCCACGACCCTTCTCATTTCCTCTCTCTCTCTCTCTCTCTCTCTCCCTCTCCCCTCCTCTCTGTCCGTCTCCTGTCACATTCTTTGACCAGACAGGCCCAAGCCTCTGATGAAAGCTGCTGGCTCTTCCTCTGTCCACTCACAGGCCGAAGGTCAGAGCTGAGGCAGGGCTTAAGTTACTGTATAATTAGCTCTTTCAGAGTCATGTTGAAATCAATGATCACATGTTGTATGAGGGTGGGCTAGACTGGTACAGTATAGAAAATATGTTTCATAAATTACTATATGTCATTGTGATTGGTTCTGCTGTCCATCCTGTTTGTTTGTTTGTTTGTTTTTTGTTGTTGTATATAGCCTATAATCTGTTCTGTTGTTTGTTGTACATGTAACCTGTGCTGCTGTTTATTCTGTTTGTATGCAGTTCTCAACTAACTTACCTGGTTAAATAAAGGTTAAATAAATAAATAAAAGTAAACAAATATATTAAGATGGCCTTTGTGCTTAATATTTATATCCCCGAAATCGACTTTCGGGTTATAATGGTTTTACCCCGACTGCCGCCAGATATCCTTGGTTTTTGCGTTTCCATTACATAAAAGTACCTGGAATCTGGTAACCGGGACTATTTTTTTAGTATATGCTCGGCCGAGGTTCCAAAATGGGTGAAGAGATACTAAAATATGATGTGTAAAGACTGCAGACCACTGATTGGTCAGAGTTGTCACTGCGTCATTGCGTCATCAATGCACGGTTCGCCCTTTTTAACAAACCAGGTTCGGAAGTTGACAGTTAATATACCGGTAGGCTAAATACAACCATGATGACAGCACACATCGTGGTCAGTCGAGGAGGTTCAGACATTTCTGTCCTCGGTGGCCGATGAAAAGAATCAGCGTGAGCTTGATGGGGCAATGCACAACGAGCAAGTTTATCAGCAACTCTCAGAGTCGTCAGCGGTGTCGCGTTGAAGATGACATCACAGAAGTTACGCACAGCGTCGCTATGACAGCCAGGTACTCTAAAGTCAGTACTATCCTGTAATGGAAACGGCCTCCGGGAATAGTACCTGGTACCCGAGCCGAGTCAAGTCGAGTTGAGCCGGTACCACATAGTGGAAATGTGGCTTATGAGTATGTTAAGTCATCCAAATGGGGGCGCTTTAATTGAAAATCAGTATTTTTGGACATAAATCAAGCAGTAATAGGCCGATTGAGATAAAATTTGGTTCATATTGATCGTCTTACACATGTCCATTTTCTCGCTACCATCCAGAGTTCATATGGTGTCATTTTCATTCACTAGGTGGAGTTTTATGTGGAAAAATTTGTTCTCTGACTATTTTTCTGCCACTATCAGGTCGATGTAGCTCAAATTGGGTTCATATTGATTGTTTAACAATTATCATCAATAGATTCATGTATAGCAGAGGATTGGGGGGATTTCAGGGATGTACCCTTGCTGTCGGCCCCCGACAGCGTAAGCCTTGTGCTTGTATGAAAAATCACTATATAGCATTTCAACAGTAAACACATGACTTATATCATGGAGTTGCCATAAAAATGGAGAGTTTGTGTAAGTGTCATGGAAGGGATAAAACTTGCTGGAATGTGTTACGCCAAAAATCTTTAGCCATGGCTTTGGAAAAGTCTTTCTCTAATCTGAATTGCTTGGTTTTTATCTCTTGTAAGTCGTGTTGTGGATGCCCTGCCTTTTTTCTCCAGCACTGTCAACAGGTCAAATTTGTTTTATCTAGTTCTTTGAATTATAACCAAATTTTTGCAACTATAGAAACATTCCCATCATCTTTAGTTGTACATTGTGTTTAGTGCTAACACATGCTAAGATACAAAGACAAAGTCAACTTACTGAGCATAGCTTCACTGATCTACGGAGACTAATGAAAAGTCGACTGGTCCGTAAAATAATTGCGTATAAAATAAACAAGATTGTCTTTTTGTTAACTTCAAAAGTGTCCCCTGTTTTAGTTGTAGAAGTAGTTTTCCTTTTTAAAATGTGTGCTTTTGCTATTGTTATTTTGTGTATTTATTTCAATGTGGCTCAACACAAATAACAAAGAATTTAACCACAGACCCCACGTTGAGCTTGTCAACAGTAAACGAATTTGACTTTTGCTGTCCTGTACACTCACTGTTTGATATTGCCTTCCTAAAAAGAAAGTTATCAACCCACAGAAGTTCACCTTACTCTCCTCCGATTGTCTTTTAGCATGCTTTGTTCTCTCAAATTGTGTTCAGATGTTTTTAAGAGTGTCAGTTAACTACTGCACAAGCAAAACAACTTTGATTCCATAACCCCTTCCCACTATTGATCTTGCCTCGTAGATAAAAGAGCTCTCTCTAAAATCATGCATTTTTCATTGTGGTATCAATGGCAGCCTTTGCATTTGGCATCCTACTTAGCTTAAAGCTATACTCACAAATGCTGTCTGTTTTGCTCTATTGATTCAGAGGGTTTGCATCTTGTATATTTCACATATCAGTCCCTTGGTATCATTTTACTCTGTCTTTGATCAGGCTGATTGTTGTAAACAGGCACAAAGAATCAACTAAATTATCCCAATTAGTGTGTTTTTCTGCATTGTACTTCATATTAAATATTCATCTTGAGAAATTGGACATAATTAAGAAAGTATGTTAATTCTAATCCCCATGACTGTTCATTTTACAGCAGCACGAAACATGAAATGCTTTATTTTTTTTCAGTGTTGCACAAACTGAATGGGAAGTGCTGAATACTTTTCCAAAGAATATTTGATGCTGTTAAAAAAATGTTTGTACTGTATTCTTACCAGACACACCTTGAAGGAAAAATTGAGAATAGAAGTCCAACATTACGCTTCTCCCCAAATAGTAGTTGGCATTGTGGTGCTGATGCTTGTCAGGTGTTAAACAACACTTTGGACCAAGGACAGACAAATGAGAGAGTCCTCCTCTCTAATAGAATCTAAAAAGATGAAAAATATAGTGCAGGTAGGCAGGAAGGACTAGTCAAAGAGGTGACCGTCAGCATCTCAGCGGCGTGGCTTGGCAGCCTCCAGCCTGCCATGGTGTAATTGGAGAGAAAACATATATGGGAGCAAATAACCCCCTGTCAGGGGCATTAAAAGGAGATGTTGTGACGACTGAGAGCCCTGCCAGCTGAGCACAGCAAAGTGGAGGGGAAGAATAAGGCCCATCAAATGGAAAAATCTGCTTGGAGCAGCCGCACAACCAAATATTCAAGATAATTGTTGACCGGTGGTGGAATAGAGCATCCATGTTTGTTTGTGGAACTTTCTCTCAAAAGAAAAACAAATATTTGTCAGTGTTGTCGCTGTTGTTATCTGTAGGCTGTCAGCCTTTGATTGATTTGACATGTTGGTTTTGATGAGTATAATTTAAAAATGGTAAAGGGTGACATTAACAGTAGAAGTGCTAAGCCCATATTAGTGTGAAGTGGCATATAGGTAGGTGATGGAAACGGGAAAATATGACTCCCTGTCAAAAGTCAGAGCTGAAATTTAAAATGAAAACAAGCACAAGAAATTGTGGTTATTGAACCTGATAGATGTCTTTAAGGCCCAGTGACATTATAAATAGCTTACTTTTCATTTATTTAAGTACTTTTTTTTTTTATCTTTTCCACAAACGTGCATGTGCTGTGGCTGTTGTACAATAAAGTAACAGACCGTTATGGTTTTACATCCTATAGAAGCCTCATTGATGACACCGAAGTCCTATTTAGCCAACTCTTGGTTTATCTAAACAAATTAAGTTTTCCACAAAGTCTACAAAAGATCAAATTATCAAACAATGCCCTTTTTCTCTTTTACCACATGTTTGACCCTGCCATTCAACCGATCATGTCAAAACATTGATGAGAATCCCCTGAAAGTGGTAAAAGGTTAAATAAAGTCTTCATAAGCTGTCAGTTGACATTCAATAATTTATTCACTTGGCATGTTTCCACTTTCCCTGCCACGCTGCCTCAGTTCTTGTTTCTATCCAGGGACATGACTTGTCTTGTTGTATTTTGTTTAATTTTTTTTGTGTGTGCAGGCAGCTGTGCAGACAGCCTTTGTCTGTGTGCAAGATTGCTGCTTTAGCTCAGTGGCCCCTCTCATTAATCATCTGGTCAGACTATTTATAATGCGGCAGCCAAGCCGCCACCTCGGTTGCCATTGGCTTTTGTCACTGTGGCACTCTGTTTTGTGGCAGGAGGAAGCCTAATTATTAACTGTTAAGATGACAACCAGTACTGCTCTGTCAACATGGCTGGCTGGCAGTCAGACTGAAGTGGAAAGACCTATAGCAATAAAGCTCTGGTTTGCTTGAATTAAAATCAAAATATGTATATAATGAATATAATAAATATTTTTGAATGTGTTTCTTTTTTGTGACTTGTTTTAGATGTATTGATAAATAATTATATTAATCTGATCACCTCTGTAACACGTCTTAATAAAAAAAAAAAAGAAGAAAGAAATCTAAAAGTAGCTTTGTTAATGTATGGAACAGGTTTCTCTGTGTTAATTATGAGGCTTCACAACAGCCAATTCATTTACAATAGCATAGTCAGGTAAATATGTCATTTGTGATTAGGTTTCATGCAAAATTGCAGGAGTCATTGTCTGGTAGAATTTCTAGGGTTGTCACAACATTTATTTGACAGCGCTTAATAATTTTGGATGAAATGTTCCTGGCAGAAGCTGCCAGTCATAAAATCTGTTTTCCCATTATTAATCAGTTATGTTCATGCTGGATACAGATATCAAACTTGTATGAATAATTTAATCACTTTCCGCTTTGCTGTGCAATTCCATATCTTGCAAATCCAGATTGAGATGGCGCTGGACTTGAAGTGTCAAAAGGATGTAATATGTATCTTTTCGTGGTGGGGGAAAAAGAATTAGTGAAAGCCTCCTGGAGAATGACAGCCTTTGTTATTTGTCTTTTGACTCCTTAGCAGACAGCTATCAGGAAGAAAGAGAAGTCACTGTGCACCACCGAAAGAAGAAAATATGTGAGTCAGACTTTCCCCTCCTCCCTCTTTTCCCCAAAGCTTGAGATCCCCCCCACAAAATGAAAAGGATCAAGTTGCTGTCACTGTCACCGAACAAACATAAACTTTTCTGGCACCTAATAAATAGGCAGTGTGGCATTGTTCTCAAAGCCAGACAGGTGTGTCTGCCTCAGTGATGATGGATTCCATTATTCTGTATGGAAAGCCTGTTGGCTTTCTTGTCATATGTTGTCACACATCTCTCTCCTGAGAGAGAAAGGTTTGAAAGATGGCCAAAAGTAATTACACAGACGCTTCCCTGATGCTGTTGCCATGTGTTTTCCTCTGCTCATCACCACTACAGGTAAAAAAAAATCTGTTACCCACAGCTATATTTCACAGGGAGATGAGCAGTGCAGACATGTTGGTGCTCTGCTGCTCTTCTTGCTGTGTTGATTGCTAGCTCATTAACCCGTCAGGTAAATTTTTCCTAGCTATGAACGCCAGTGTTGGGAAAGAGCCCTGGGCAGTTTTACTCATCACTAAGGTGGAGCTGGAGGCCCTGGTCTGGGCGTGTAGTGATGACATTATTTGCACCTGAATGGCAGGTACATCAACATCTCCTTGTAAACGTATCAAAAGGGAGACAGTGGCACCTTTGTTCTCCTCACAGCCCACTTGGGTTGCTGACAGCCCGCTGATTGATATTATCATGCTTAATGTCAGTAAATAGTGCCATGCCAGATAAAGAATCGGTTTCCTCTCGGTGCTGGAGAGCTCAATTATCTTTGTGCAGCTTGCCCTGGCACATACCGAAATTGGAGCCGGAAGTAGTCTTCCATTTCAGTCAGAAAGGGATGTGTGGCTTCTTCCTCACCATCTCCTAATCTCTGTCGCTGTCTGGCCTTCTCTCCTTGTCTCTGTCTCACTGGTTATTTTGATTCTGAGTGAGTGAGACTTAACTGGGAGGAAAGATAGAGCTTAAGTCAGTTGTAATATGTTAGGACAACTCTTGATTAGATTCTGTCAGAGTGAGGTCTCTCTGTGTCTCTCCTGCTTCAGTCTCCCCATCCTGGAACACTAGCTTAACAATGAACACATATCAGGCCACTCAGAAGCACTTTGATAAATTTGTTACCAAAATGAAACTCTTGGAGTGATGTTTCTTCTACATGTGATCCACCAAATGATCTAATTCCACCTCATTTTAGATGAAGTGTAGTCTCCTGCGAAGAACGGGCTGTGTTTTTAACGAGCCCCCTTGTAGAGGAGCCAGTGTATAAAACATGCAGACAATAAGCCTTTCTATAACAGTACAGTGGCCACCAAAGGTCTTAGAGACATCACATTGAAAAGGTTAAACACTGACAGTGAACAAGCGTAACATAGTGGGTATGCAACCTCCACAGAACAGCAACAAATGATGGCATTTAAAAAAAGGGGGTACAGGAGAAAAGCCATGGTTTTCTTCTATTTTAATTTCAGACGAGATAAAAAGAGAATATGCAAAAAACAGTCTGACTTGACAAGCTAGTACATCACGGTCACATTGTTTGGAAAAAATACACAGTATTGAATGCTTCTATATAAGTGTGCAATTCAAAGCCCCTGTCTCCATGTTTTCCTTGTCACCCCTCCCTACTTCAATCCTGTTACCCCCTACCCTTTGCTATTATGTTGACAGACTGAGCTGATATCCTCTGAGCTGGTGATAGATGCGTCATATCTTGGAGAGAAATGGGTTTGTCCTCAGCAGGTGTATGTGCAGCTCCGTCATCCTCTGCACAGACAGACACTCGTGACACTTTTCGACACTCTTTCCCTAATAGCACTTTGGCATGCAGGCAGAATCAAAGGGGGCATCTTTCACATGCAATTAGAGCAGAAAATAAAGATGATAAAGTGTGGTGTACAAAGCGAAGCTGGGGCTCACAAGGTTGTAATGAAAGGTGATTAGAAGTAGACCCCAGCCAATGAGCTCCAGAGAGCAGGGGAAACAAACTCACCCTGGTAGGATTCTCTCTTGAAGACACTATTAGACTATTATCAAAGGTGGGAGTGACTGACAGTCTCCGGTAGACATACATGACTCAGTGTGTAAGCATGTACAAGTGTTTGGAAATGAGAGAGAATATATTGGTTTGAAAAGAAGAAATTTTTCTCCTAACATGTCTAACGAATTTTTCAGTTAGTCGTGGTAGTTTTATCCTTCTTTTTCACTTTTATATGAGAACAAGAACCAGTAGATACTCTCAGACTTTATTATCACCCATGCCGAGATTCCAAGCAAGCTAATTTAATGCTAAATGTTACTTAATGGGTACCTGTATTGAATTTTCATTGCTAGCGCTTTCAAAAGCTCACGTATAATACTAGCAGTTCCGTCCAGCACCAGTAGTGACGCAGAGTCATTGTTTGTTTCTGATCAGCTGGGCTGCGATGAACTGGTCACTGACCCCGTGCAGCAGACACCGGTCTAAGATGACACATTATCGGCCAGTACTGGGTCTCGTCTCTAGGACAATGGTGGAGCGCAAAGCTTATGGCTACACAAACAACCAACGTGAACATGTGTTTTCCACTCAATCTTGCTCACTGACTGCTGCTTGTTTACTCACACTCGATCACCCACAATCAATGATGGTATGTCACTTATGGCTGGCAATGGCTGCTCCCCATAGGTTCTGCTGCCATGTGTAATTCACATAATACAAAGGTCCAGTGTGATGCACTTATGGTGATTTTTTACTGAATTTGTGCCTCTTTTGCTCATAAGTAACGCACAAAGCACAATTAATGTTGTAAGCATGACCAGTACTGGTACACTTTAAAATTCTAAAGGTCACAAACTGGTCAATGTAGAATCTTCTCTGCATGAATATATACGTGCATTGTCGTGTCACAACGCAGGACACTAACCACGGCTTGAGGGAAGAGCATATTGAGTCTTAGTAAATCGACCACAGATTTGAAGTCCATGCAATCCGTTCTCAGTTCTGTTTCAGAATCATAACTTACAGTTGTATGTTTCCTCCTCCGCCATTGTTGCGTTGTTTGTAGCTGCAGTTGTGCTGAAGATGTCACAATATCTTGCGACGCTATGACAACTGAGGGTGTACTACACCTGCAGCGTGCTGATGCCAAAACCAAGTCAACTGAAATTGTTAGTGGAAAGCGGCATTAGGCTGTATTCATTCTACACAATATCAGCCCATTATAGCCAGGCCCGTCCTTTCATTCACCCCAGGAGCAACAATTGATTGTTGTGTGCCAATGTCTGTCATCACTGAAACGTCTTATAATGTCATGACAGAAGGTCTGGCATGTTTTAATTTTCCACAGTGGGTTCACACACTTCTGTAACACTGGGCAGTAGGAGCACAGAGCGCTCTACCATACACACCTGTAAACATGGAGAAGAGAGATCATTACCTCCAGTTCTTTTTGAAGGATTGACAGCAGATACAGACCTCCTCAACAACCAAAGAATGGCTTCAGAGTCTTTACTATCTTTTTGGGTTTTTTGTTTTCAACCAGCCCATATTAAAGCGTATCAGTGTAAGTGCCAGTATCATACACATCGCTTTGGGCAGCAGTGTTTAGGCGGCTGAGGATTAAGAACCGCACTGATACATATGAAATAGTTATAAATTAACATTGCTGAGACTTCCATCACACATTGTCAACTGCAGTCCATCTGTTTTATTCTTACCTTTCACTATAAAAATCATAGAAACTGTGCCACTGAACCTAAATTCACTTAATACTATTTTATACTTAGGACACACTGACCATTGTAAGCAACAAAAAATTGTGGTCACAACTAATGTACGTTTTGCTTTCAAATGCATAGTATGTAATTTCTGCCACATAGGGGACTATTTTACAAAGCATGGGAGCATGGGCGTTGATTTCACCACCGCTGGAGAGGAAAATATCTGATCTGACTCAGGCACAAATCATGTTTAGAGATGAAGTTTAGCAATGCATATCCACATTAAGTCACTTCATTTTAATGACATTGCGGCAAGTAATGGTAGTTAATGAAATGTATAATAATTTAAAATTTAATGCTATGTTATTTAGTTTTTGGTTTTTTTTCCATTAGCTGCATCTTATAGTATCTTACAGTAAGCTACATTTCACATTTTACACTGTGTTTGCTAGATAAAATGGACTATTAAACTGAACAAAAAACCTTAAATTTGAGTGCAAATCTCCAAATTATATTACAAAAACTGTATCCTAACACTTTTTGTTGCTAAACTGTCGGTGCATTGATTAAGCAGCTGTTGCGATACCCTGCCTGTTGTTGATCTCTTTTCACTTTTTCATAATATCTGTTGTCGAAGGCTGCCAGCGTTCTCCCAGCCAAAATCTACCTCATTTCACTTGTAACTGAAGAGTATTTCTGCTGTGTATCTCCATCCCCACTTGTCCATCCTTAAAAACAGCCAGCTGTCCTACTGGGCGCTGAGCAAGTGAGTGATGGACATTTGTTTTACTTCTCCCTGCCTAAACTGAAGAAAAGGAGATCAATTCCTTTGCCTGCCATTGCCAGCTGTGAGTGGTTGTCAGGGTTGGGGTTAGTCCAGGGCCTGTTAATGGTGCTGTCGGTCTCAGTCAAGTCCTTGAGACTTCATGTCCCACAGAGACTCAGAGGCCTGAGGTTTGCCTGGAATTAAGCAAAAGGTGAATGAACACAAGTTTACCAAGGTTTCAGAATTGAAATCATGCACAGAATGAATTAGAAACCTATAAAATGCTGTTTTTTTTTTGTTGTTGTTTTTTTTTTAAGATAGTACACTCTTGCCAGGGTGAATACGTGGGACTAGTGAGTTAGAGAAAAGCACAGTTGTACACAATAATGCCTTGTGTGCCTTTTGCTAGGTGGATTAGATATTGATTATCATACCAAAAGCGAACCCCTCAAAAAAACAAAAACACATTGACACTGAGGAGGATCCCAGGGGCGTCCACAAACAAACAACACTAATTCAATGCTTCACTGACACAAAAGCACATTCAATCAAAGCGCCAAATAACATCCTTGTCAAGCATCTGGTAAATGGGTTATTTGGCACCTTAACAACAAGTTGCAGTTCAGCCTCATTCAAATTGTCAGCAGACACTACAGGCGCGCTGTCTGGGAATGAGAGGCTTAGCAAAAAAAACGGGGGCTGTGGGGGAGCGATGGGGCGGCTGGAGAGTTTAAGACCAGCACTGTAGCTATTACAGGATGTCAGAAAATGTGCTTAATTGAAAATGATTAGGGCTCTCGTAAAAGCCGATCAAGTCAGGGTTTTGGGAGAAAGCGCAATTGTCCCGTATAATCCTGCCTGCCGCTGTTCTTTCATCTGGATGAAGAGATCAAAAAAAAAGGGATTTGTAAAGGCCAGACCTCCCTGTGCCACAGCCACGGAGCGCAGATCCTCAGCTCTCCAGTATTCACTCTGCTTTTCAATTCCATTTCCTCTCTCCTGCGCACTTATTCTTCCTGAATGTGTTTCTTTTTTTTTTTTGCCTTTGTCTCTTTTTTTTTTGTTTTTTGTTTATTTTGTTTTTCACCCATCACAAGGTGCAGATCAGTGTACAACCCTTCATGGTGAGTGTGCTGAATGCTTACATTTCAGTGTAATTTAAGTAGCATTTAAAGGCAGGATGAGGGCTTCTATGACAGCATGTTTAGGGATGTTTAGAGATTGTCCTTCATTATCAGAGATCAAAGAAACACATGTAGGGACACACAAACACTCACCCACACACAAGCTATGGGTAGTGGTTCCTTGTCCCCCCCTTATTCATCTTCCAGAAAGAAAAAAAAAATCAAACAAGGATAGAAAGTAGTCTGAAAATGAAAGCTAGAGGGGCCTAGAGAGAGTCAAAGTGAGACACACATAAACATTCATAGACACATAGAGGAATCATCTGTGAGCTGAATGGATCTGTGTTGGGGGGAGTATGCTGCCCTTATGCCCTCCCTTTGAAGTGAGGCACAGGCCGTATGTACAGGCCCCAGAGAGGGGCACGTCTACATCCCCCCCATAGGTTTGCTGAAGGCAGCCGTCCGAACTGAGCACACAACACAGAGAAAAGAACGTAGCTTCCTAACCGAGCAGCTTTTTTTTCTTTATACACTTTTCATTAGCAGCACCAGAGAGATCTTTTTGAGCAAGGGAGTGCTGAGGGGAATGCAGCTCTCCATACTTGATTTAACGTCTGCAATGTTTTTAAGGGGATAAACCAGAGTTTGAGTGAATACTGTACTGCACGAGTGTTGTGTGTGATCTATACACTGTATAAAAGTAGAGGATTTGTCTACTGTGATGTTACCTGATGGTTTGTGGATGTGGGTGATGAGGGAAGCTAGGCTAACGCTACCACTATTTTACTAACGTCAATAAACATTGTCAAACATATGCATAACAAAATTCTGTGTCGTGTTAGTCTAACATCTGTAAAATTTTAACCACAAGCTCTCAAAAATGTGAATTAACGATGTTTTATTCAATAAATAGAAAGTCTGAAAGTCTGACTCAACAGGCAAGTGATGGTGGACATCAAAACCTAATATTAACCATGAAATCTTATTAACTGAGTGATTCATTCAGTTATTAGAGAGTCTACATAAACTGAGTGAAATGTATTAGTGCTTTTTCAAGTGGCCATCAGTGGTATTACATATCAGTAATACCTTTAAGTGACTTTCATTTCAAACTACAATTATTCTGCCATTTTGCACGTCAGATCTCATATTCATTAAATGGAGAAAAATATTGGGACACATCACACCTATAGTCTTGGTCAAATCTTGTCACAGTTTCACAAATTTATTCTTTGCATCGATAGGTGTATTTATCAAGAACTCTTTGAAAATGCTTATAATCATTCCTCAGTTTACCTCAGAGCTGTATTTGCAAAGTTTTGGCCATAATTGATTAGAAATATTGTCATGGTAAAAATGTTCATGGCAGTTGTTATTCATTCAGACAGTAAATGTTGAATCTCAAGTTGATTCAACATTGAAGGAACCAGATGGTAACTTATGGTTTATAATGATCATTTATGGCCAGATATCTAGATGTAGAACATGTAAAATAACTGTAGTGATGGAAAAAAAACGTGATCAAGTAAACTCATGTAAAAACTAACTCTGGAGCATTTTTACACATTTTATATAACAGTGGAAACCAATTTACCTCCAAAAACTTGTATTCCAATGATATTTATCACAATAAAAATTCATATTACGACATTTGTCATCATTGTTCTGGCCCCAGTTAGCAATGGAACACCTGTATTCAGTGTGTCCCAATAGTTTTGTCCATATAGTGTACCTGTAAAACAACCTAGTGGTCTCGATGAAGTAAGTCTTAAAGGTTGTCCATTAACCTATGAATGCTGTTAGGTGTCACTTTGAAAGTGATAGCATGCACATGTAGCTCATTCACATTGCCCTCTGAAAGATCTATAATGGTCTTCACTATTTATCTTAAGATTGATGTAAAATAAATCCCCCCCCTGAAAACAGCAACATGAGGGATGGCTGTTTAGTCCTAGTCTCAACAGTTATGTTTAAGTCAGTGGATGAAGAGGGATTGTGTCCATTTGTGTTGAGTGCAACTCCATTAACCTCTAGCCCGATTAGTGGGATGGAGGAAAAACTCACAGCAGCTGATTTCTGTCACTGTAATGTCACAGTGTTGTTCTCCGCTCTCATAGAACACTCCTTGTAAACACACACATGCGCTTTTGATCCGCGGCTCCCAGTTCACCCGCCCGCTGTGTACCGGGCTTTTCGGGTTGGGTGGGATTTCAGTGAGACGGTGTGTGTGGGGTCTGGTCTGGTCTGGTCCGGTCTGGTCTGGGCCACTCTCTCTCTCTGCTCTGGCCTCAGGGAATGTTTGGCGTGAGATAAGGCTGTGTTTGAAGAGGAGCTCCAGATGCTCGTATATTACAGGTTGTCTTGTCATGCCGCAGATAAAGCCTCAGAGAAGCTCCTGTCGCCGGGCTGTACCACACACAGACACACTCTCACAAGGAAGATAAATGTTTACAGGAGGTATTCACCCTTCGACAGTGTCATGCTGTGGACGGCGTGCCTGTCACAGCTCTGCCATTTTTAGGCTGTGGCTCTCGTCTGTAGCATCTAGATTTTGACAGCGTGTTGCGTATCACTTCTTATAAACATATGATTATATTCCACTAGTTTTGAGATATTTCTGCGATCAGTATGCTTCCCTTAACAAACTCTGACAGAAGGCTATACCTGTGAAGCACAGATGGGAAAAAAAAATGCTTGGCATGTTCTGGTTTCTGAGATTAAATTTTAGAGTAGAACGGTCTTTTCTCCTGCTGATAGGGTGATAATACGCACACTTTCTCTTAGGCTTTCCATGATCTTTCACACTTGGTGTAACAAATATATGGTTGTAATTTTCACTTTTTGATACAAGGTGACGCTGGGAATTTGTCTCACAGATGAAAATGTAGAGTCCTGTAGTGTTCACAGGACTGTCATGTGTTGCCTGTTTGATTGAAGCTTCTCTGGAGGTCAGGTTTTTACTAAATAGCTTAATGAGCTTAACATTACAGCTCAGTTATAATATGATAATAATAGCATAATGATGATAAAAAAGATATGACTACCATAGTAATAAAGATGGGTGTTTAATATTACCATGATATTAGATAGAAGCTGCTCTGACTAAATAATGAATTTCTAGAGTATTAGTGTAAAATAGAAGTGAATGTTGTGAATTTTAACATTGTAATGTCACTGAATGCCAAGGATATCAGTATTATACTGACAGCACACTGAAGTGTTGTATATTACCTCCTTCTTATAACATTACCAAGTCACCTTACTACAAATGTAATTTTTATTAAAAATATTGACCTGATATGAGCATTACATTTTTTTTATTGGTTTCCATATTATTGCAAAATATTACTATACAATTAATAAATAGTTTGACCTCAGATCTTTAAGTGTTTCTTTATTTTTGGTTCCTTTTTACATCAAATTCAGTCCAAACCCTGTTAGTTATCATGTTTTTATTCCACTGTTACCATTTATGAATACACTCTGATGTAAATTGCTACCGGTTGAAGCTGTTGTTTGAGTTTCCTGTCATACAACCTGTTGGAAAGGCTGTGTCCATGTCAGTTAATTGATTGTTGCTTATTTTTATTTTATTTGCGCATCCTGTGTGGTGTAATATGGAAGTGTCATCACATCTCCCTAAGGCAGTGATGTGTCCCTGCTTTCCATTCAACCTTGAATGAGGTTATTTTCTCACTAATCAGACAAGAGCTAGTCGGTTTGTATAATGCGGAGACGGGTTCCCCTTCGCCATTAAGTCATGTGTTTGCTAAAGTGGAATGGTATATTGCTCCGCATAAAACGTGGCATGTCTTCATTTGTCAGGCTCGTAGAGCTGTGAGACAAACGATGTTCAGAGTGTATGTCTCAGGGCCCTCTGAGACCACAGTTGAGCGGCTGCTCGCTGGTGCGTTTCTCATGCTAATGTCATGGTCTCCCAGTCTATCTGTCACCCCATTACGCTAACATCATTATGCACAGGGGCCTGTCTGTGTCATTGAAAAGAACAGAATCATTCCTGTCTCATTTTGAAGCAAATTGTTTGGGGAACATTTCTCTTTTTTTCTTCTTCTTTTTTTTTTTACAGTGGTAATGGTGGGCCAATCATCTTGCGAGGCTCCAGGTATGCAGATGAATGAATAGCTATTTGAGCTGTTTGGTGAAAGGAGTTTTTGTATTATTCATGAGAGGGATGGTGTGTCTGAAAGAGAAAGTGTGTGTGGTGTGTGTGGGTGTGTGTGTGTGTGTAGGGACCAATGTGTCTCTATCAAACAGTTGGTGTACATAGATCACACTATGGATACATGAATGCCTAAACCTGTGGAAGACACACTCATCCATAGTTTTAACAGTGGATGTCAAAGGTCACTGCTTTCAATTATAAATTATTCACTTTTTAGAATATTCTACAAGCAGGTGTCTGGCTGCTTGGAAAACAATTTTGCAATGTATGATTAAAAAAACAGGACATAACCACTGTCCCTGTAGAGCCATGCTTAGCCCAGACAACATGGCATTATTTCAGTGTGTGATCAGCTAAGTGTTTCTGAGTGTGAACGCTCTGATCTGATCTCTCCCCTCTCTTCACTTGATATCTTTTCATCTCATCCAGCGCAGGTTCAAATCCGGGTTAAACCTTTGTCTCAGCCTAAAACTCTCAGTCTTGGCAAACAGTGCAAATTCCAATCTGTCAGCTCAGCAGATTCCTCATGTTATTGTGTCAGTTACCTGCCCGTGTGTTGTTTTCTGTTCTGCGGGTGGGAGGTATGCTAGCCATGCACCTACCTGCTAATTGAAAAGCCTCAATCAGCTATAGTCTAACTGAGGAGACAACCCTGAATTCCTGTAATTGCCGTGGTGACGGTGCTTGAGCAAGAAAAAAAACAGCTGTTCTGTGTCATCATTTGCACAACGTTATGAATAGGTTAATAAAATAAAATACTTTAATTATAGCTTAGTTGCCATGTTGTTAATGGTGCCAGTGTGGCTCAATTGAATAATCCAGTTTCTACTATTAATTATCTGAAAGTGAACTTGTTTAAATGAAATTTTACAGCCCCTTGATAAAATTACAGCTAGAGGCAATGTAATGATAGACAGACAAAGGCCATGCACGAATTATCATAAACTATTAGCTTGTTTCCAAAGGGTTTTATGTTAATCTTTTAGCGCTTAAGTACCCTGCAATTAACATATCAGGAGGAGCTGCCTTCCAGCTAGGCTTGCAAATTGAAGTGCTCAGATAAAAAAGCTATTGAGATGAAACCCTGAAAGAGAAGAGGGGCTATCGCACTGAAGTGTGCTGGAATTTTTACTTGTGTGTGTCTGTGCGTGTGTGTGTGCGCGCACTCCAGAGCGCATCTGTGAGAGAGGTAGAACGACAGAGAGACTTTAAGAGTGAGAGACAAAGAATGAGTGAAAAAGAGAGCAAGATGCCGTGAGAGTGTCTGTGATCAAGGATGTATAACAATTCCATTATCTCTCTTGGGTGATGACATGAGATGTCTCATTCAGGCCTCTTCGCCTTTGTCTGATGCTGCACAGTGCATGAGCTGTAGAGGGAACGTAACGGCTCTCATTGGCTACGATGGCGGCATCTGATGGAATGTGTTTACATATCAGGCTAGTGGCTTGATATGTAAATGCAGCATGTTGAAAAGGCTACAGGGAGATATGGTTCATTGTTAGGTCTTCACAGACTGTGTTCCTTTTTATGCTAAGCACAATTGTATTCACTGAGTGAGCATCTTGTAAACCGCCCGTTGCCTTTGGTAGGTTAAACCCACAAAGGAGACCATGCTTTGGAAGATATGCATGTTTTATAGGGTAATTGGCAGCTCTGCTTTGGTTTGTGTTCTTTGTTCTCTACACATTGCAGTTGACACCGTTTACTTTTGCTATAATTAAATGAAAATACCCATAACACATGTATTATGAGTTCAGAGGTTTTTTTCTGTTAGAAATGGAAGAAGTGAACTGTATTCCTTGGAGTATTAACCTCATTTTTTAAACAATTTATTTTATGCTCCCATATATTTTTTAATTATGTAATGTTATTAAATCTTTTGCCAAGTTCCCAGAATAATTAGCTAATAGCTTTTGATTTGGCAGCTTTTTCTATCAGCACATATCAAGTCATTCCTGCTGCAGAGAGTAATTCACATGTGTATGAGAATAATGTATTGTAAGACCATTACACCTGGTGTTCTGTACATTCTAGCGCACATCAGTCCTGACTCAGTGAAACCTTATTGCCCATAGAGCACTGTGATATTTTCCTCCATCAACTAAAGATAGATGATTCCACTGAGGCCTTAATCTCGTGTTAAAGATTTGTTGGCCTCTAGAAGTCAGGCCTAGCATTGAGATGCCTCGCCTGATTTATATTCACTGGCATAGAAGGAGAGCCAAGTGCACTATCTGCAAAGCAGATGCTGCAGCAGCGCCCTTGTATTAGACCTTATATTTCACCTGAAATAAAACCCACGAACAAGGTCACGTCCTCGAACCCTTTTTTGTCCCTCCCCCTTTCTGTCTTTCTTACTCTGTTTTAGGATGCCAATATTATCTCTACACATTTATATAAGTCTGATAATAGATAATGCCTTCATTTAAATAAACTGTCATCCTGGAAGATTTTAATTTCTTTGAGAGCTAAATATGAGGCCAGAAAGCTTTGAAAGAAATAGGGTCCTCAGCTGGGCCAAAATCCTGACAAACACCGCCTTCAAATTCTTGTCTGTCAGCCCCTGTAATTTATGAGGCGGAGATTACAAAGCTACTGATACAATAAATTAAGCTGATGGACAGAATTATGCCCAGTGCTTCCTGCTCTCCCCAATGACGCACACTAACTTAGCACTGGCTGACAATGAGTGTGATTTACCACCCGGCAGAGTGGAGAAGGGAAAACATTCACAGGCAGAGGCACCCAGGCCTCACTTTGGCCCACAGCCTAGTGAATAAAACCCTGCTTTAATTCACCCACAAACGTGTCGCCATTAAAACACTAAGAATAGGGATTGCAGATCATAAATACTCCCTGATTTATTAGCTAACAACAAAGAACATAAGTCTAGCCAAGGAGAGGGAGATTGTTTGACAGAATGTTGTCAAGGAGAGAAAGAAAGAGGAAAAACACACTCATTCTCTGTTTCTCACTCACTAACACTCTTAGCTAAATCTGACCGGGGATGTAGCCCAGCCCTATCTCCTGCAGCAGCGTAGGAGCAGATGTGTCTGCTCTCTTCTCAATGTGTGACAGACAGAAAAGATAAACAGAGAGAAAAGCAGTAAGAGGAAGAGAGGAAGAGAAGCGGGAGGGAGGTAAAGAGAGCAGGAGCTGGCACGGCCCTGGCTAATTTATCTCGCTGAGAGACAGATTAAAGAGAGAGGAGAGTGAAACAAAGTTCCACTGGCTTAATCAGCGGACAGCCTGCTAGCAGAAGACGTGATAAATCAGAGCGAGCTCAGTCCAAGAGAAAGCCTTTGCTCCGGGAGGGAACAGGAGACATCCTCAGCCAAACAGCAGTATCTTTTACATGAACTGTTGTGAATAGGGTCTGGTGAGCTGCCTCTGTGTATGCTTGCAATCGATACTCATTGCTATTGTTTGAACAAACATTGTTATACAGTAGCTTTCTGCTTCTACTTTGTTCCAACACTGTTATTTTTAGCTGTGGCTGAGCCGTCGTGCTCGGCGGTGGCGTTGTGTAAACAGGACAAAGGGACATGAAGGGCCGTAACGTTTCCCCTCGGTCTTTTCTGTGCAGCCGTGTCTTTCTTTAGCTCGGAGTCTGACAGGGGACTAACCTAGGGGCCTAACCCAGGAACAGGAAAAGGAGCTTAGATATCCCTGTGTCATTAGTTCACCACGGGGTCACAGCTGGGCCACTCATGGCATGATTACACCTCTTGATTTATCTGCTTTGGAGCCCAAACACAGATAAATCTCCGAGCTCATCCCCGCCGTGGGATCCTTACTGTCTGATAAACGGCCCAAGCTGAATAAACAACCGCCACCCCCCACCCCCACAAACACCCAAGCACTCATACATTATGAATAATTCATTCAGATTGCGAGCTCTGTTAAATGTGTATATTTTGTATCTTAAATGGCAAAGGTGCTTCTATGATCTCTATCCAATCCTCCGTGCATGTCTTTGATGAAATACTAGAGAGGCAGAGGTTGGCGGACATTTTGTTTGCCGGTTGTAAACTTTATTTCCTCGCCCCGGCTGTCGTCCTCTAGCATTTTCACATAAATATACTTTATGCAAATATGTCACGGGTTAGTCTGCACTGCAGCTCCTGTGTAGATATTGGCCTGTCTGCGACTTTATGACAAAGTTTAAAATCATTCATTACAGTGACCCCCGCGGTAAATTCACTTAGTGGAAAATTGCCCCGGCTCTCCTGTTTGGTGTGTAGATGTGATCACGAGTGCATTTTTAACTTAATTAATTGGCCGTTTCTGTTGACAAGAAATTTATGCAGTAATAATTTGCTCGAAATAGATGCAGAGCGCAGGAAATGAGATATCCATCAGGGTGCTTGTGTTCCGCCAGCTGCACCACGGCTAATATGAAAGTATTTCAGGCTGCTCAGACCCTGCTGTTTGCGCAGTCAAGATTATATATACCCACGATCCATTGCCTGCCTCAGAGGCGCTCATGGAGGTCTATGATAACAAAGACTATGTGATTTATGGCCTGCTGTGAAAGCAGAACTTGATGAGATTAAACAATTTCATAGCACGAGTGTTTCTCAGAGGGCCTTCTGATTTGTGGCAGGAACGCCGACAGTAAATCAGGTTTATATATCTGAAAGCATGCTCAGCAAAGGAGTGCAATTACTGTTTAAGACAGCTACTTTTTATTTAATTTTTATCCCTGGTTTGTCTCTTTTATTCCTGACCTGTCACACAGCCACTCACCTTCATAAGTCCTTCTGAAGGCGCTGTTGAAGAGAGGAGGGGAGGTGAGGAAGGCACGGTGGCACAGGCCCTCTATCTCCCCTCCACAGCTCGCAGAGACACAACAATAACGAAACCAGGGGACGGCGACGGCCACCGGCAGAACTACACGGGCATCCATAGAGCGGGGGGAAGCACTCCATTTTTAATGCATTGTTTGCCTGCTGCTCTGTCCCTGTCTGGGTAAATGGAGTAGGCAGAGTGTAATTAGAGAGCTGGGCTTTGCTCTGTGCCATAAAGATGACATGGTGTAATGATACAGCTTACAGGCCCGCAGAGGGTTCTGTCTCACGACGGAGGATCGGGGTCGTTTGCCTGTGACTTATGATAGGTGTGGAAGATGACAGTGTTATCATTGCAACGTGGAACTCAGAGATGTGGATGGGGGAAATTTCTCGTGAAAGGTTGTCAGGGCAAAGAGGGAAACAGAGACGGAGAGAGAGCATATGAATCATCTGTGTTTATACATAGTTACATATGATTTTGGGGAAAGTTTGTCTTTATTGTTTGCATTTGTCATTCAATGAGCCACTACCGGTCTTAAAAAAACAAACATTTAAAATATGCGTTTTAAAATCAGCTTTCTATACTAAACAAACATAGCTTAATTTGATTGAAATATTATATATTAAATCAGTGAATATTTGCATTTCATTATGGCCAGACTTCTGATATTATGCTTTGTTTGCATCATTCAAGAGCACTTGTGTTCTAATCAACAGATCAGCTTGTGTTTGTGCGCATGCATGTAAGTACGTCTGCATTAGTTTATGGTGCATTCACATAATGAGACTGTGCGTGTGTGCTTTTCAATGTACGCGCACTGTACTTGCGAACTTGTGTGTTTTGAAGTTTTGGTTAAATGTTTCACGGTTGTGTGTCTGTGTCCTTGGGTGAAGATGTGAGTTGTGCATCTGTCTGCATCATCCCATATCTTCCCAGAAAACATCAAGAGATCTCATTATTTCGACACATCTCAGGTCCCCCCCCCCCTCTCTTTTTTCTTTCCGTATGCCTTGAGTCAAAATTAGTTTTCATTCCCTCTGTGATCTTACTGACTGAAGCCGGCTCAAAGTAAAGAAAATCGCAGTCTTCGTAGCGGGGCTGAGTCAAACACATACTTCACACAGCCGCAGTCTGAGTTAAGCATTGCTAAGTAACCTTCACATTTCACTCGTGTGAAGAGCTAATTTCCTTTAAGTTCACATGTCACTTTTTGTGGCTCTTTTTGTGAGTCCTCTTCAAATGTCTCTCGGCGTCTAATTGCATAGGAAACATTCTAGACAAGCCGGTGTGACAGGCCCGCTCCGAGAGTCTTCAATTATTAAACATCCTACACTCTAGAAAACAGCTCTGACGTTAGCTACAGCCCCTAATCGGAACAGAAAGCCTCATGATATGTCACACTCCTGAGTTGCTGAGGTTCTGTCTGTGTGTGAGTGTGTTTGTGTAGTTTGGGTTAAACAAGGAAAGATGAAAATATTTAGTTTTTCACCAGTTAAATTAAAGCAAAAGTCTGACAAAAATGATCACAGGTACATCAAAACATTCAGGGCTTCCTTTTTTCTAGTCATTGTATAAACGCAAAAATATGTATGGTATTGCTATGGTTTTTGTAAAAAAAAATTGAAAACTATAATATAGATACTGCAAAGCAGAGTTAATTTTAGTCATTTTAAGTTTGCAACTTTGATTCTTCAGGAATGGAAAAGGTCACACTAGAATGAGAAATAGCCTCAAGCTAATTGTAATGTGTACCTGTAATGTAGGCTTACATTTCCAGTTTGAATCACTTATTGCACTTAATTCCGCGAGACACTCAAAGAAAGGTCGAATGACTTTTTCAGATTTTAACCTGAAAAACAAACAGAGCCTTATTACCATCTATGAGTCACTGCTATGGATGATTAACGTCCAGTAGCACTCAACCTTTGGCTGTCTGCAGCTCAGACGCACACAAAACGGCGGTGTTCGCTGTTGCTAGTTTGCTCCGTGTGCCTTGTGCCCCGAGCAAAACATCTGAACAGTTGCTCTTGTGATCAGTGATCATATGATACATTTACTCAGTGCGAGTTCATTGGAGTAGAACTGGTAAATCATTAAACACACGCTCAGCAGTCGTCCTGCTGAGCAAAAGACTGCTGTACTACCCACAAGAGCAGGCACCATTACATCGAATGTTCTTCCCCCTGCCATTACCTAAGAAAACAGAATTAATACTTTTCATACACACAACAGCAGTTTAAAACACATAATCTTTCCTCTACTTCCCTAGGCCACAATTATCAAGGTCAAAAGGAAAAGAAAAAAAAAATCCCTCGGTGGTAATTTTCACCAAGCCAAATATGATACTTTTAAACCTGCATATAATAAATAATTCATTATAACCAATATAGATTTTTTTTCCACCACTATCATTTGTGAATACTTGCATCTTTTTTTATTATACTTTCATTTGATAACTGCCTCCAAATTATGCGCAAAAGTCATGCGCATATCTATGAGTCTGAGCTTCATACTCAGTCTTTGAGAATGAATTAGAACCTTTCTCATTTCATCATTGCCATTCCATGCCGTAAGTCGCTGCAAGCTGGTGCTACTTATTTGTTTTTCTCTCTAAAAGTGTTGTATTGTTTGTAACCCCTAACTTCAGAAGTACAAGACATGAATGATAAAAAATTCTATCTAGTGAAGAAATAAACGTGTCATGCCAGCATTAAATGTTGACTCAAATAAGTTCACAAGTTGTGTCTCCTCTGATCTGTAGCATGATCAGAAAGCAGCACCAGTTTATAGAGACAAGACGTGAAAAAAGTTCCATGCTCAGACACAAAAGAAATATTTTGATATAGACCCAAAGAGAAAACATATCAAAAGACATTTTTATACATGTCTTTTGCAAGCACAAAAAGCAGAAATGGTGTCAAGAGAAAACAAAACAGAAGGCTTGTTTCTTCCAACAATTGCTTTAAGCTACAAAAATCTCCTTGAGTCCCTAGCCTCCCCTCAATGTCAGCCCCCCCTCCCCTCAGCCTCCCTCCCTCCCTCTGTCTTTCTCTTCTTCATTTCTCTCTTTCCCCTTTTCCCTCTGTAAGGCAGGACAGGGCCCTCTTTGCACCCTGATAGGTTGCGGGCTGATGCTTAGCAACAACATTCCTGTGCCCTAAGTAGCAGTAAGCCTCTGGCTGAACTCTTTGATGTGGCTGTCAGGCCACATTTATTTCCTTTTAGCACTTTGTCTACTTGTCCAGATGTATAAGGAGATAAAAAGGGCTGGTGTTTACACTGGTCTCCCTCTGTAGCGCGGCTGTAATTAGATTGTATTGCTGGTCAGTCTTAAGGAGGGAGGTGAGGTGAGGCAAGGCAGGAACCAGCTGTGTCAGGATGAGCTAGTAAGGGTAACACCCCAGAGCTGGGCTGCAAGGAGGAGCAGAAGAACTTTGTATACATAGCAAAACATCGCCAGAGTTTATGTGCTTTTACGCGGGCAGCTGATGTCGCAATCACATCTAGATCACTTCCGCTGTAATAGAACATCCATCAAGATTTGAAATCAGGAGTGGAGCTAGCAAAACTTAGCAAACTTTGTTGCAGTTCTGCATGTGAAAAACACCCAGGTACACGTCAGCCTTCTCCGACTCACTTTTCGGTATCTCATATCTTCAGGATCCCCACTGTGGAGGTGGTTGTGTGTTCCAATGTGGCTCTCTTGGTGTTTTGCTTTCTTCTGACTTTCCATCCCTCTGCAGTTTCTCTCTCTCTCTCTCTTGTTCTTTCCCCCCTCTCTCATGGTGATATGTTGGAAGTAATAATCACTATTGCCTCTGGGTTTATCAGCATTTATTCGCATAACAACACAGAAAAGGAGAGGACAGACAGCACTGGTGTGATGTATTATCCAGTATGGGAATCATCTTTCATAATGACATCCAACACAGCTTCGTCTCTCTGCCACCACCCATTTCTCTCTCTCTACCTCTCACACACACACGCACACACTCTTCCTTTATTTCTCCCTCTCTCTCTCTCTCCCCCTTTTTCCACTCCCCTCTGTCCACCCTTTATTATCAGAGAATCCATGGTTCTCCCCAGCCTGTAAATTTGTGCCGCATTATCATAAGCTGTGGTGATAACTCACATTGCACAGAGACAATAATGATGTGAACACTCAGCATATGCCCCGGGCCCAGCAAATTAAAACAATGCTCAGCTTGATGAGCAGACTAATCTGGACAGCGGAGAGACTCAGAGAGGGAGAGAGGAAAAAGGGGGTCTAGGAGGATCTTAAATAGATGACACTGCAGCACCTCCCTCTGTTCAGTGTAGGTACAGCCTGGAGGAGCCGGGCAGAAAGACAGGAGGCAAAGAAAGGGGCAATGGAGGAAGAATCTGTTTTCTGAGGATTTTTTTTTTTTTTTGTCTAAACTGTCCACGTTTATATGGACAAGGACTATATTAAGCTAAAATGCATTTAAGGAGGAAACGGTATAAGAATAAACAAACCCTGCTTTTTTAGGGCTATGTGTAAATATGAATCTGGTGACACTGTGTGTATCACGATACAGAGGTTGCGATTCACTATATTGTTATATGTTGAAATACTGTAGCAAGGAGATGTATAACATTTTTTAGTATCTAGTTTAAGGAAATTTGCTCCTGCATCACGAACATGCCACCTCATCTAAATATGAGTTTTGGGTTTTTTTGTTTTTAAAGTAGCCTTTTAATACAATAAAAACATATAAATCTGTAGTCACATCCATCACAGTTCAACATTTATTTGAATTAGTGAAAAAATTCAAGCTTGTATAACTATAGTATCACATAACATAACATGGTGACACTCCAGTGTATTGATATTTTCTTACCCCGCAGTGGTTTTATTTTAATACTTAAGACCTTGACCAAAAGTATCATCATGCTCTATCTTGCATTCAGAATCACATTTTCATTGTATTTAGAATTATTTCAATGAATCAATAATCAATCAGTCCTCCTAAACCAATTATATTACAAACCTATGATGGGAATACTCCACTGGGTTCCTTAATTTCATAAACACGCTGCTTACATTTCTCCTGGTCAGGTCATTGACTAAAGTGAAAGATGTGGAGGGCGTATGGAGAAGAAGGAGGATCAAGACATGGGAAAAGCTGTCTGATTGATGTTCTTTGGGAGGGGTAAAATGGTCGCGCTGGATAGGACGGGAAGTGACAAGCACAGATGTTGAATGGGTTGGCTGTTTGATCAGCAGGCATGATACTGAGGAGGTGAAGTGGTGGCGTCATGCATGGAGCAGGGACCGGGTGGGTGGTGATACTGACAAGGCGAGGCACCTTTGAGAGGCAAGGTGACTGACGTCCCATAGGGCTAAAGGCGCGGTGTGGAGGCGGACCAGTATCCAGCTCACCAGGGCAATCCTCCTCCCCCTCCTCCTCCTCCTCTTCCTTTTTCTTCTTCTTCTTCAACCTAGTCTGTGGGTGGTGGTGTTAATAATGTGGCAACAAGGAAGATTAATTGTAGGCAAGCAGCAGGATTAGTACTGTGGTACAAGGCAGGCCAGAAGAGGCCCAGCCTTGTGATCTTTCATGCAGTCCAAGAAATGAGGCGCGCAGGAGTTGAGCTCTGTGGAGGCACCAAAAACTGGAGGTAGATCAAATAAAGAGGGATCACAGTTCCTGTCATTAAAGCTGAATCGCACTGTCTGATTGTATTCCTGTCACTGACAGGTTATTGACAGATAAGGCAGTTCAGGACTTCTGGGTCGCTCGTTGCATTAAAAACTCAACTCAGTAACTGAAAAAGCAAAGCAGTGTGTTTACATCATGTTTAGCTTTAACTTCAGTCAATACTAACAGTCAGACTAGTTTTGTTGTATGGGTTTATGTAAAAATTTGCCTCACTGATCCTGGTTACAAACAAGCAAAAAGAAATCTGTCCTTTAGTTGACCACTACAGGAAGTCAGGGCTGAGGAAAGGTAGTAAAGACCTCTTATCTGTAACAATAAAGCATAAATACATGATAGCTGACATCTCCTTCTCAGTACCTTTAGAGTACAAAAGCTGATTATTCATTTAAGTGCTGCTAATTTTTTTATTTAGATAAAATATTTTGATTAAAGCTTGTGTTTGTACACATGCTCAGCTGAAAGGTTGTGTCCCACCAAGTTAAGGACAGAGAGTCGTTTTCAGTGTTTGACAACTATTAGCAAAAAACCCCAGCAAAACGCAATAGCAACTGCTCTCATTGCACAGTCAGTGGACATCCGTATTAGATGGACTACTTCAGAAAACCCCAGAAAACATAACCTGAAAACTGTAGAAGACGAATACAAGTCTAATACATGTTTTGGCTTCAGCATATAAACCACACAGATGTTTATGGGTTTAATCAAAGAATATATGAATGAATATTATATTGTGTTTTTTACAGCAGAGCCATGTCAAAGACAAGGCAAACACTAAAACAGGCAGTGATGTCAAAGTAACATCCCTACGCCTTATGAGGACCATGCAGGCTATGCTTCAGGCTCACACGCATGGAAATAAAGATGAAAATGGAAATGACAAGAAGTTGACTTGTTTCCATAGATCTCATTGAGTCAGCTGATTCACATGTTTGTTTTTGCAGAGGTTGGTTTATATGAACAAATTAAAATCAGTGCCTTCAATAGCCTGCTTTTTTCAGTTATCTGTCAAGTAAAACAATATATTACACAACATCAAATATCAAACAATATATCATCATTGTGGCATATGTTGATAAGCCTTACAGAGAAAGTGTCAGTAAATGAATAATAATTATGAATAATATATAATGAGTCGTAATTACACACATTTTTGTTAATTGTGCTGCTCCAAAACCCACAAGAAACCTTATTCTTCTGTACAACAATTTACTGCAAACATGTATAGAAACTGATACACAAAAAACTGAAATATGCAATCAATGTATATAATTAAATATTGGGATTAGAATATGCTACGAGCCCCAAGTTTGGGATGTAGTGGCCTTTTTTTTTTCTCTGGGTCATGTCCTGGAAACCTCCAACTGTCTGCTTTTGTTCCCATATGCTGGCAAATCCACATCCTAGTGGAAAGTCCTGTACACTATGTTCTTATTTTGGGGCGTGTTTCTTTTACTTCTTGCGTTACACATTCCACTGAAGCACAGTATACATATAAAGAGTGATTAGTGATGTTTCTTAACAGATTTCAGCCACTCCAGAGGCTGAGAGCAGCAGGTCTGCTGTCAAAACAATATTTCTATTTGAGACTACTTTAAAAAAAAAAAAAAAAAAAAAACACCATCCACAAGCATACATGTAGTAAGGTCTCAAAACAGGCTTATTTTGCCATTTTTCTCTTTGGTGTAATATGAGACACATGCTGGCCAGACCTTAATGCCTTTCAGAGATGCTATCTGAAAGCACATTATGTGATCGTTTTCAATTCACAGTGCTCTCTTTGCCCATGAAGAATATGGTTCCATTTAACAGTGCAGACCATTCCATTTCTCAAGGTTATGCATGGGCATGTAGAGGAACAACAATAAAAGTGGGAAAAATGCAGCTCCAAACCATCTCTAATATGTATTTGTCAGTTGAGTCTCTTGCTATGATTAAAGGCCCAGTGAATTCCTTCCTGCAGGAAAGGAAAGTATTTCTGCAAAGGCATCAGATATCGCTGTGTCATGATAAACTGCCTGCTCCACTAGCTAAAAGGCTAAGGGAAGAAGAGGATGTTTTGGACCTTGAAAGTGCACCAAAGAACAACAACACAAGAAACTCTTGACCTGTTTTGGGAGTGTGTTGTGATATCTTGGCTTCTGTTTTCTCTTCATTTTGAGGCTGCATTTGCCAAACTAGTTTAGCCTTAGAACATTAGTCATGACTAACAGTCATTCTCCTTTTGTAGTGAGGAGTTTGTGCACATATTTGCCAAGCATTTTAAAGATTTACCACCAATTCAAGATAGACGTTTTTGGCTGAGATGCGTTTTAAAATGCAAATGTCATTTATTTGTGGGATTGCCCTCACAGAGCTGCACTGCATTTGGCTGGTCAGAGTGAGTGACGTGTACCCTTTAGTCGACCGCTGCCGGAGGTCATGGCCGAGTGAAGGTCAAGACCTCTTCGCCCTAACCAGGCAGTTGATCAGATCATCAAAGCCGGGGCTGTATCTCTGTCCACCATATGAGAAACGATAAATCCTCACCTGCCACATTATGTCATAAAACAGGAGGACTGCTTCTCACATTTCCTGAACCAACCCCATAACAGATTCTTGAGATTCTGAGTTAGCTAAACTCATGAATACCTGTCAATTTATCATTAAACTTGCCTTTGCTTTCTAAATAACTCTGCCTTTTCTGTCTTTTTCCTAGACACCTAATGAAACCATATCTGATAGTAACCCACTGCCCTACACTCCTTTACCCCGAGGGTCCAGAGATCCCAGGAACCACAAAGGTAGGAAAAATGTTTTCTGACTTCATAACCTTTGAGTTAGGCGGTTTATAGAGATTTAATCAAATATTCTCGCTATAAACAAGAGTCAGTGAAATATATTTGTGCACGTTCAATCAAAAGCACAGCCCATGGATTATGTAAATATAAGTCATAACCCTACAGCTGCAGAGAGTGGGAATGTATTGAATATGAGACTGTTGAAGTTATGTTATCTATTCTTATTGATCTCATCTTATCTCTTGATGCTTTGATAGTGGGAATAAATCTGAGTAATCTAGGTTAACTCTGATCTGAACGTATGTGTAGGAGTACACAGCACTTAGACAAGATGAAGCGTCCTTGATCTGTTGATACCAGACATTGATTAGCCCTTGACAGTTGATGCAATTGTGCGGCAACTGGTCAACTGAAAACTCTAGGAAGAATACACTGTGTATTGAAAAAACATTGTACTACTTCAATCATTAATCTCACCAACGCATTTTAAGCCAATTCTAAGCAGTCTAAATATATAAGATGCACTTCATAAATATTTTTTATTGGATAAGTTTTTGTAAAGTGCACTGAAAGTTTTTATTTAGATTCATGGATGCCTACCGCTAAGTATTTCAAGAAGCATTTTTAAACCTATAATATCACCATGTTGTCACTCTTTTTCTTCACTTCCTTTTACACTTTATCGTCCTTCATCTGTGGCATCACCCCGCCTTGTGATCAACAGAGCGTTAGTAATTGTTGATGTGCACACACTCATCAACTGTACAGTATATAAAAACAAAACATTAAAAGTATGTCATCAAATTTCAGAATGTATTCAACTATACATGTATATCTGAGACAGTTTGATTGAAAATGAATTAGCAGCGGAAATTATACTGAAATTGAACATATGACATGATACACTTTTATATTGAGACCACATTTATCTTAAACCTAATATGTTGTTAGGTTGTCAAAAATATAAGAACATATGTAACATAATAATCCTAGTAAAATGTGTACATGTACACATTGAGAGGTCCATTTGATTTTTCTTCAAGACCTCCAAACCCTATATGTAAAGTCATTACATCACATCCAAATGACTGTCAATGAGGTTCAGGTCTGGCCTCTGTGGTGTCCAGTCTCATACTCCTGAACCACTCTTTTACAAATTTAACCCAATGAATCCTGGTGTTGTCATCAGGGAAGAAAAAACCCACTGATGTTCAGCCCTGGTCATTCAGTATATATTCAGTATATTCAGGTTCAGTTGACCTAATGTTTTGGACACATGACGTTACTGTACCTAGACCTGATCAGCTGACACAACCCCAGGTCATAACACTGCCCCCACAGGCTGGTACTGTAGGCACTAAGCATGATGGGTAATCACTTCATCTGCCTCTTCTCACCCATCACTTTGGAACAGGGTCAGTCTGGACTCATCAACCACATGACCCTTTATGCTTTCTATCAAACTGATGGTTGTTTAAGAAATGCATCAGTTAGGTTTAGAATTATTAATTGCAGTCACTAATAATTATCCAGTGGGAGGCTCTTACCTATTAACTGGGTTAAACTGAGTTTTTCGGGGGGGGGGTTTTATACATTTTTTTGTACATACTATCAAGACGTGAAATTGCTCCTTTCCTAATCAGTTTGACGTGTAGTTGGCAGGATGTATATTTACATGAATATTTTCACTTGTATGTTATTATATATATTCCTTATATTCATGAATATATTTCGATACAACACTGTGATAGTTTAAAGAACGTGTAAAATATGAGACTTTGTGTTTAGATCAAATCAGGTCTTCTCAACGCTTCCAGTTCTTGTATGAGACACAGTCTGTCTTCTACAATGCAAACCTGACTCCTGATAGGCTGCCTCCCACAGCCGTGTCATAGCGGGTCAATAGTGAACATCTCTACCCTACGCATAGTGGGCCCCCTACCCACAACCCCTGTTTAAGGCGCCAAGGACAGATCTGTGTTGTGAAATCTGTCCGGTGGCAGTTCTCAGTGGCTGTGAAGACCGGAAGAGCCCTGTGCTTTGTCAAAATCAGACCTGGCTAAGAACAGTCCATTTAAAGGTGAGGGGATCCGACACATGAAATATATTTCCTTCCGTCTGAGATCTCAGCAGCAGTGACAGTCTCCATTTGTTATTTTTATGATGCGGTGCTGGAGTCTTAGATAACAGAGCCCTCATCTTCGCCCTTCACCTCCTTTTCTTGTCCCTGCCTCCAGCCTCTACCCCTGCTCTTTTTTTTTTTTTTCATCTACACTTGTTAAACATACTTGTTTTTTCTATATGTGTGGGAGACTGTCACAGTAACTGCTCTTACAAAGAGAACAAAGCTTGTGGCAAAGCAGTGGCACAACAAAGAACATTTTTCACACAGTAATTCCAAACACCCAAGCTTTGATGGAGTTGAATTTCGGATACAAACAACTGGGGTGTAACAATATGTTGCATAATGCTGCATTGTTTAAGGCAGCAGTCTTTGCTATGCTCATGAAGAACTAAACAATTTACTATGCACTTTGTGTCAAAAACTGTAATAGTAGTATACTCTGCTTTTATCACCACAACCAGTTGTTTTGCTTTTTTGCATTTTTTTTGCTGTAATGTTGACAAATCACACTCAGATTACATACGCTGTCATGAAATTTGTGAGTTTGTGTGGTGGTATTTTTCAGTACAGGGATAACTTCGAGCTAACTGGCTGGTGTTGCGCAGTGTTACCACTGTAGAGGCACTGGAGTGAGCTTTTGGATTTTTATTGAAAATTTGGTCCCAGTTCTCTATTTAGAAATCAGTGCCTTGGTGCCACTCACTCCTCAGGCAACACAAATGTCAAAGATACTATTTTTGTGTGATTTATGGTATGATAACAGTGGTAAATACATGTTAAAGAAGCATATGACTTTCAACACAAATTTTTTTTCAGATTTGTAAAACTCCAGTGATATCCTAATTATCACTAATCCATTAGTCTTTTCGTGCTTATGCACCTGAATAAGTTCACTCACGGTGAACAACTTCAAAGATGACTCCATCATAAACACAGTCTGCTTTTTTACATAACAAACCAAAATATCACTTGGGCTTTTTCGGAAATTTTGGCACAAAATGCATTGTGGGTATGGCGACCAAGCAAAAGCGGTTTCTCACAGATTCAGCAAGAAAACAAGCTAGATCGCTGCAACGTAAAATTATCCAGTCCACCAGGGTTGTTTTAAAGAATGAGTATAGTCAGTAGATGGAGATAAAGGTCACATTTTTGGTCAGCACTCACCAAGAGACAGCAAAATTGCTGCTGCGTAGAAGTCCCATTCCCACAATGCACTTCGCGACAAAATTTCCGAAAAGTCCCGAGTGACATTTTGGTTTGTTATGTAAACAAGCGGACTGTGTTTATGATTCTTCGAAGTTGTTCACCGTGAGGGAAGTGATTCAGGTGTGTAAGCACGGAAAGACTAATGGATTAGTGATAATTAGGATATCAGTGGGGTTTTACAAATTACAAAAAACGTTTGTGATGAAAGTCATACGCTGCTTTAAAGTATTCCAGTATTTCCCGTAGGTGAAAATCCAAAGTAAATGTGATTGGTGGCGCAGTGGTTAGCACTTTTTTGTTGAATTCACCTGTTCTTTGGGTTTCCTCCGAGTAATCCAGTTTCCCCCGCTATTAATAACAGGTACATATAAGTTCATTCTCCTGTCAGTGCCCCTGACCACGGTGCTGATGAAGATCTGGAGTTGGTTCCCGAGTGCCTTCAATGGCAGATCACTGCTCCCATGTGCTAATGCTACTGATAATACTAGTGTACAGTTTGTATGAACATACATTTCCCTACATTGATAATACACTGAGTTAACCATATGTGCTGCTTTTTACTCTTGTAGAGGAATTCAGACTGTATTTGTTTGTAGGCTTTTGTGTTGTGCATTGATTTTATAAACCACAAACAATATGAAAACAGTATGGTGTAGAGAAACTTTGGATTTTTTGTTTTTTAACTGGTAGCTACAGTATATAGTGTTTAGCAGCAGCAAGATCTGACATTGCGCTGTCAGCTGTGCAGGAAGAACCTCCCTTTCTTCCTTTCAGCCCTCTGCCTGTGTCTACCCCTTTCCCCCATGTCACCTGTGTGGAAGCCCCAGAGCCGAGGTGCCAGAGGTAATTACAGCAGCCAGGATCTCCCAGAGGAGGGCAGCGCTGGCAGGTCACTGCCCAGGGAGAGAGAGGTGGAAACCAAGGACACAACTCCAGCAGAAGCCCCCGTCTGAGATGGCGGAGGAGACGTAGAAACACAAGGCACACAAAGACGAAAGCATAAAAATGTGCAGTAGAAGTAGTGTGAACTCAACCGACTGTTTCATAGAACAGGCCCGACGATAGATCCGCAGAAGTTGAGGGAGGAAAAGTGAAAAGATAACAGGGAGACGAAGAGATCCAGCGTGATACAGTGAAAGTCGACGAGTTCTAAAAATGAGAGAGGGCAAGACAAAAGACAAAGTGAAGGAGGATGGTGGGGGCTTCAGTGTGTCTTGGTGAAGGCGTGACACATAGTGGAGTAGAGTATATAGTCTGGCAGAGGGGCCTGAGGATCCTCCACTACTGTCACCTTAGCTCTGAGTCTCAGTGCTGGTCCTACTGTCAGCTCAGCTCTAAATCTAACTGTCCGACATGCAGTCCCAGCCCAAAGTACTGTGTGTCTTCATGAACACTGGTATGTACCATACTATTAATCTAAGTCAAATGGCGTACTATAGTGGGTTCCTGTGCCTTACTGTGACAACTTATTACCTCAGCTTATTTCATACAAGACAATACGGTGGGTTATTTATTACCCACATGTCACTTTCATAGAGTGATGCATTTTGAAGAGTGATTCACAAGCCATTCTTATAGATCTAATTATAACTGTAGGAGAGAAATATGTAAAAAAGATACTTGGCTGATACAGCCACATGCCTGGAAAAGGTTTTAATGAAATGTCTTTCATTTCATGTGTATATTTCAATAAACATGCCAGACACTAGTAACTGCTTTTTTACAGGTATCAGATTAAATTTGAGTAGGCCATCCCTCAGCACTGACAGCAGTAAATGAAAGGGATATCTTTGTACAGCTAGAGTAAACAGACCAGGAAAAATGCCTGAAATCTGCCTTACAGTATGAGCCCTGGGCCCTTTTAATCTTGTTGTTCTGGGCCTGCTTCCAGCTACTTTGTATGTATGTATCTTAAATGGTGCACAACTGTTATTAAAATCCCCAGAGGAAAGCAGCCTTCAAAGCACAGGAAAAAAAAAAAAACCTCCTTCCTGACGACACCCACGGGGCACCTCGCATTTGTTTGCTGGTTTACTTTCATTACATGTCGGGGTGATCTGCACCACAACTCCAGCTACACTCAGCTCCCCTCAGCCCCCCAAAAATGGAGCAACGGGAACAGATCCAAACTAAGAGTAAACTGTTTTACAGTTGCTGCACAACAAATAAACAAACATCTGGAAGCATTCAGAGCGGCCCATTAGAAGGGCTCTGGGCTTTGCCAAAAAGGGGTAAATGATGAGGAATGGGCTGTCGAGAGGCTGGTGGAAACAGGGGAGAGGCCAGATGACGGAGCTGTGGGTGCTAAGCACTGCCTTTTAGAGCTCAGCTGGGCTCAGAGAGATCTACACCTGCTGCTATCTCCTTCTCCCCTCCTCTCCTCCACCAGACATCTGGATGGGATACATGACTAATGGATGACTCCAGCGCTAGTGTTGAAACTTAGCTGTTGTCATTATGAAGGGGAAGGTTGTTGGTTTGACTGATGACTTAATGTTCTTTGCGTAATGCACTTAGTAAAACTAAAAGTGAGTTTGACAGCTTTAAAAACAGGAACATGTTCAGATATACGGCTCCCTAATGTCTGTAGGTTCTTGCTTGTATTTTAATAGCCAGTTTAATAACTTGATTAACATGATAATTACATGGATCATGCTGGTGTAAACATAATTTTTAAGCTTTTTAATACAGTTGCGTTAGTCAAAGAGAAAAGGCACATTATTTTTTATGGGGTTTTTTTTTTGTATAAATGAATTGATACATTACCTCACACATCTGTTTCTCTGTTTCCGAGCTGTTTTCGTGCTTATCTTGAGTGGTACCTCCGTTCTGTTTGATGTCACTCGGTAGGTCTGATGAAAATTCTCATCACTCCGCTGATAATCTTCCCGTTCTGTTTCTGTGCTGCCCTTAGTATGTTCCAAGAGTATGGAAATGTCTTCTTTGGAACTTCAGTGAGAAAAGACAGAGCACCTTTGACGTTTCCCATTAGACACATGTACGTGCTCTGCAAGACATTTCACTCAGCCTCGTAATGATTATACCAGCAGGATCTGTCCCCTGATAAACATCATTCTTAAACACAAAGGCTCGCCCTGGCCCCCACACAACTAAAATGAGGCATATGGAAAGAGCAACGTTTAAGCTTTTCCTCCTTACTGAGCCAGATTACACATAGCAGAGCTAGTTTTTGTAAACCTTTGCAATAAACTCAACCAAAGACTTTGCGCCAAAAAGATGAAGAAATATAGTTTTACAGGGTGATATATACAAATATCGCCTACATGATGAGCGATCCTCTACACCCGACTCTCTGAGGTGAATTGAGAAAGTAAAGACACGGATCTGGGATTTGAGTCCATAAAAATGTTTCCTAAGTACTCCTCATCACATGTCGGTTTTATTCCTCGGGAGAATTGGCCAGTTTTGGATTTGATAAGGTGTTTAAGATTAGTTTAGAATGACTAACTCTCAGATTCACATTAATCCTGTAAATCCTGATACAGCCATAAAATGAAACCTTGAAAAGAGAATCTCATGTCTTTTTTTAAACATCCCCACTTTTTACCAGAGGCCATGATTATCTAAAATACTGGAAAGGACACACTAAATGTATTTTGGGTATTTTTATGCAATGAGCGAGGCTTATAAATGCTTTGTGCATAGATCTCAGTTTTCATGCTAATGCTAATTTTGTGCTCCATTAGTAATAAGAACATGACAGAAATAAGTATATAATAGAATTTGTACATTAAAGTCGAGAAACAAAGGGAGATATCCTTTGCTGTCACTTTCTTGCATAATACATCAAGGCATGGGATGATATATTTTCTAACCCAGATTTGTATTATACGAACAAGGACCTGAAAATTCGAGCAAAGCTGCATCAATCCTTTTCTTTTGCGGCGTAGCTCCTGCTGCATATCACAGCACTTCATAGTTGTATATACTTCCCTTCTATGAGGACAGGCTCTATTTCCTTTATCTGAGTCAGATGATGTGATATTATTCCTCTGCGGAGTGGATTGGCTCGGCAACATGAATATCCATTAGAGTCAGCCTATGGAGATGGATGAGGCGAGAGAGGATGAGGCAAACTGGGCCTGCAATCCTTCACCGCGGCTCCACATAACACTGTCCGCATCCAAAGCGATGAAAGCTCGTTTTTTTGAGGCAGACCTGTCCTTGTTATTACTAGTGCCAGAAATCACCTCTGTGTTTTCTCCTTCAGAAGCAGGCTAGATTAAAATGCCAGGATAACCTTCTCAACTTCCATGACAGGCTTAACTGCTGAACTCTGACGTGCCAGCTCTAAACTGCTTTGAGAAAGCTGCCTTCCACCATGTGTCATTATCTCTCCGTTATCGGATGGCACTCCTCTCACTCTGTGTGAATAATTCTGTTTGTGCTGGGTTTGGGGAAATGTCAGTGACACTATTGTTTTTACCTTGCCGTTTGATGTAGCTTAGAGAGTCTCCTGAGTGTCTTGAGTTCTTTAACTGATGGTGGACGTATAAGGCAACAACTTAAAGAAGAAAGATAACACTGTCGACTTTTTAAGGTTTTTAAGGATATTTATTTGGTACTTCTTTGCACTGTTGGTGTAAAGGTAAATATTTTCTTGTGTGATATTCTGCCTTAATGAGATTTTTTTTCACAGACAAGTAGGAAGTGTGCTCAGATTGTTTTGACTGTAGTGATCTAAGCAATGTCATGATTCTGCCACCTGGAGTTCCTGGATATAGCACGACATTTTACGGATGTTTATAATCCATAGTTAATGTACTAATGATGAAGCCGTTTCTGTAAAACAACCACTTTATAATGAACACTAAGCATTTTTAAACAACGTATTTGGAAGCCTTGATCATGCGCCGACATCCATCACTGCTGAAATATGATTATTACACACTTTGAGCCATTTTCTCAGCAGCAGGAAAATACGCAGTCTCCTAAATCTTAACCGTCCGTGACCGTTTCAGACAAACCTCAGTTATTTATGATTACACAAACTCAACTGGAGTCGCTCATGTAAGCTTATTAAAGCCCAACCAGACGTGAGTTCGAAGCAGGACGTTGGCCTCCAATCCAAATGTGTCAGACCGATAGACAAGGACGTGAGTTTCTGCCAAGCAGGCCCAGCCCTTTTGGAAAAACATACCACTGGTGCTCTGGACTTTGGTCCACTTCCCAGTTGCACTGGTCATTCTCAGGGAAGTAGTAGAACATAAATCACCCTGAGCAGAGAGGTCAGATTGCTAGAATTGACTGTGAAACTCTGGATTGCTAATGCAGTTACACTATTATTCATTTTCCATTGTGATTTGTAGCTGTGGTTCAAGACAACTGAGATGCAGTCCGTGCTTTCTAGTCATACTTTAGTCAGGAGTTGGAGCACGTTTCTAAAGCCTTTCCAGAGGTGGAAGTCCATCATGGTAATTTAGGATGAGGGTTAGCTGCCAGATGGTTTTGGATATTTTTACAACAGGATGGATGTTGGGTCCACCAGTTTTCTTCTGTGTCAGTACCCCTTGAAACAAATTGCTTGGTGAGCAGGCGGAGTCTGTCTGCGTGAGGGGGCTCTCCACCATTCATTCTGATGAATTGCTACTAACATGCTGGCAGATGCTGGACAACTTGTCATGTTAAAGGGGACAGGATCAGCCCACAATAAGTCCTTGTAGCGTTGTAATTATTGTATATTGCCATAACTGTTTACATAGGGATACAAAGTGTCTCATATTGGTGATTGCATGATAGAGCAAGTTAACAGAAGTGGATAAAGTATTTGTTAAATATATTTGTCTTGTTGGTTTATGTTGGATCATACATCTTAATCAGGGTGTTTTTAATTATGTTTTGAGTAGGCTGTAGATCGTAATTCTAGGGTAACTGATCTCATGCAGTAATCATTCAAGATGAAAACATGCCTTAATGCTAGTCTGGTTAATGGCTCCAACAAATTAGATTCCAATTCACTCGGAGGCCAGTTTATCATGCTGGGTGACAACACATTTTGCATGGCTTAACAGCTGTGCTACATCACTGAAGCTTTCTGTCAGGCGTGATCGTAACTTAACTATACATGCAATGGAATCACTAATATGCAGTGAAAAAGGGCTCCTGGTGATAATTTACAAGTAACATAATGTGGACTCTGGTGTCTTGTTAGCGAAGAGACTCAAAACAGCAATGACATACAGCTACCTTTTTTTTTGGTTAGCCATGTTGGAATTGTTAGAAGTCAGACTTAAATGAATGCACATGTTTGCACAGACATATAGTATATGCACGTACTGCGGACACATGCATGCCATGTGGAGCCAGTGGATCTAATCCGTACATACAGTATGTATCATCTCTGAGGCTAGATATATGTAACAGCAATTTACACATGGTCCCTGCACCAAACCTAAACACCAAACGTTATTGACATTAGTGTATCACATGCACTGTTTTTGCATCAATTAGAATGACAAAGCCTATGTTATATTTTGTTGAATTGTGGTCATGTGGTTGCAATTTTCATTTTTATCAAAATACATAACTTTATTCTGTGTAACTGTTTTATTTGCCTGTCACTGGTGTTATACCACCATTACCAACAAGACAGAAATATAATATAATCTAGTGTGAATAAAACTTTGATATTACCTCATCTATAAACATAATTTCTGTCTGAGCTGTGCCAGATTTCCATCAGGAGTGGTTCTGAAAACAACTCCCAGTTCTTCCACAGTTCTTCACAATGTCATCTATTGACACTAGTTTTAAAAATTACATGGCTCAATACTACTACATCCAAGATAACATGCTCTGTATATAGTGTCTTTGCCTTCACATAGTGTACTAGCAGTACCTGTTTTATGGCAATTAATGGATATACTTGCTCTGGAATAATGCAGCTTCAGGTAGGCTTATGTCACTGCACAATAATGATGTTGTTATATTAAATCTCACCAATTTTAGGCATTTGGTTATTTATTTATTAGATGTTTAACCAAAAATTATGAAACAGTTAGCTTGCTGCAACAAGCAATTAACAACTTTTTATTAAGAATATGATATAACTGCCTTTATAGGTAGAAATTAAGTAGAAATTAAAACAGCTTATTGTTTACTCTGTTCTTTGCTTTTAATGAATATCATACCACCAAACACCTGGTATTGATGGACCAGTGGTGTTCCGCTCAGCTTTGTCTGCTTGTTACAAACTATCAGGAAGTTTTATGTAAATGTACAAATTATAACAATAACACATTAAATATACCATATGTAAATTAATGTTTGGTTGTTAATTACAGTATAGTCTTTGCCAACTATTTCATCATGGCTGCAATTTAGTTGAGGCCACTCTTTTGACAAAGAAAGCATATTTGTTTGGGTCTTAATATCTTACATTTGTGAGATATAGACGTAAGAAAACAAACTAGTAATTTTTCTTCTTTTTTTTTTTTTACAAAAAAACAATGAGTCCTCTTCCATAACCTCATATGCTTGAATTTCCTGAGAGTTGCTTTCAACTCCCTGTCACCCTCGGTGATACACTACTGTTCAAATCTGAATACCTGAAAATTTCCTAAGGGCCTTAGTACGCTCTATTAACAGTCTCAGAAGTTATTTTTTACATGGGAGGAGTGCAGATGTACAGATGCTGCTGGATTACTAAAAAGGAGGTGATATTCACAAATGCACAGACATGTCAATAGCATATTAAGAGTGTTATGCATACATTCAAAGAAGGCATGGCTGCAGGCATTGGTTCTCTGGAGTGTTATTGCCTGTGGAACATCATACACACACAAACACAAAAAGGTGCACAAACAATGACATCCTCATTCATAGGTACCCTCGATGCTCCAAAGCTATTGTGGTGGAAAGAGCTGAACTCATCTGTCAATTATGGTAAGCTCCATTGGGCCATTGTCTAAACTGTTTTCTCACTCAGTGGTGAATCCAGTGATTTATTGTCAACTGCCTGTGCATCAATATACAATTGGGAGACACTAAGCTGTGATGTCTGAACACAAACTATTGTCAGAGTATCAGCATAGCTCACATTAAGTGCCATTTAGATTATTCATTGCATGGGGCTGCGTGAAAGCCCTGTTTGGATGTGCTGCTTGTAAAGAGCAGAGGAGGCCATTATCCCGTATGCTTGGATTCCACTGCTGTGAGCTCTTACTTCAGTTTCACCGTGTAACAGAATGAGCGTAGTCTGAGCCGAACCAACCTCAGCTACAGTGTCACATTTTTTTAGGGTCAGTTTTTCCTGCCCTGCCTCAAAGCTCATAAGGTCAACTGGATATGAGTGTCATCCCTATTTTGCCGAACTGACGTGCATTTTATCTTCCTTAAAATATAAAGGGGAGGGGGCTCAATTACATGAAGTAGCAGGTCTTTTTATGGCATCAAACATTCAAGCTCAACCAGAATGAAAAGGGCGAGGTCACTGAAATGCTAGGAAGTCCAAAACAACCTTTTAATCTGTCACTTTGATTTGCTGATTAAGTCACTTTAAACAGACGGAGCAGGTTTCTCTGTCATGATAATAGAAGCGGACAAGTTATTTCAGTGTCATAATTTGATTTGCTGATAGATTCTGGCATGTTATGTCGCCGCAGTACAAGATGATTGGATTGACTGCGTCATTTTGGTCAAACACACAAATTTATCCCAGACTGTTGTGATTTTAAAGGCTGTTTACTTCCTTCCCCTCCCTCAGGACAAACATGCACTCAAAACTAAACCTTCTGTAATGCATCTGACCATTTCATATTGGCTCAAACAGATGTAATCCTCTGATATGCATTTGTATAAAGAGTCTGATCTTTCGCAGAGTATGAGTTTTCTGGTCTAAGTATGAGCTTCATTTGAAAATATCAGGGGACCATGAACATTTAATATAGTACAAATTTCATCAAGAAAGTGGAATACTGAAAACAAAGTTTTTTTTGCAAAGAAATTGAATATTTCCATTAATGAAAGTGCCCTTGGTGTGCCTGCAGAGCTGCATAAGAGAGATAAAATATGCCTCACCATTTGACACCATTAGCAAGAGTTAACATGTAACCTTTGGCAGTGCTGGCCAACCTCTCGACATTTCATTTCAGGCATCTTCTGGGGCTGCAATTTGGAGCTAAGGATTCGGAGGGTCGGATAACACAAGGAAAATGGACATGATATTGGATAAAGTGAAATGAACATGTTCACATGTCTGGCGGTGGGATTCTTTGTTTGCACACAGTGACCCTGAGATGCAGTGGCTCTGGGCAAGCCAGTGGTTTGTGTTTTGCCCTTTTGATCTATTGTTTTCTGGCTAAAATAACAAACTTGGTTTTATATATATATTTATATATTTTGCTTTTTCATTGTGCTGTTATGGTAAAGAAAAGCATAGTTTGAAGTAAAATAAATAATTTTATAGGAGTACACCCACTTTAGAATGTATTGTTGCATGCTCTCTGTTATTGTTTTGCTTTATGTAGCAGGCAGTAGATTGTAATGGCAGAGCTGAGAGGATAATATTAAGATAACCTTGGGAGAGAAGCGATAACACAGCCATGGGCATCTGTCCTTCGTGCCATCACTAACCCACTGTGACATTTTGGCTGAGGAACAGCTCAAGCACTACAGCACTAGCAGCAGCATTATTTCTGCAGTATTTGAAGGGAATGCAGTAGTTCTTTTTTTTTTTGTACAGTTTCAGAAATTGTCTCCTTAGCCAGGTTGAATTGTTATATGCAGTTATCCGTTAGGCTATGGCGTGGTAATCCTGAGAAATGCAATGAACAAATCAAGGATATTAGTGCTGTGATGTGCAGTCGATAATATTTGGCTTCATTAATTCCCATGCCCTGAGATGACATCCAACCCCTATTAGGTTTGAAATCTCATCCCCTTCTCCTCTATACCTCAGCTGTGGCTCAACCAAGCAGCCAAGCAGATAATACGCTCTGAGCTCTGAAACATGTACCATTATAATTAGCTTTGTCAGGTCCTAGCCCCTACAACCCTCATGCAGATAATATGATAATATGTCTTCATAACCAGCTGACCTTACATGCTCAATATTTCTCCCCTTATGAAGATTACATGTCAATAAAGTAATTGAGTCCCGGGGTGTGTGGCAAGTGAAGATTTAGGTTATTGGACTTTTCAGGGCAGTGATGTACGAGCGTTATTATTCTACCTGTCAGGAGATGTGCAAGGGGCTGAGGACAGTCCGAGAGTGTCAGGGGGAAAGGAAAGAAGAGAGGCCAGGGAGAAGGGGAAGGAAGAAAGAGAGAGGGAGGGAGGGAGGGGACAGAGATAAGGAAAAAGAGAAAGAGAAGGGAGGGCGCATGAAATGAAGTGAGCCAAAGAGAGAAAGAGACGGGAGAGAGAGTGTGAGAGACGGAAATGAAGAGGGGAGGGGGGGAGGGAGGGAGGAGCGGGGCGTGCAGACGAGGCGAGATCGGGTCTCACAAGGTGG
>JAPQRQ010000008.1:22788766-22813933 GCA_037367365.1 Apogon talboti
CTTCCGCTGCCTTTTTTAAAACACACGCTAGCATGCATGTTTTAAACTAGCGTACCGGTATGTTTTACCATGCCCGCTTCCTATAATCCGGTGCGCCTTATGTATGTGTTAAATACAGAAATAGCGCCCGTAACTGAGACTGCGCCTTTTAATACGGTGCGCCCTATGGTCGTGAAAATACGGTAATAGAACTTTGTTGCTTCTGTCATTTAGCAGAATTTACTTATGTCACATTTGTTTTTAAATTGTATTTTTTTTAAGAGTTATTATTTATTATTGAACATTGGCCAAAAAACATTCTAATATCAAGTTATACATGTTTCTTCACAAATAATGAGCTATTATTGATGCTGTCCTTAAAGCAGGTAAAATAACATTCAATAATACCATTCATAACAACAATAAAACTTCAGGAACGGACCAAAAAAGACATAAACTCCAGATTTAGAACACAAATACATCCATTTTAATTTGAGAAAATACAAAAAGAAACCATGTACAATCTATGTACAAACTTTTTGTACAAGACAGTATATTTATCAGCAGATTATATTTGACAGAGTCAGGTAGATCAACTCAGCACCATCAAATAATCCATTTATCCATTATATCTTAAACACATCCAAACTAATTAGACTGCTATGACAAACTTGTTTGCTTCAGTGATGATGTGCCAACAGATCCAATTTGTGATACGCAAGAGCAGTGTCCTGATTTCTTCCTGAACTGATAGGCAGCCAAAAAAATTAACAAAAATCGCAACTTAAAAAAAAAAAACAAAAACATAAAATTGCTGAATGCAATTTTAATGTATTATTAAGACTTGATACCCACCTCCCACCCCCATAAGTGTTATATATTCTATTATATCTAGTACAATTCCCAGCAAATAAGTTATTATATCCATCCTTTACAGCAAAAAATAGATTAACAAAAATAATGCAACATACTGTAATGCATCATAGTCTTTGATTTGTTAAGTGGATAACAACACATCTGATGTTACAGGCATGGGCCTCTATGTGCATCTTTCAGTCATCCATGTCTAACAACACCACATAACACAACTGTATCTCCATATGGACCTTCTACACAGACACTAACCGGGCACACATTATAAATGATATGTGTGGTTTGATGAGCAGAGGCTCATATGTATCTGCTCCGGTTGCCTCACAGGCCTCCTAAAATGCCACTTGTCGCTTTAGTGGGTCTTAACATGGGCCCTCCTCTCGAACTCCTGCACTGCCTGGCACTATACTGGCATGGAGGCATTGATGGCTTGGATGTTCTCCATGCCAGTACAAGACACCGTTTTCACAGTGGAAAACACTTGGACTCAGCTCCCTCAAAGTGAGCCTGTGTCCCTGAATGACTGAAGGATGCTTGCTCAACTTAACTCGTCATGGCACTTCAAAAAACACTCTAAAATATTTAGAGGTATACAATGCAAAGACCTAAAACATCTAATAGACATACGACAAGGTGTACATGTTTCCAAGGAGACACATTAGACCGGTGTTCATGAATAATGCCTTCCTGAATGAGTTGCACAATGAGGGTTCAGTTAGAAAAAGCACAGTAATCAAATGTAATGAAAACAAATGGTGCATTACTTTGTGAGCTTATGTTGATGCCAGTTTGCAGCATGTACTGTTTGATTTCTGAGCAATCCTATGCTTAAGTACCTTAAAAAATACTCTGTAAACAAATAGGAAGCAGTTATGACAGTTTGTGACAGAGATAATGACAAGCTGACAAAATGGAATGTAAACCCTGTAATACATCAATGTAATAAAAACAGGAAAATTAAGGATGTTCTCTCGTTTGATAACCTTTGCTGAATTGGTGCTACCTTCCGTGTTTGCGATAGCTATTTAACCAGATCAAATTCTGCCTGATTTATTCCATGTGTCACATACAGTACTCAAAATAGTCTTTGCATTCCTACAAGAGTTCAGGATCTGTCATTTTCAACATACACATTTGTCTTTTTTTTTTTTTTAAAACATAACAATCAGTTTGTCGATTCTATGTATAATGTATCATTGCCATTACCAAATAGTAATAATTCCTTATTGTTCAGGCTATGCCATTAACAACCCAATTATACATATATTTTAATCACATATTTTCTGAAAATAAATCTATTTGCTACAGAGTGTGACAACGATGTAATCACAGTTCAAAAGTTCACTTCAGGACAATGTGTATGAGGCTTCAGTATAGTTGCACCACACCCAATAGACGGACATTGAAGCTCAGATCATTTTGGTTAAAGAAATGTGATCTACATAATGGGTTGAATTTACACAAACATATTTAGCATATCTTGATTTTTTTTTTCAGTGTTTTTTTTTTTTTTTCCCATATTCAAAAATCGTTTTTTAAGAATGCCTTTAACACCCTACAGAGGAGAATACCTCACATCAGGAACCACTGCGCTATATAGACAGCGTCCCTGTTATATTTACTCTTATATTTCCAGGAAAACTCCGGCACATTTTCCTGTTACGTGCACACTCTTCCTTCTCTTGAGGGACCTAATTTAGGTCAAACGCCACAAATGAAGGTCATTCACATCTGGCCTGTGCACAGAGGGAGCGACTCCAAGATCCTCGACTTAACTGTACTTCTCCGACCTGCTGATTTACTCAACAAAAAATACGAAATTGATGTCTGTCCTGTCACCTGTCTTCATGAGGATGCCTAGTTGACGTAAAATTTCCAAAGCGGCTCACTGAGGCTTCAATGAGATTTAATTTGATTAGTTCTACAAGCACTCAAACAGAGCTGAGCTGCCAGGTTGAAGATGGTGGTTTCACAATGCAAGCTAGTAAATGCTTCATTAGCTCCGGAAGTGATGCCGTTGGTTAACGAGGGGGTAAAAAAATAAGCTTTAGTTTTAGTACAGTGTGTAATAAATGGTGACATATTTAAACACAAAATCCTTTGATATGTAGAGATAATTAAATATATTAAGGGAGATTTTATTTATGTACTATAGTAGCTTTCATTAAGTCCTATAATCTATAAAAATAAGTACAAATTGATTATGCATATGGATAGAAAATAATTATGTTTATATGTATGTATAAATCCAACTACATAGTTTTATGCAGTTTGCATCTTAGGAGTACAATGCTACCTCCTCAAGCCTTCATCACAGCGACATTTGGATCCGTCAGTGCCTTGCCATGTGCAAAATACACACTCATGTCGAACACAGGCTAGCATGAAGAACACAGGTTCTTCTCCAGTGTCCTTATCAGCAGTCTGTGGAATGGTTGCATTTTTTTTCACCCAACTATGTTTGAGAGGACTGAAAGCAGCTGCCCAACTCCTGAGAGTTTTGAGGCGTGTGACATCTGGATTGGCGACAGAGAACATCCAAGCTCTTTACTGCCCCTGTGCCAACCCTGTGCCAGGCAGTGGCTTCGATCAAAGGAGGACCCACTGATGCCCACTTTATGCAATATGTGGCATTTTCTTCCTCAGTTTGTAACAAACAAACAAACAAAAAAAAACATTCAAATAATACACTACGCTTCTTTATGATCCCAAATCTGCCACAGATAGCACGACAAAGCGTTTACTGTGGGTGTGCAGCTGCTGTTCATCGCTCGTCTCAATCATAGTTGGGGATTGTAGTTTATGATGCAACATAATAATTTAGTTAGTAGTTCCAAACCCTCCAGACTACTCCAGTGCTCTTTCAGCAAGACTTTCATCTTTGAGCTGAGATCTCACATGCTATTCTTTCAAGGGTGCACCATTACATAAAAGCCAATGGGGGGATGATGATGGCACTGATTAGCGCAACACCAAAAGGACAACTGGCTGCGATGTACACTCACTCACACACACACACACACACACACAAGATATGAACATACCGTAAACCCTCCTGAACACATGGCGGACAGGGTAGGTCATTTTGTCCTCATGTATTCAGGTTGTGTTGATCAACTGCGCTGTATCTGTTACAGAAGGGGCTCAGGCACATATCATGCGATAAGAGCTTGAAACCGAGTCACAGGCTTTATGATCTGACGTTTCATGGACAGAAGCAGGGTTCCTTTTTAGTCAGCATACAGCGACACCGCCCCCTCTAAGTTATCGGGCTTGTTTTTTTGCCAGATGGTTTTCTTCTGCAGGACTGGAATGCTCTCACTCAGCATGACTAGTCAGTGGTGAAGTAGCAAACCTTAAGCAATGACATGATGTACAACAACCTAAGATTAGTATGCCTCCGAAAGCCAAGCAGACCTCCTTTCCTCTTGTCAGACACTTTTTTTTTTTTTTTTGAGGGACTGTGTGTGTGTTGGGGTTAATCTGATAGTTCCAGTTGTTCTGTCGAGAATAACTTGTTCAGTTTTAGTGCAAATAGAACAGAAGCAGACAGGAGATATGACGTCGATGAGCCCAGCTGGTTTTTGACATGACACATCTGGGTGAATCTTTGGGAGATGATATGATCAGTTTATCGCTGCAACCCTCATCCTCCAATAACCAGGCACCTTAGCCATGGAGTCTGGTCACATGAAGAGGTGAACTATTGCAAAGAATTACAGGAAGTACTCTTTTTTTTTTGTCAACTCTTAAAATAATTCCAAAAAGTGCTAGGGGGAAGGGGCTGTACAATCCTTATTTGATTGTCATTATGTACATCTCTATGGATACATTAATAAATAAAACAATGTCCAAGAGCATGGAAGTAACATTAAAGGTATACACATATTAGGAGGTCCCTTCCAGTTTGGGTTTTTGCGTCCAACCCTTTGAATAGAAGAATGAGTGAAGAGAAATATGTCAGTCTTCATCACCCTGTCCTCATCATCAGTCCTCCACTGGTGATTTCTTCCCATCTCTTTAAAAAGAGCATACAGATGTCTTGTGAGTCAGCAAGGAACCTGGTGTTCAGCATTCATCTTCAACTTCTCTGATTGGTGGAATCAGACTACTAGTGGATTTGTATTGGTTGACTTGGTTGGCCATGTGAGTGCTCATGGGCTTGATCTGAATGTTCCTTGGGTAGGCATTTTCTGGTTCATCTGTAAACCATTTCTTTTCTGAAGGGGACAAGGCAGAAGAGGGAAAGAAAAAGCAAGACAGGAGTTAGTTTGTAAAAGTACATCACATAAGATCATTAACAACCATACAGCCTCAGTTTAAGTGATATATTTGCATGGCGATTAAAACTTTAGGTCCAGTTTGTTGTTTGTGTTCAATACCAATTTCCAAGTTATCACATGTATCAGCTCAGAAAGTTGTTTTTATAGAAGAATTGACTTTTTCGGTTAAATATTAGCTGTAACATTCACCCAGATTCCAAAAACATATTTTCTTAATAAAGTCACGTATCTAGCAATGCAAAATATTGTTTGTTTTGTTTGTCCATGTATTGAGATGGAACTCTGAGGTTTCTGTCATCACCATCATACAAAGCAAGAACTCAGATCATTAAAAACATACACTAGTGACTCTTAACAGTGTACAGGGTGAGTACTGTTTATGAAATACTGTCGCTCTCATCACTACTCGTAATCTATTTTCCGTCTTGGTATCAGAGTGGTGGCAGAAATCTCAGACAGGTACGATATAGTCTGGACAAAGACAAACCAAACCTATCTGCATGGCTGTATAAAACAATATGTCAATGAGAAACTGTGCTTTGAAAAGAAACGTGTGTGCCGTGCTGAGCCTCAGAGCTTAATAATCGCATTTTAATCAGTTGCGTTTCATTGTTAGTTCAGCTCTCTCTCTCTCAGGCAGGCATTTTGTGAGACGGGATGTCAGATTTTAAAGAGGTGAATATGTCATTGTGGAAAGAATCTCTTCATGTTAAAGTCGACAAAGAGAGCAGTGTTTCTGGGCACAGTTTGAGGAAAGGTAAGGGTGTATGCCAGCTGTCAGAAGTTTGTAAACTCTCTCCTGGCACTTCAGAGCATCTGCAATGCCATTCAAGATGTCACTTCCTTTTGGGTGAAGTTGTAATATCGAATTTTAACTTTGCTATGTAGAGCAAACCCGGTGTGTGTGCGTGCGTGCACCGCCACTCTGTGTTCGTGTGCGTGTGAGCTCCTGCGTGTAGATCCATTTGTGTGGGCTTGTGTGTGAGTGTCAGCAAGCTTAGGGCTGCAGGGCCATGTGTTACAGCACAGGCATTTGATGTGCAGAATTGTGCCTGAGGTGAAGCAAGATGTCTGCCATCTCTCTCCAGAGTCTTCTGCTGATACGGTGAACTTAGTGATGTCGCCTGAAACCACCATATCAGGTGCACAGGGTTACAAGGAGGAAATTTACAGACTCATATCCCCCTCTTCAATTTAGACCTTAAATTGGTCACGCCTCCCACTTTCTTGGTGTGACCGATGGCACTGGGCTGGGCACACTTTCTTAAAGTTCTGTGGAGAAGTAAGCAATTTGGCTGCATCAGGGGGATTTGAATCAGCTTGACCTACATGTGAGCTACGATCTGGGTTTGTACAGTCGGGCAACATCTCTGTGGTTTAATCTGGCACGGGCACAATGCGGACCGACTGCATTCAATGAGAGCATAAATAGGACTAAAAGTCTGCTACAGTCATCTGATTGCATTCAATAGGAGGGTAGATGCGCAAACACACAAACCTCTCACACAATGCAAACCATCCCAAGTAGGAAATCAAAGATAAAAAGGCATGATCAATGATGGAAACAAAGAATGGAAAAAAAGGGATCTCTCTGGAGAAAAGAAAATTCATATCATCAAGTGAGTAAGTGAGGTAAAGGCAGAAAGAAAGGGGCGGGGTTTCGTCTTAACCTCATGCAATGCGGGGATGGTCCTGATCATGGCGGGGGAAGGGGGCAGGAGCAGCAGCAGCAGACATTTTGCTTTCCAGATGAAAGCAAAACTTAAACTGAGGCATGGTTTACTTGATTTCTGGAGAACATAATAAATAAAACAAACTCCCCTCATCATAACAATATCCACACAGGACATAGTTATGATCATAACCCCAGGTAAAGGTTGCTAAGTCATGCAGAATCGTTAACTTGCATACCTTGGCCCATTCTATTCATCCTTGTTGCACTTCAGAAAGAAAGGTAAGTAATCTACTGTAAGTAAGTAGTATTTACAATCTACAAAGCAAATACACAATTGACAAATGACTTCTAGTCCAACTTAGGCTTACATACTGTTACAAAAGGATTACGGCTATATCATACATCTTAATTTTAAGATGTATTGAGGGCTTATGTAACACTGGGATATTTTCTGTCAAAGAGTAACAAATCTGCATGCTTTTAGAATATGTCACAATTGTTTATGGAGCATCTTTATTCCCCCAAATAAATTAGATTTCTCTTAACTTTACAAAAAACAGTGTATATAATCGGGGGGGTAGAGTAACTATTAAATAGCACTTAGGTAAAATATTTCACCAAAATTAAATTATACCATGAAATTGTATATAATAGTAAACAGAACAGAAAATAAGAGCTCGCTGTAGAGGGTTACCAACATGGACATGCAGTAAAGCGGTACAGATGCACTATGAAGAACAAAATATCAACACTGCTAATGGGGAATGATGTTATGAGTAACAGCGTAAGTAATGTCGACCAAATACATTCTAGGAAGTATATGGACTACCCAGAATACAACTACAATATGTAAATCACAGTACGTCACATCCATGATCAAGCTGTACTGATCATGTTTGCTAAATGTGCACAAATATCAACAACAGCTACGTACTCCACAGATATTAGTCAAGAGTTCGACAAACAACTACATATACAGATACAACAGGTACACCAAAAACAAACTGAATGTGGGTTGTACTATGTCATTAATTTGGCTGTGGTTGAGGCCTCTACTGCAAGTTTCCAACCACAAGAGTAGAAGAATCCAAACAAGTGGGTTTGCATGATTTTTTTTATTTTTTTTTACCATCTTTGTTAGAAAAAAGCATTTTAAACAAAGCGTGTTTACAAATCTGTTTCTGTCATGTAATGATTGCTGTGATGTGAGAGTGAAGACACATGCAGATGATTATGGAGGAAACGTACGAACTCTGTGCATGGACGCCGAGCACAAAATCACACAAACACACAATATACAATATACCATCAGTACATGTTTCACTACAGTCTGCACACACAAACACACACATCTATAAACTACACTTAAATACACTCAGGTGTAAAACACTAAACATGCAGATTAAAGATATCCTCCTAAAAGGACCCGTGGGTGCACTTACTTCTGTTTGTCGCGGGCCTCTCGGGTCTTACTGCTTCGGTTCTGCCGGTTCGACGGTGGGATGGAGTGGACAGAGGAGCTCTTTTTGCTGGAGGAATGGGAGGAGTGGGAAGAGTGGGACAAGCTTGTCCGTGACTGGCCTGCGTTGTGGTCGAACTGCATGAGGCAGAAGATCAAGTCTGTGGGCACCAGCTCAAACTCGTATGGTGGGTTGGTGATCACGTATCTGACAAGAAAATATGACACATAGTTAGAAAAGATTAACCCTAGTAGACATTTTTGAACTAAAACACAGAGACTGATTGCATTTTATCTTCATGTCTTTGTACTAACCTTAATTTAATAGGTAATAAGACCCTTATTAGTCCTTATCAGGTGTATATTAACATTATTATGTGTTAATAGCATCATAAATATTATCCTATAGATATTTCGATATTTATATATTTATTATATAAAAACCAAACACGTTTTTTATAGTGTGTATAACGGCAATATGCACATTTATTGTATTTAATAAACGTACCTGTTTACATCACTGATTAAAACTGCAGAGCTCGAACTTTTTAGCATTAATGGGTAAAAATTCCATAATTTCTATTCAGCATGTTGTGATACACATGGTCTGAAAAGATATGAGACTTCGTAGTAGAAAATCTACCTTGTGACACCCTGAGGATTAAATATGTGACTGACAGTTGTAATGACCAATCACTGATCAGATTCTGTCAGAGGTTATTCTACTACTTGTCTCAACACTGAGGTTTGGAGAAGTGGCTCCACTTTTCTATACTGGCTTGAAACAAACATCAGCCTGTCTAAATTTATACTTAGCATTTTTTGATTCGGACAAAGAGGAGAGAGCTGAAGAGGGAAGGTGTGTATTGTCATATGCTATTTTTGCCCCTGCAGCTTTTACCAGTAATGTGCTTTTTTTATTGTTGTTGACCAAGTTAACTATCCTTTTTGCGGCTGCAAGTTGTAAAGTAAAAACAATGCCTTATTAAAGTTATTACTTGATTTATTAATAAATCTCTTATGTAATTTTGACTTTGATTTTTTACTTATTTCACAGGTCTCTTTATTCATTTTTACATGTTTATTCATGTACTTGGGTGTGGCGTTACAGCTGCCTAATGTTGGAGAAAATGTACAGAGACTGTGATAAGAACACAGAATATGGTATTACCTATAGTATAACAGAATTTTAATAGTATTAAATTTTTACAGAAAAATTAGTCAAGCAACAGTTTCAGAACAACCATAAATGTAATTCTAAGAGAAGACAGAAATTACCGTTTTGTACACTGGCTCGGTGAACTGAGATGAGCGTCTCTTAATCTGTAGATTCCGAAACACAGCATGTTGTACGTCTTCAATGCTTTACAGAATAAATCGCCGTAGCAGCCGCCATCCTGATGAAAAAAGAAAGGTGACTATTAAATAAGCATCAGTGAATGTATAAGGTCAGACTAATCTCACTGGCTGTAAAACAATCAATCAATTACATTTTATTTATATAGCTTTTATCATTTATTTATATAGTGCCAAATCATAACAACATTTATCTCATGCCACTTTACATTTAAGGCTAGTTTGGACCAAACTCTTAATAACTCAATTCACTGACATCCAACAGAATCCCCCAAATGTAATTCAAAGTTATTGGAAACAAATGGAGAAAATCAGTCTTGAAATGTGCTCCTTCTTCTTCATTGTTCTCCCCTCTCTCCACCCGCTAAGGTCCGCTTTGCGTGATCACTGTTGTTCACATCAGATTAAGGGCCACCAGGAGGAGGCGTCCAGATGTGTGCTGCTGGGTAGTGCCAAACTGTGTCATCTGTGCTTAAACATCCACTTACCCCCAAGTCTGCAAATGGCCCGTCGTACAGGGCGAGCTGGGCGACTCGACACCTGTCTCTGTTGGCCAGTGTCTGCGGTGTGCTGTAGCCTCCTCTGAGAGCGTTCTCCTCCGCCAACAGAGCCTCCAGCTCTGGCGTGGCTCCTCCTGTGACCAGCGTTCGAATCAGCGTGAGGATGTTATCATTGAAGTATGTCTGGGGAGAAACGGGACAAGGGGGGGATATGTAAGCAGATGCCATTAGAGCCACAAGTAGACGGGGGGGTTGGTTATAGAGACCCTCTGCCTGTCTGTTCACATAGAGCTGGATGTGCAGCGAGACGACAAGCCAAGAGATGTTGACTTCCTGTCTTGTGTATTTCGAGTGATTTCACACCTCGGAAATATAGAAACCCACAATAATTGAATCCTAATAACAGGTAGACGAAGCAACACGCGCCTGCTCTTGCTATAAATACTCAACAAAAAAAGTAAATATGTCCCCAGTTTGAGTAAAAAGTAATGACTGTTTGGGGAAATGCCTGTCTTTTTAAAAATAAATTTGTGACCTGTTTCTGAAATATTTCTGTATTCAGTTGGAATAAATGGGCTTCAAGCTGACAGGATACACAATTCCTCTTTTAAGCTTTCAGGGGTGTTGTTGACAGATATAGAGCAAACCTTACCATAAAAATTGTGGGTTCACCTAAATAAGATCGATAGCTACATATATTTCTGGTAAAAATGAAGAGAAGGTAAAGGGTCAATACATAAGATTCAAGTCTGTTGACATCATTTAAGCTAATGATGTCTCAGTTGGCTAAAGCCATGAATCCAGGATAACAACATGTACACTGTTGTTGTGCAGTTTTGTTTTGCTTTTTTTAGAGCTTTTTCACATCTCTACTCCTCTACAGTTGCAGTACTGTAACGTATTAGCAACTGTTAGCTTAGCATTGGAGTCAGCTAGCATCAAAAAACACATACCAACACAAAGCACATGCAAATCTTATATAATGAACCTTTAAAAAATGATTGATTTTACTATTTATAGATATGAGCTTGAGGAAAATGGTATGTTTTCTGGCAACTGAAGCATTTCTCCAAAATGTTAGAGTAGTGCAGAGATCATTTTCTTTCATCTTTCGGAAATTGCCTTTGCATCTCGAGAAAATGAAAACAGACAAATACTTTCTCAATCGAAAACAGACATTTCAGAGCACAGTGTTAGACCATAGCATCAAGGCCAAAAGAGGGTAAGTTTACATGCATATATCACCTGATCTTGTTTAACCCATAAAGACCCAAAGCTACTTTTGAGGCAGTTCCAAAATATTTCTTTTCTCTATACTTAGTTTTTCAGTGAAAATCAGGTATTTTCCTACATTTAATTCACTGATCATGTAAATGTTCATTAAAGCTCAGATTAAAGTTAAGGATTATTATATCAAAAACAGAAAACTGAAGAAAAATGACTTTTTCAGCAAAATATATCCTTAACTGAACGTAAACCCAGTGTGTCCATCCACTGTCATTGATCCAACTCCATGGGTTTTACTGGTGAATCAATGTTGTAGAAGATGACGGTGTTTCCATGGTAACTACGGAGCCTCTAAATGTCCAAATGGTCATATCTGATGACCATGAAAAGACAACAAACTGCATTTTACACCAATTATTACATGTATTGATAGGATTAGTGGATCAGAACTTATTAAACAGTTTAAATCAGTTGATGGTTTTGGTCGCTGGTGGTCGTTTGGGTCTTTATGGGTTAACAGAGTGGAATAACAGCTTTCATATTTATTTAGATTCTCCATAGTTTTTGGCTACTGCTAATTAACACAGAATAACTTCTAAGCTTTCATACCACTGGAGTTTAAACAGTTAAGGTTTTTCTTCGCTTCTGTCATTTGGCTGAACTACCCTTTTAAATACACATAAATGCCTCTGATTTGAGCTGGGATGATTGATTTTCATGAAGTGTAATCAGGCGAGAAACCTAATTAATAAGGTGTTAAATCCACACTTAAAATGAAAGAGAAGTGTCTCATCACAACACTGTTCCTTCTGCTGTGAATCCTGTTTTTAACACTGTATGATGTCAGCTTTCCCTCCTCAAACAACGATTTGACTGCACTCGGCGGGTGTCAGCTTCTCTTGTCCTTCAAGCCGATCACAACCTGCTTTTGCCGTGCGTGAAGACAGGCGATGTCACTCGGCAGCCGAGCCAGAGTGGCAGCTCCTCTCCCAGGGCCCCTGACAGGCCTGCGGAGCCTCATGATGGATGAGCACTGTCCATTAGCTGGCCTCACCTCTGACCAGCACCAGACTACAGCTGACGCCTGCTCTACTCCCTGCTCAGCTCGGCTCTCCACGCCCCTGTAACCCTTCACTCACGGAGAGGGCTGCTGGAATTAAGCCATCACAGCACCAAAGGGAGAAACACACGGTTGGTCATGAGAGCAGGGAGAGAGAAAAAAATGAGGCGCAGAGGAGGAGTTGTTTTTTTTTCTTCCCCGTATTTCTCCTTTAGCTTATCTCTGATGCAGCGATGACATTGTCAAAAGATGAAACAGTGCTTCTTTGGCTTGGTACAGCCAAGCTTGTGTCATTGCCATTAATCTAACCTTCAAAACTTACTTTGTTAAAAGATCTAATAAGGCTCCTAAAAGCTGAATTTATAATACTTAGGATGAGGAGTGATGCCAACAATTTGCCTTTTGATGTCAGCGGACTTGGCAGGCATGTCTGATCAATGTACTGTACCATTTTATTTACCAGCTTCTGCCTACTTGAAATGCCAGAACTGTGGAACTTATTACTAAACTTGCCCAATTTTCCAAACATTCGGCAGAACTGGAGCATTTATCAAGTTCCAAAACCACAAAATTCTCTTAAAGTTGTAAATACAGTTGTCTGTGTAAAACAAAAATTCCACGTTGAGCCAAGTGTTACCCCCAACACTATGTCCACTTCATTTAATGTAAAGATAAATAGAGCAGTCGAGGCCAGCAAAGTAGAAAACTCTCCAATATGAGGCTTTTCTAAAGTTTTCACAGGTCCAAGCCTTGAAATCTGACATGTTCTAAGTTGCTTACATCTTTCTCTGCTCCTGCAACAACACGCAACTGTTACCCAGAGTGCACGAAATCTATTGTGTGTAAAGTGCTTTTTCTTTTTTTTGGTGGAAATTTGGACTTTTAATCACTTCTAAAAAAAATAACAAAACGACGCTACATTTATCAAATAAATTGGAAAATGCACATTTTTTGAAAAGTGATAATAAAGTGAAAACAGCGCCGTCGGCTCTGAAAACCTCTCCAACACGGCGAGTGTACAGTATGTCGAGAACTCACCGCGCTCATCAGGGAGTCGAGTACACTGACAGCGAAGGCGGTGCCGCAGGCGAAGGGCTGAGTGAGGTACAGCTCTGTGTCTGGGTCGTCATCATCATCTTGGTCCAGGAACTGAACGTTTGAGTCGTTCACTGAGGGAGGGAAACACAGCCGACTTAGAGACAGGAGCTGTGAGGATGGGTCTGTCAAACACGTACACCAACACACCTGAGAGTTCAAACAGATATCTAGGCCCTTCTTTTGCTCTTATCGTTATTTATTTATTTATGCTTTTACATTATGGTAATGAAACAGTCTCACGTATATAGATGATGATGAACAGCTTTTGTCTGCAATATAATGCAACATCCAATGCACATTATATTATGTTTCAACACTTAAATTACGCAGATATATTTGTTATTTACCCAATTTAATAATTTGTTCCTCTGAAAATTACTTAAAATATTTCATAGTGTTTTTATATACATATATATGTTTTAAAGTAAAGGGAAAACACAATTTTTTTTTTCTGTCATTGTACTAAAATTGCATTTTAAGTGTTTTAAGTCTATTATATTAAATCTGCTTTACAGCACATGCACAGTACATTTAAGCAAAACACAATCTGAAGAGAATAAATTAAGTATAGTCTCTGTGTATAATGCATACACCATGATAACCATTGTAGAAGTCCCAAATCTTTAACCATGATTATAGCTATCTGCTGTTTTTATTTCCTGGAAGCCAATGTGTCTTGACCATATGTTTCAAAACAAACGATTAAAACTATAAAACACAAACAGACAAAGGCTCAGTCAAGACACAATGACCACTCTGAGAAGTGTATAACCAGCACAGAGAGAAAAAAAAATATTTTTTTTAATCTATTGAATAAAGGCTTTTCTGAAGTGTCAGTGTGGTAGAAAATCAGACTTCAACAATGGCTTGTAATGAGAAAGACATGCACTTAAAAACTCATGCTATGTTTTCAGTTTTTCGTGATGGATGTGTGTGTCACATCATCATATTATTACTATATTTACCTGTGGCCTGAAAAATCAAATTAATACCAGACAACAACACACTTTTTTCTTATTGTTAATAAAAAAAATCCCCTCTGGTAGATGAGCTGAATGATGCAGTGTAAGTAAAAACAACCCATTATTTTTAGATAGACATAGAATAATTGGCAGACAAAAAGAGTAACATGTTTTAGTTAAAATGCTGAGTACTCCCTATAGTGCCTGTCTTTTTCCACAGATTGCATTTCTAACAGAAGTGGGCAGTCAAAGGGTCTGATAACCAGCAATACTTAAAAAACGAGCATCACACAAGTTTTTGTTTGACTCCTCAAATATCTGTGCTTCAGATATGGTCTGGAGGAGATAAAAAGAGGCTGGAAAATAAATTTAAAAAATAAATAAACAGCTTAAAAGATGGTTTGATCTCGAGTTTTTTTTTTGGTTTTTGAAATCTGATTTCTTCCCAGGCTTCCTGCACGCTGTGGAACAGAAATGTCAGTCAAAGAGACAAGGGGCTGATGCAAACAGTCCTAGGCCAAAGGAGTGAATGCGGAGGGGGGGGTGTTTGAGGGAGGAAGGAGGGTTAGGGGGCAAGAGGGTGGGTTGTTGCTATGAAAACAGCCACAAGGACAGACTGAGCATGATCAAAGGCCTAGCGATGCTCTGCAAAGGCAACTGGAGGAAAAAAAAAAAAGAAAGAAAGAAAAGAAAAAAAAAATCATTAAAAAGGGGTCTAAAACAAGACAGTCAATTTCAACCAGAACGAAGAATAAAACTGTGTTCAAAGTGAAGCCATGGGAACAGCGAGGGCCTTGACTGCAGCCAGATAAATCAAGACAAGCTGATGAGGAGCGGAGTGGCGGAGCGAGGGAACGAACAGCAGCGGAGGACAAAGGCTCAGCTTACCCAGCTCTGTTATCATTTGTATGTTGGTTCCACTTTTATTTTCCTGACTGAGTGAAACCAATGGCAGTAGTTTGCCAGGTTTAGCTAATGGTGATGAGAGGGGGAGAAACGGTATCGTTATTGAAACATGTTCAAAGACTGCAATAAAGGCATTTCTCGCTGTCTCTGACCACTAACGTCAAGGCAAGAATATCTCGGAGACATTCATGGCTATCCGCTATCGAAAAGTAAAAAGCGCCCTGGATTACAACAGCGCACAGCGGTTACAAAGCCCGAGCTGAGCCGGGCTGTGCCACTACAACAACAATAAATTACTTCACGCTAAGACAGTGAAAGGAGTCTTATCCTTAAGCACACCTACTTTATACGCCACGCAACAAAATTGATCATGCAACTCCGATGAGGCGTGCGTTTATGCTTCGGCTTGACTTTAATCTCATGTTGGCGCTTTAAACTGAACATATGACAATGTAATTACAGTATATGGTTGTGGTGATACATGCAGCCACCCTCTCCTCTGCAGACTCTTAGTCAATCCTCTCCTGGGGAACAATGTTATCACATCTAGTGTAGCTCTAGCTGTGAAATCTGTTTGGTCTGAACAAGCAGAGGCGCAACACTGGAGTTTCCAGCAGATGACTTGGAGTCCTGGGCTGAAACCTGGGTTAGCATCTAGTCTGGGTGATTATTACGTATGTGGTCACCCGTCTAATGGGAGAGCGTCTCTGCAGGTAATGGCTGGCCCGGATTACAAGTAACATTAGGTAGCTCCTTTCTCTTTCTGGCCTTTTCTTAGCTGGCCTCATGCTCCATTGCTCCCTAATTGGGTCAGGGGAGACAGAGTAGCCAGTCTTTGGTGCTTTAGTAGGCCCCTCGGAGATCTGAAAGTTTCATGAGTCCCCACCACCAGTGGGAATACAGCCACTGCCATTGTTATTAATAAATGGACCCATTTTGCAACCATGGCGGTTTTTTTTTCTACCTTTTCACTCTCTTTCCTTTTCTCCCACTCTCACCCTCCCCATCATACTGTTGTTCTTGTGCATTAGTGGACAAATTGCAGGACATGTAACTATAGACCTGAAAATGCCTGTCTGACATCCTCAAGTAACATGGCATCCACAGAGTGAAAGCCATCACAAAAGCTAGTAAGATCCAACAATTAACCGATAAATGTGAACTGGAGTTGGGCAGAGCTACTGACACTGTGGAAGGAAGCAAAAATTCCACACCAAACATTCCTAAGTCCATTCGACCGTGAATGAGTTGGAACTTTTGGTAGCGGCATGATGTTTAGTTTTATTTATCAGCTGTGTGTGTCTATGTCTGCAAATGGATAATGAGTTGATCTGGAGTTACCGGAGATGGCATGCAACGTGTGGAGTTGGGAGTTGGATGGAAAGAGTTTTACCTAGTTCTGTGATGATGGGGATGTTGGATCCGGTGGTGACGGAGGCCTGCCGCACAAAGCCATGTACTGGACTGCTGTCTGGAGATGACCTGTCCATTCCAGGAGGCGTGAAACCTGACAGACAGATACTTTATTAATGTCTGACAGGAAACTGTTTTGTTGCAGCAGCAGTGTTCACATTCAAAGAAGTAAAAAAAAACTAGAATAAATACTAAAAAAGATGACAGTAACATAACATGGCAAGAGTGTGTGACTAAAATATAAATAGTGATATAGCCTAAATAAGGTTAAAAAAATACATATATATCTCATACATACTATGACATATAATAATAGTCCAGAATGAGCAAAAACAGGGCAGTTGGCCAAACTGCAGCAGCATCAATATAAACATAGATATATACTGTATGTACACATACATACTTTACACATACATACAAATAAACATTCACTATAAATATACCTGCCCGAATAATCCCACATGTATTCATATATGTACAGTATATACATCCTGAGACCCAGTAATGCATTTTTGTCTTCTGTAGAGGACAAGAGTTTGACAGGTTTACTTAAAAAAAAAAGAAACACAGTCCACTATAAAGGACATTCCATTAAAAATAAAACAAAATTAATCTGAAAAAACTGTTCCATCATGCTGTTTCAAATCAAAATAATTAGGCTATTAATGTAAAAAAGCCAGAGCTTTTACTTTCCTGGTTCTCGGGAGGATACAAATACACATAAACGTTTATTATGTTGGTAAATTCTTATTATTTATTTCCATGAAACAGGCGTCAGAAACAAGCTTCTATCTCATTCTGTTTTACATTTGGGTGTGATCAACATGTAACCGAACCTGCTTTGCTGAATCGCATTCAGTGCAAGAAAAACAGAAATAAACATTTTAATATGTCAGCAACTAACACAGTGGACACATGGGAATTCATGTTCATCTTTTTAGGTTTATTAAATGGTATGTTTAGCTTATACATGTTATTAGGTTTTCCAGAAATGGGTTTTACACCATGTTACGTTTAAAGGCAAAGTCAAATCACTGAGTTTTTTAGGCCCTGAACACAAATGTGATATGTTTAAGGAATAAAAACCCAGTGGGAATTTGGATCTCTTGACTCAGGTCAGTTATTAGAGCTAAATATGGTGGAAAACCATTTAGTAGTTATGCTGCATTTGGAACAAACTGTCACATGTACTTTAATTCCAGGTTACAATAATGTTTTCTCATGTGTCTATAATATAATTCATCCTATTTATTTGTTACTATTTAAGCACTTTATTTGGTTTCTGACGTTACTTTTTTCAATCAGTTGCATTGAGTTGTATGAAATGCATTAATTAAATTATGCCCTTCTGTATTGTATATTGACTATTGATATTGTTGCATTTATATGTGTTTTACATTTTTATTATATGTGAAACTGTTTCCTCTTGAACAGAACTCCCTAGAAGGAAGAAATCTTGTATCTCAATGAGACCTTGATAAAAAAAAAAAATAGGATAAATAAAATAAAATGGTAGACTGGTATCATAAGCATCTGCATCAACACTATTATACCATTACACATAGTGCATGTCAGCTCACTCAGCATGAAGCTTTTGTGGTGCATTTCTGTGCCAGTCATATTTGTGGACTGACAGAAAAAAAGGGGAACAAGAGGGAGGTGTAGGAAGCAAAGTCAACAAAGCAGCTGACTAAAAATTGCAGTATGGATACCATCCTTTTAGGGGTCAGCTAAGACATATTTAGCATTCACAGCCTTTCCATCACCGGGCAGACATAAATTTTATATGTTGTTCATTTTGTTACGATAAAATTGGTGAAGTGGATCCTGAAAACCTTTTATCGGAAATGGCGCAGCTCAGAACCATGAAATACAAGTGCAAGTGACAGGAGTTTGAATTCACATGACTTCACATTTTTGCATTTCCTCAAAGTGACAAGTAAACACCTTAAATCTGTAATGCTATATGCATAATGCATCAACTGTGTTTTGACATCCATCATTTAGTGCTGACTACAGCAAAATGCCAGCTTATAGTTCCACAACCAAGGAAACATAATGCAGGGAATATATTCAGGTCACAAAGTTTTAAAAGGGTTGCAAATTCTATGTGTGTGTATGTGTGCATGCACGCATTTTCTGTCAGGAAACTCGATGAGCTGCTTGCATTACAAAAGAGATCCTCTAGCCCCCTTTGCAACAGAAAAGACACCAAATAGTTTACTACACAGCAAAAAGCACAGGCTGAACTGAAGCGTGGGTAATCATAACTCTTGTTATTCCAATTATTGAACTTGGAAACAGCAGAGGTTTGACACTCCCAGTCATCCAGGGAGCATGAGCTCAGACAGTGCAAACATCATTTTGTCGATGTCCATAAAGGATGATGTTTACTCCTCTGGAGAGTGACAGCAAGTTTTGGATATTGCCAAAACTGAAACACTGCTCTTATAGAATCATAGTGAACATCAAGACTAAACGCAGCTGCAGAAGAACAGCTTCCATCGCGCACAGTGTTTGCAGAAAATGATTGTTGGTAGAAACGGATACACGAGGCCTACTGCTGAGACGCTTTCAAAACCTGTTAGGTTACAAACAACTCAGTAGTTAAAATCTGAGTTGGTGAGCGCCAAACAGAGAGCTGTATGTCTTCCACAGACAAAGTTACAGTAGTGCAAGACAAGCGGTGCTAGACTGTGTTTATCGCCTGATAAACCTCAGCGTGTCTATAAACAAATACAATAGTACAAAAGGAGGTTTTTTTTTTGTTTTTTTTTTTTTAGGAGACCCTTATACAGATAGTCTACCACAGAGAATTTACAGATTATTGTAAACATTTTAACAGCTTATGTTCAATATTAAAAAAATATAATAATGAATAAAAATTTTACTAATTCATAATAAATTAAATAATTTCAGCACAATCGATCATGTTTCCTGATTATTCATACATGAAAGGGCAAAGAGTGAACGATGTTCAACGGATTATCTATAAAGTATATGTAAGGATTTATCTACAAAGCAAAACAGCTGAATTGTTGAATTTCAACTTTTCTTTATCTTACATAATTCTGTGAGATACAAGACAGAATTAGATTTTTTGTCCTTAGTCAAATCATAATTTTGTGCTTTGTTATTCTTTGAGGTGGCCTGATCATACCCAGCATCTCCTCCTCTGGACGGATGGAGTTGTTTTAACCTCATCTGTTTAACTGTGATGCATAATAGACAAGTAAGATCTGGGTTACATACCTCCTTCTCCCTGTCGCCCCCCGGGCACAGCTATGCTCTGTGGTTGACTACATGCTACAGCAGCCGTGAGACGCTCTCCCCCAGGAAAGCGTGTGTTTACTTATTCATTTGCACCTTCTTGTTTTAAATTCACAGACAATGTCTGAATGAGAGCATCGCTAGGAGGAAGGAATCCCCAAAGTAATACCTATGATACAATAGAGTCTGGCTATGTGTGTTTCCATATGTATGCATGATTGCATGTCACTGTGTATGTGGTGCATGTGTGTTTTTTAAAGTGAAGTATTTATCACTGAAATGGGGCGTTGATGTAAGACCCAATTATTGATGACAATAGGCTCCATCCATCGACCTGGGGGAGAATATAGGCTGGTGGCTTTCATATCGAGGTGGCATTCTGTGAATACTGCTCCCCAGAGCGGTGTGCTCTCAGATTTACCCCTGCTTATTGTTCCTTGGTGACACTGCTATCGACAGCACATCACTCAGTCAAGGCTGGAGAAATAACAGCATTGGCATTCTCCTAAAACATGTGGAAGTGCTCGGCACTAAAAAATAATAGCCTCTTGGACCTTCAACTTTGATTTGTATTTCCAACAGTCACTGTGGTGCCTCTAAATAGTACTGAGCTCAAGGCATGTCACACCTTTCAGGCTAATCATAAACAGAGGATTACCTATTTGTGATGCGCGTGGATAGATGGCATTGTTGTCTGTGTGTCTGAGCCGGCTTAAATATGCACACACATTCTAACACAAAGGTGTGTGTGTAGCTGTTTTGTTTTGACTAATGAGGAGCAGCTGAATTGGCCTGCCTGGTGATTTGTACTAGCTGCTTAATGATGATGAGGCCTGATGGGATGCCAGGTTCGTGTGTTTGTCTGCAAACATCAACAATCTGTTCCAGACGATCTGCCAGACAGCAGATCGGGAGAACAACACCAAATGACACAGTCATGTTGATTACATCATTAAAAAGTATTATCAAGGAGGTTTAGCAGCATGTAATTACCAGGGACAAGACTGAAATCATCAGAAAATTATGTGGAGCAAACACTCTTCAAAGGCCTGATGAAGCAATCAACACAGTGTTGTGTGTGCACGTCTATAGGTTTTTAAAGTCAGTTAATAGATGCCACTCAAAGCAACTTGTCCAATATTTCAGTTAAAAGCATTTAGCAGACTCCATGTTTGTCATACTGTTTACATCCCTCTTGTGTGCCCCTCTCATTTTCCCACAATTCCTGTGTTCTTTTTATATCTTTGACTACTATGTTTTCTCCCTGCCTCGACCCGTCCCTTTTGGCCAGCAGTGCACATGAAGTCTAATAGGGCGCTTCTTACCTTGGGAATTAGCCTGTAAGACTCCAATGCTGTCATCAAACTGCATAGATTTGATGTTGAGTGATGCCAAGATGCATTCCTTATCCTGCAGTGAGGCATCTTCGATATTGTTCTGATTGGCTGACAGTATAACGCACATGTCGCAGAGGTTGATGTTGACAGCCCTTAAATCTGCCCGACTTAATGGTGTACCCTTCAGGGTGAGTAGAACAGAGAGAAAAGCACAGAGACACACACAGAGAGAGAGAGAAAAAAAAAGCACAGAGAACAGACAGACATGGGGGAGAGAAAAACAAATTTAAGAAGCGAGTAGGGTGGAGCTTTGGGAAATTACTTAACAAGTATTCTTGTTTTGAGGCGTTGACATTCCACTGATCTAACTGGGCACTGGAGAATCAGAGACATGGACTAATCTAAAGGCTAGCTTGTGCTGAGGGCTGTGTTTGGGATTCTCCTCTGATCATCTATCAAGCCGGGACTAACAAGCTCTAAGGCAGAAAGCCATCTGTGATGGCTAATGCAGCTGCAGCTCACACACACACACACACTCCGTTTTGGATATGCAGGATGAATCACAGCTCTGAATGAGGGGTGGTTGACTGAGCCATCATACAGTGATCATTCAATTCAGTGTCTGATCAAATCCCACTGACAGCCCCTCTCAGGATTTCAATGCATGTAACTCAAAAAGTCATGACCACACACACACACACACACACACAGACACATCCCGTTCTTTTGCAGTTGTACTCACAGGTAAGATGGAAACCTTGGGGAAGTTGTGTAAAGTTTCCCACTCTCTTCGTAAGTAATCCAGCGAGCCCACAAACACTATGGGTTTGAGTTCATGATAATGGAAGTTGCTGGCTCTTAAAGGCATCACCAAGTTTCGCAGCCCCACTAAAGCGGACGTGACATCTCCAAATATACAGACCACCACATGGCCGCTCAACACTGTCATGGAGGCTTCACTCCGCGTCTGCAGGGAACATGGGGATAAAGGGAGGGGAGTGAAGAGCAGAGAGAAAAACATGAGGAAAAGCACAGACAAAGACGACAGGAAGAGTAAACAGAAAACAGAGAGAGAAACAGAAAACTGGGTAACAAGTTCTTGTTTCAACCCAGCTTCAAGTCTTATAAACTGTTATAAACCCATATTAAATAGTTTAACCATTGTTGAACTCTAAATCATACTTTTCCATGACTTCTTTATTAGTAGAGCAATTAACAAGTCAACAAAGGTTTCTTTAACTATTCTGTTTATAAGCAGTTTATCGACTAATCAACAATTCATCTGCATATAAAAGAAAATAAAATAGTGGAAGGTTTTCTGAAAGGGAAGTAGACTCAATTGCTGAAAAATGCAGTTTGTAAGATTTTAGACACATGCAAAATGTAAGACTTAAGTCCTGTCACATGAATCAACAAAGCTCCTCTACAAAGTTCACAGAGCGATACAGTGTCGCACTACCTCAGTGAGTGTTAGACTACAAGTTTGACAATACATGTAAGTGCACTAAACTCTTCTATGATGCTAGTTATTCTGAAACATAAGGCATAAAAGTACTACTGCTGCATACTTTAAGCTTGTTGCCTAATATTTTACATCACATGCATATAGGACTTAGTTCCTCTGTAAACCTAACCACTCATTTTCCTAAACATGGTTCGATTAGTGATGTTTATTAAATTTTTCCTTTAATTTGAGAAATTAAATTCAATCAAATCAACCTTTATTGTCATCTAAAACCGCAGCAGCAGTTCAAGTTGAGAAACTGTTTCCAAGGGAGTGCTACTGTCGAGCGTCCCACACATTCACACGTAAATAAATTAAATTAAATTAATGAATCTGGGCTTAAACCATGTCTGGGAAACTGCATTAATGTGTTAGTGTTTAGTCACATCTACCTGTAGCTACATGGTCACTAGTATCAAGCTAAAATTGTTTTAAAAAGATAAAAATAGACGCTTAAGGTGATTTCTTTTTTCTAAACGCTTACAAACTGCCTCTTCAAAGCATCTGTGCAAACCCATGCGTGGAGTGTTGTGATGCACTTCACAGATCTTTGGTGGGTATATAAAGAAAACATTTAACTCACCTTGTAACAACAGAGAGGCAGTGAGAGAAATGTCAGTACATATTAGTATGTGACTGTATTACTATGAGATGGACGGGCCTTTTTGGTCCTTGACATACTTACTTTAACTGTTTTGGCACATTGCATTAATTGTTAGTTTTTTGTTGGTTTTTTTTTATGATTGCAGCGACAGAACCTTTGCCACACTCACCAGGATGACTTTTTCGATGTCTTTTGACGGGCACCAGTGAAACATCCCTGTCGAGTCATACCTCTTCACGTTCATGTCCATGTTCTCGATTTGTTCATTTCCGGGAATTAGAAGGGGGTCATGTCTGCTGGAATAAAAGAAGAAATACAGACAAATCAGACCAATTAAGAAACAGATGAAACAGGAAATACAGTGAAACATGTGGGTATCTTTTGGCAAGAGCCTCATACTATGTAATAATGTCTTATTCTGAAAGTTTTAAAGTTTTTGTGATAGTACATAGGTCTCATAACTTCTCCACCATTCCTCTTTTACTTCCAGTCCTTGATGTCAAATCATCAGAAAACTCACAGATCCTGTTGGCAGCAGCGCTACAGAGGAGAACAACAAGACTTGAGTGCTACTGACTGAATGACATGACAACACAAGACCAATTACCAGCTTTTACCCTCTCTTCCAGTTCTTGACGCCATCCGGCACAAATAGTAAAAGCTCCAACAGGCTCACACTTTAAATATTTCAGGAATTTGCCCAATCACATTTGCTTTCCCAACTGATGGCCATTAATGTTTCAACAGCGTGTCACAACTAAACAGGCTAATCCACAGCAGTGGGCTGCTGAGTTTTATCCGGTGTAACACTGACCATGAAAGGGCTCCTGTCAGTCCTGTTATAGTAGCTCTCCTGCTCCTGCACTTATTCTACAAGACATGTTCTCACAGTTCCTCTAAAGCCATCCCGGAACATTTCATGCAGAACTCTCAGTGACAACAGTCAAAATGTATTGCAGAAATTCACTCCCATTCTACACTAAACATTGCCCGTTTACCGCAGTACAATGCAATTTATTTACAGTTCAACACAAATAATGAAATCCTGGGTTAAGGCAGCACTATACAAAAATCCTAAAAACTGGGAACTGCAGAGAGACAGACATTTGAGTAATATGGGAGAAAACATCTCAAGAATTTGACATACATCTCTCTCAGTATCACTCTCTCTATCCTCTATCAACACTGTCATTCACTGACAAGGCTTTGATGTTTCTCTTCCTTCAGCCCGCATTTGGGTTGCATGCCATCGCAGGAAAAGTAAAAGTTAAAAAAAGCTGTCAATTAGCCACCCTCTCTCTCTACCTCTCTTTCCCCCTCTTCCTTCTATCAGTTAGTGCAGGTGATAATAACACTGACAGCATTTAGTGTTTTTACACTCAGCCTGAATCTTTCATCCAGAGCTGCGTGTTGCGCCAATCAACTCCACGGAGCCCGCGTCACTTCAATCTGCTCAGCTCTGCTCGCCTCCACACAGGGGCTGACTGGCGCATGCAGGCGGGCTGCCGCTCCACCTCTCTCTGCCAAGACAGCTATCTTTCACAGAGCTGTCAGCGGTGTGACTGGCAGGCTGTCACCGGCTCCACACACCTCCCTCCTCCTGCCTCCTCCCTCCTCCTCCTCGCCTCTCTCTGCCTCAGGTCGAACCTACCACGGGGCTC
>JAPQRQ010000008.1:22820845-22852827 GCA_037367365.1 Apogon talboti
ACACACACACACACACACACACACACACACACACACACACACACACACACACACACACACACACACACACTACAGCCTATTGTAAAAGGTTTGCAGACTCAACCCTTATGTTTGTCTGTATTGTGAGAGATGAGCAAACTATCCGGTTGTAAAGTTGACTGTGAGAGGCTGAGGCTTTTTCCTTCCTTTGGTAGGAAGGGTGGTCGTTGGTTGTTTGGTAGAGAGAGCATGCTTGGGTGGCTCCGGGCGATAAACAGACGTTTATCCCAGCCGTCAGCTGCCTCCTTGATTTACGGGGTGCCACCGATAGCTCCTGGATTCATCTGGCCCTTGTCAAACACGTGCAGCGTTAGAGAGCGCTCACCCGCCCTGGCAGGTCCACTGTGCATTCTGAACAACCCAGACGGCAACTGTCCCTTCCTGAAATGCTAATCACATGATGGTACTGTCCTGCATGCAAGCGTTCTCAGATAGCCGTGACCCAATGTAAACTGGATGATGGGCAGAGAAATAGCATTTAAGAATGTTTACCTTTGTATGTGACTTCAGCTGGCTTTGCCTATGTAGTGTTTACTGCATGAGCAAGCTATGCTCCTTGTCTGCATAGCAACCTTGTGAAATAGCTTTTTAGGCCATGCATTATTGTTTTACTCTTATATTAAGGGTAAAAATGTGCTGCAATTGCTAAAGAGGCAGCTGCTGGAGAGGATGAAACAAACAGAAAAGTCTTCATGTTCATGTGTGTCAATTTGCTTAATAAGAAAAAATAAAGAAAAGATGTACATATAAGAAATGCTTGCTATAACAAACAGCATTAGAAAAATAAAACGTATTCTTAACCAGTACAGTGTAATATGCTTAAGAATTATTCACCAAAGATTTACCTAAATTGCAATCAGGTTTGAATCGAACGCCAGTCTCTTTTTGACTTCCACTGTTCCCTGGTGTTGTAGCGCCATCTGCTGCTACATGCAGCACAATACAAAAAGAATATTTCATGGAACTACAAGGAATTATCAAACACAAAATGATTTCTTTGCAACTGCTATAATACCAGGAACTTATAACTTGTAGGGTTTTAAATATGCAAGTTCAGTACAGTACATTAAGCTATTTTATCAAAATCAAACAGTTAGAATTAAATTAAAAAATGGTTCAACTCTGTTACGTTGACATTTACCTCTGGATTAGACATAAAACAACAGCAGAACTGTATTTGATAAATGTATAAAGGATAACAAAGCAAATTCTAAAGCAAAGCATCAGTGCTAATCCTACATGACACAGTGAGGTGACTAGAGTCTAAACACAGAGCTGGAGCAGAATGGAGAAGGACAGAGAAACGCACTTACGTGATCTGACATATCCATTATACTTATATTTGGCTGAGGAGAATGCAAAGACAAGTGGCAGGTCACACAGAGGGAGAAAGGATGCAATGAAACAGACACATTAGGAAACAGAGACATCAAAACGAGAACAGAAGATGGAAAATAAATACGTATGATGATGAAGTACTGATGATGAGAGATATAAAGGCACGAATGTGGGACCAGACAATGAAAATAATGGAGAAGCCTTGTGGTGATGGGAATATGGCATCATGGCACAAAAAGGCAAATGCAATTAACTGTCCATTCAGCGAGTGAGACAGTGAGAGCGTTTAGGACAGTGTGGAAAAACTAAAGTGAGACGTAATGATAGTCTAATGGGCCATTTTATACCAGCATAAAGAGAATACTTTTAGGTTGTTTTGTTGCATTCATTCATTCAACGATGTTTTCCTGATTAAAATGTAATTCATCAGGCTTTTTATGGTTTCATTTCAATGCGATGAATGCTGTGAGGTGTGCAGATAGAACAATTAAAGTCACCATGTCAAACAACGACACAAGCTCCACACTGCATGTAGACGTCCACACCACAGGCAGCAGACCGTCGCTACTAAAAACAGCCTTGCGAACAGAGCACAGATGCAAAGACTCTTGATCTTTACATGCAGCCTAAAACTCTCACTTACATTAAGACAAATGGGAATTTTGCCAAGGCCTCCACCTCTGGCAGGACTGTTAATTAGGAATTAATTGAGAAGTATAGAACATGACCTTGACTGAGGGGTAATGAAGCCCAGGACTAACAGGAGTACTGGTACAGTAGGTACTCCAACTGAGCTTTGAGCTGCTGATACTATCCACTCTTTTCCAGAGTCTCTTCCAGCAGTAAAGGTCACACTGAGGGCCCAGGGCTGGCCTCTGACACAGATCCTCAAACAGGGACCCACAGTGGCCCTGGCATCTGTCTCTAGCAATCTGCCTGCACCGCAGAGGCGGCAGACTAACTGGCTAGCATCTGGGGCGTAGCGAGGCAGCGTAGGACAGAGGGTAGGGAGGGGGAACCAAGCCTGCCTGGTGGACAGGAGCTGTCAGGGCAAGTTTAGTGATGGACCAGCAGGGCTGGGAAAATGAAAATGCAAACATAATTTCCGTGTCAAGATAGATAAGGTCCCCAGCAATGAGATGCAGATGTACACACATGCAAAGACACAGAAATACAAGTGCATGTTGTCACACACACGAGATGTGCACATGCACCCACACACGCATGTACAGAAGGTCGTGTACTAGCTTTAGCCAAAAACCAAAAGCATCTCTTGAGCCCTGGGTCATCAACCCTTGTCCACAGCCCTGTTTGATAGAAGCTCCAACATGTCTATTACATAAACCCAGCCATGTAGCGATTGTAAGTGAATGAAGCCCATTGAGATGATGTTCTGGTCACAAAAAAGACCGTATGTGAACCTACAAACATTTGAATTTGGAAAGGAACAAAGTCTAGTATGGAACATTTTACCAGGCCCTTTAAATGTCATCTGTTCGAAAACACCTATAAACACTACCAATAAATCCTATTTTTCACTAATAATCAAAAGTCAGAACAAAGTGCAAGAATAGGAATTTAAGAATTGTATGTTTGAAAAGCTGCATTATTTTAGTTTGCTAATGCTCCAGCGATAGCTATACGCGTATGACTGTTCAATAGTTAAATACAAATACATGGTATTAGTTTTAAACACCCAGGCTATTCTGCATAATTTTTACATAATTACATAATTACAAAAAAGTTTGCATTTGTTTTAATTTTTTTTAGAATGGCAAGAAAAGGAATATATATGAATCATTTTAACTAACAGTTACCACAGTTAGTGAAAAGTGCCAAAGACTTTGACCTAGACTCCAAAAAAAAAAAGGGCTCTACATTTAAATATGGTATTATCAGTTCATAAATGTTCCTCCTTCAAGAAGTGTTCATGTTGCACACTGTGCATTTGTGTGGTCTGAATGTGACTTGCAGCTGGATGCAGGGTGAATTAAATGAAAGAGCGCTATCCAAGAAATCAATTATCCAAGTGCTCGGCTTAGAAAAAAATCTGGTTCAGATGTACAGGAGGATGAAGTCATCATGGATATAGATGTCTTATCCCCTCAGTCTGGTGGAAAAAAGGAAGGGAAACGGGGAACGGAAATCCAGCAATCCCTGACTGTACAAAGCCCAGTGCACTCCTCCACTAAACTCACTTTGTTCAGACAAAGTCAGAGTTAAAAAGGGAGAGAAATCTAAGACAGAGGAGGCTTTCCTGAAATCCAACAGGGGGTTGAGGGAGAAGTGAGATCAGTAACCATGTAATGGCCAGTAATTGGTACCGAGGGATATCAGCGCAGGCCGAACTACAAGAGGCCAAGCCAAACTCATCATGGCATGTTTGACACTAATCTAGGCTGAGTCGGCAGACGGTGGGAGAATGTTGAGAAGGAAATCAGATCTGTATGTCTGAACCCAAGGCTTTGATAGCTAGGCCTACTGCTGCCATGTCTAATTGACAGACAATTTAGTATTTCCCATCCACTCAAAAGGAAACCTGAAAGGAGGGGGATCGTCCAGGAGCCGCAGTCCTCTTACCTTTTCTTTATCAAGCCAACATCACTTTTTGTACCTCTCATTTTGTATTTGTTTGCTTCTCTACTCTCTTTACTTTATTGTATCTTACTTCTCAAAATTCCTAGTCATCTTTAATGCAGCAGAAATCCTTTATCTCTTGGTTCAGATATAAAACAGCAGTGGTTCATATATTTTTTTCAAGTGCATATAAACAGCTGCAGACTTTTCTGTCTCTTAGTAAGACTATGAGAGGGACTATTTCAGACAGATGGTATTTCTGCTGTTAAGGCCGTTAATACCTACAGTAGGTGTATCTTGTTTTCTGCCTAAATCACGTAGATCAATGTTACCAATCAGAATATTTTGAACTGGTCCTGATTTAGAAGGCCAACACTGACACATCTTATTAACACATTTTCAGATTTGGCTTTCTTTCATCTACGGCAATAAAGTGAAAGTAAAAAATTACTCAGTAAGTTTAAGGTAAAATTAAATGCAAAACAAAGACAAAGCTGTTTCAACAGAAAAGTGTAGAAACTGAAAACAGTGGGAGCTTGAGGTTCCCCAAAAAGTATAGGGTCTTTAACTTTAAGATTAGATAAACTGAACATACATTATCATTATTACAGTGTAAAACCTGCAGAACAAATCTCAAGAAAAAAGAAGCATGTGTCATTTTGTGTGTACACATATCTTACCTTAAAACAGTTATAACACATCAAACACCAACGCTTCAATATTGATATAATCACACCACTGCTTGACTGATGCAGCATGCGGTAGCCACATGTCTAACACCTACTGTACACTACAGCAGCACCACAGAGCGACACCACCACTAACCAATCACACATATGAAAATCAGAAAATAAAACTAATGGTGTCCAATTAAAATGATGCTAAAAAAAAAAAAAGAATTTAATAAAACAGAGATCAGAGGGCCAGAGGGCAAAAAAAGTTAGATAAATAAAGGTGGATAGAAAAATTCCAAAGCAATACATAAACCAATGATTAAAAGTCCTTTGCAAATAAAACAAAGACGATCACGTTTAAGCCACAGCTACACAAACTATGGGGTCACGATCAACAAAACACATCACGTAGACGACATCACGGATACACGCTTAACGTTACGGTACCTCTGCACGGTACAGTATACACACGGAGCACACACCACAGACATGTAACAGCATGTGTTGGGCGGTGTAACTTACAGGCACGTAAAGTGGTTGCGCAATCATGAACAGAGACAGAGGAAAGTGGGTAGGCCCTCTGAAGGGTGTCCATGTTACTATGTACACTGCCTGACATGCAAGAGCAGTCTTGTTCTGAACGGCCGCAATCAAAACAACATGCCAGTTTCATTCGTTTGTAGACGGACATCTTGGCTACAGTCATGTTTTGGGATGAGAGGAGAGGAAAAGCAGCAGGTTAATGGCAAAAGGAGAAATATTCAATCCAGGGGAAGTCGGAAGGTACCTTCATCATACAGTGCAAGCCTTAGACACCTGCTCCCACAGACTTGAGCCCCGACTTAACATGCGTGAAGATGCAAGAGTTTAGTCAAAACTCCACTTACATTTAAACTAAATCATCAGATTCAATTCTTTTTTTTCCATTTATATTAAGTTGGAAATGTCATCACTGAAATCTGCACAAATTTTCACTTCATCATAATGTGATGGCTTGTTTGTACTGACACAGTTCTGAGAGGTCAAGCTGTGTGCTAAGGCTGTAACAGATCAAAAGGCAAAACTATAACAGTGGGAGAAAAGGAAGAAGGGGAGAAGGAAGGGGAGAGGGGAGGGAGGCATTCAGGAAGAGGAGCCATGAGCAATGTCTTTAGCAGCAAACAACCTCATACAATGTTTCACAATGTTTCATACATTTGTACATCCTCTATCCATTTGGCTAAAGGAGTGGATCACGTACCTGTATCCCATCATGCAGCTGTAGCAACTCTGTCCAATGCATTACACTACTACTACTACTACTACTGGCTAGACTGGCCATTTCATGCTATTTGTCAAATTGCAGTTTCACTGCTCTGCTCCCAAAGTAGGCTTCATTCATGTATGTGTGCATAAAAATACCTACACACACACACACAGTAGTGTTTTAATGGAAGTGAAAGTGTCAAATGTCTCTGTGGTAGTTTTATGCCATAAGATATTAAAATTGATTCTGACTCGTCATATTTAAGGAGAAAAATGCAGTTCTCAGTTGATTGTTTTTTTCAATTATCATCCAAATTCAGTGAATTTGAGTCAGATTAGATGTTAAAGTACAGTTACAAAACAAACCAACTCTGCGTCTACTCGTCAGCCTGCAGCCAAAATACTGTAACCCTTCTGTTTACATCTGTGTGTGTGTCTATAACGTCTGCATGTGGGTGTGTGTGAGTGTGTCAAGCCCTGAAGCCTAAAGGAAGCAGGAGTGAAAATCCCCAGAGTAGCATCTCTAGATTGCTGTGACTCTGGAAAGAAACAGTCCCTTGTCCCCATTCTCTCATTGCCAAGGTGCAAACAGACAGCAGACTAATACTGTCTAGCACCTTTACAGAGACACGTTCAGCATCTTGAACTCTAAGCCGCTGAATGGAGCAATTTCATTCATTTCTTTTTATCAGTTTCTGGCCAACGAAAGAATGGGTAACGTAAGATTATAAACGCATCAGGGACTGTTGTATCCTTGCATGCACATGTGCTATATGAGCATGAAATACACATGCATAAAACAGATTTTTTTTTTTTGTCTCAGCAACAAGGGGAGGTAACAGAGATAACTGTTCACAGTAATGAAACAGTTGAAGGGCATGGCAGCGAGCAGCAAAAAGTACCAGTTCATGCTGAAATTTTGTGACTTCAGAGTATTTGGTGGGGCATTCGGACATGTATTTACAATGGTAGGAATTGACATATGGTTTGGAAGCAATGGAGAACACAAGACAAACGCACACATACACACACACACACACATATATTAACAATGTCTTTGACTTCTGACTTCACAAATACCCAGATTCTAGCCTAGGTGTCCATTTCAGGGCATTCCTAAACGACGATTCAACATGACGGCTGCCCTGATGACTTTCTGCATACGTTTGGTCAGTCGTCATCATTTCTAACCCACGATGCACAACGTGATAAATCAGAAGCTATCAGGGCGTTATGTTGAATAAAAAAGGATGTCCCAAAGAAAGCACCATTCTAACATATCTCCTAATTTTGTCTTTATTCAGCAAAATTGCAAGGATATGTGACAGTGAGCTCAAAAGGTGAACTTTTGGGCCAAACAACATTACCATTTGAAGGGAAACATGAAACACAGAGGACCATAAAAGAACAAAACAAACTCAGGATGATTCATTTATCAAACTGCACTGACAGTTTTTTTTTTAAATAAATTGTATCATCCACAAATTTTGTCCTTGCATTTTTGCTGAACAGGTTTGAGATGATTGGAGTTTCCTCTACAGACATCACTGTTAAATACTATATTATTTGGATAGGACTCTGGCACGGCACCACCATCTAGTGGCCATCTAATGCTATGACAATTAACACTGTCTATAGTGGACTTCTGGACTCACCCAGCATACTAAGTAAAAAAAAAAAAGTAAAAAAAAAAAAAGAGGGCCTAACAACTGTCCAGATATGAAATGCACAAGATTGGTGGAGTGACATTTCAACTCTGAAAGGCACTGATGATCTCTGAAACCTCAACCAGAGCTGGGCCAAGACCCAGGGTTTAGAATGGGGCTGAGATCACAGAGAAACGGGGAAAGGGGAGACCAGATTGTTTTGATTTTGTTTTGGCAACCTATCTCGTAAGAAAACGGCCAAGAAGGACATTTTCTACTCTCTGAGAGAACAGCCACACACAAAACTTCCTTTGACATGAAGCAGATCAATTTGGTTCTTGTTAATTTTCTTCCCCTTGTGTAAGCTCTTCTAAATCTATGATTACTGTACGACAGCTTAGATTTTCATTACGTTACTTTCATACTTCCTCGGAGCATGACACTATAAAGGGTTTAGACACAGCTAATGACATAAGACTTGCTGCAGATTGGCTTTCAAATGCCAAATATGAGCTTGGTTTGATGATCAAAAAATGAGGAAAAACTGGCCACATCTCATTAAGTTGTACTCTGTTTTAAAGTCACGTCTGACTAGTCAACGCATCAGCTGAGTTTGGCCAGGGATCGGAAAAGGCCTGATGCTGGTGTGAGTTTGATTCCTGTTGTTTTGGTTTTGGTCTGGTCTGAGCACAGTGTAGAAATGAGAGGTGAGGAGAGGGATGCAGAAGCTACACTGGTACATGCAACATAGATACAGTAGATTATTGGCTGAAGAGGATAAAAAAAACACTTGCACTCCACTCTGGGTAGTAGGACACCCATTTTCTTTTTTACTCACAATAAATCACTACCAGTGAGTAGTTAAAATAAAGTGGTGTGTTCCAATGGCAGCAGGGAAGGAAATACATCAAAAGTGTGTCACTGGTCATAAAGAAACATGGGAAAAAACAACAGAAGAGAACAAAACATAACAGAACAGAACATACTGTAGGACAGACCTCCATTGCAATAATGGAACTGTCATCATACCAAATTCAACTGTCTTGTTGGTAACAACTGTAATACAACAAAACATAATGCCATGTCCATCAGACATAGATATATTAAAGAAAACAGAAATCTGCAGTTTACCTAAATAAAACTATAGTGTGACCATGAGAGGATTCTGCCAAGAAAATATGTTGTACTTAATATTTCTGAAAAATATTAAACATCACAATTATAGTGGGTGTGTTATTTAACTTTAAAACATCTGTCCGCTTTTAAATGAGTTAATTTTAAGCTTCAGCACTTTTCTTTATTTGCATAGATAAAATTCTGAGAGATGATGGCGAAACTAAAAGCAAATCACATTTGTAAGATGACACAGCTACAATTTTAACAGGGAGAAAACAAACCAGACAGGCGGTGACCATACCATAATGGATGGAATGGACGTTCACATGGGACCAATAACAAACATTTTCCTACAGGTATAATGGTGGGACTTCATTACCTTTAAAGACACAGTACCACAGTATAGAAGAACAATGATACAAGGAGGGGTCTAATAAATCTATACACACAGGAGAACCATCAACTATCATGACACACACAGACCCACACAGAGTTTTGGGAGTGAGAGGAAAGGAGGGAAGAGGTGGGTGAGGCAAACGAAGGCGTGGCTACTCACGTCGTTTGCAGCCACATTTCTTGATCCTTTTGGGGTCTGTGATGTCATCGTGACAAGCTTTGCAGTAGAAAAATGCTCTAAAAGAGGAAAAAGCTCTTATTTTATTTACCCTCTTTGGAGTGTTTACTGACCACCAACCGTTACGTATATTACCTCTTGACTTCTTTGGCGTCACTGGCAATAAAGAATCCCAGTGTTCCCTCCTGCATCTTGACATGGTTGCCCGGGTTGATAAGGATGCTGGGTAATCAGAGAAATAGACACATCATGCTCATTACCATTTAGACAACATCTAGTGGATTCACACAACATGCTAATCAAGAGGAATGGTACACACATGTAGAAGGTTTCATCAGACCTGGACTGTATTTATCTGGACATTTTTGTTTGGTTTGTACATTTTTTACAGCGCATGACTCTACATTAGGTTGGGAAGATTTGCATCGTTGTTGACTTTACATGAATTGCTCTGATTTGGGGGTAATTTGCTGATGTTACTCACACAGATGGACAGAATGTACAACAGTATGGAAGCACATTGAATTTTAATTCTTTGCTTTACAGAATGGTGTCAGATAGTCCTGGGGTGAGACGGGGACAAAGAGGTACAAGAGAAAAGGGGACGAGGAGGGTAGAAAGAATTAAAATTATGGCCACGGAGCTGTTTTAGTCTCAGCACTCAAATACAGTCGTCTACAGTAGTGGAAACACACATTATGATGTCCACTAAGACATGTCTGTAGTACTACAGAGAATGTACAGTAAGTGTAGTTACCTGGGTTAGTATTTGACAGTGGGATGCAAGGGAATGAACAGCTCTTTCTAGCAGATTACTTCTACATTATAGTGTCTAATCATCCTAGGCAAAAAGTTTCACTTATTCCCTACTTAAATTAATTATGTCCATCATGGCCAATATTCAAATTATATCTAAAGTATCTAACTATTTAACTCAAATTCAAATATATTAAGTTATATTCAGCAACCACTGCAATAAATAATCTCTAAATCCACCAGGTTAACTAGTCAAACTTGTTTTTTTTCATTATTACTGGCTGTATCATTCCCCATTAATTAGACTGAGACAAATATTAGACACCCTACACACATACTGTACACTCACTCACACACACACACCCAACACACACCCTGGTCATTAATGGTTACCTGTGGGCAACAATCATCAATGATGTGAGTGTGAACTTAAAAAAGAATCCAAACACTTAACCCACAAACCTTTAAGGGTCACACTCCTCCAGAAAACAAGCCCAGAGGAAAGAGGATGACTACTGACACTTGTGTCCAGTATCTTCTATGTATTTATAATGACTATAGGTACCACAACTACAGCTTAGCAGTGTTAGCATTGTTACTCTTACCTACTTGAATGTAAACTGCTCCACTCTGATTCACTATAACCATTACGGTGGAACAGTGTGCTGTATTGTAATATTGGCTTTAGTAGTATATGATTTGGAGCTGAATTGTAACTGGTGCATCTCACGAGGCATCTATCATACTACATCTTTCTTCTGGGCTCTGGAAAAGGTTACATTGGAGTAAATAGACAAAAATATTAAGGGAGCAATTGAATCCATATGCATTTCGGGATGTGATCAAATTGCACCAGTCATGCAGATCTGATTTTTGTTTCCACACTGCAAGAAGTAAAATAGCATATAACATTCACTCAGATTGAATGGCCCCCAGAGTAGAAACAGGCATTACGCCTGGCATGCTCTCTAGTGAAAATAAATGAAAGAAACAAATCAACTCAAGACAGTTCCACAAACATTGCTGCCCAAATCTGAGATTTTACAGTTGTACTGTATCTATACAAGACATTTTTCGTCAGTCGGGTGCAAACTGGTGAATAGAAGCATAAAAAAGCATCAAAACCTCATATTGTGAGCAACAAGGCAAGCATCAAACACCTTAGGTGAAAGTGTTGTAGCATGCAGTTACCAAACAGCATGAAGAAGACAATCGAACAGAAAGGCATAGCCACTGCAGTACAGGTATAGGGACAGGTACGTAGATGCAGACGGTTGCAGTAACTTCTGTGCAGTTGGATTGTTTCTCAAACACCAAACTGACAGGAAGTGACCTCACTTAAGGACATCTACTCGAGAGACGCACGAGCATGACTGAACATGGGGGCTGAGATGAACAAAAATGCACACACGCACACGCACATTCACACACGCCTTCGAAGACAAATCGTACACACAGACATACACACATACATGCACAGATGGATATACATGTAGAATTGTGAATATGAGAGGGTGGTGGAATGCAAAAATGAACAGTGGGCACTTGTGTACATCGTAGCCTATGGTTATCAAATTCCAGTTTGGATAAACGTAACGCTATCCAAGTTCAACAATTCCATGCCTTTCCTAATGTGTGAAATGATAAAAAGGAAACAAACACTGGTGAGGTGCTGCTGGTGTAATAAAACCATAAAAAAGACATGCTATTATATCATCCAGTGCCTGCAGCAATGGCAGATAATCAGTCAAATCTTTCGAAATGTAGAACAACATATTAACAGTGTTTATCGACACCACATCTGAGGTCTGAGATATGTGTCACACCAACTCGGCACTAAGTTTATGTCAAAGAACCATGAATACTGTTCTGTCAATTGTTAAAAAACACCAAACGTGGAAGAATTATCCCAAAAAAGCTAACAAACAGGAGGGAAACAACTGAGCGACACTGAAAAAGAACTGAAAGTGAGAGAAATAAACTAAGCAAAGGACTGGTAAAGGACAAAACTGAAAAGATCAAAAAAGAGGTAGATATGGAGAGGGTGAGCGTTTGGCCTTGGTACACCGACAACAGCAAAGACAAAGAAACAGCACTTCTACAAACACATCCAATTTATCTATCCTCTCTCTGCCTGCAAAGAAGTTAGTGCATTAAGCACAAGGGACACCATAAAAAAAGAGTTAGAAAAAGAGGCCTGTGAGATAGTTTTTGGAAAAATATCCTTGGGGAAACTCCCAAAGTCAGAAGCTTTAAAGTGGTGGAGATTGGGTGGAACTTTGGAAGTAAGATAAGGTAGAGGGCATACCGCTTTCGGCTTCTGCAAACAACAAGAAAAAATCTTAAATCAAACAGTTATCATGAACATAAAAGAAAAGGAGAATATAACCAACTGTTGCTAATGTTCTATGCCTGCTCTGTAATTATACAGCAGAATGCGGTGTCACTGTGCAGAAATACAATTTAGTTATTCAGTACTGTGTCTGTGCGATATTGAGGTCTAAAAAAGCTATATATCTAATGCCAAAAGGAGATAATAAAAAGTTTACTTTTAAAGGCAGCTATCCGTGACAAGTGCATTAGTTAAACCAATGACACGGGAAACTGTAATCTTCAAGGAAAGAGCTGCAAGTGTAAGTATCCTTAGGTTTATCATTTCATATACAAACATCAAAATGACTATATGGAAGAAGAAAGGCTAACATCAAAATTCAGATTAATGAGTCATATTTCGGCCAAAATAACCATCTGTAAGAGCATTGTTTACTACGGGAACTTGTCAGTGCACATAAACATTTGACACAGGTGAATGGGGACAAGGTGGGTGGGATTTGGCAATTGAGATTACTGAAAAAAAGTACTTCATGTTGTTATTGGTGATAAGACTGACATCGACGTAGTTAGTGGTTATACAGACTCAACAGGGACACAGTCGCATCACAGTTGAAAAGAGTTAAAAACACATGACATGAAATTCAAATGTGCAGCAAATTGGCCCGAAAAGTCTGAATATGACAGCACAGTCTGACTGAAAAAGGGCAGTTAATTCTCTCCTATAAACTACATCTGAATGTTTGGTCATCTGCTTTGTGTCTGTGAATTTACCTCCACCAAGGAGTTTATACTGTCAGATGTACTGATTTGTTTGTCAAAGGGAAGAACATCTCCAAAACTTGTTGACAACGCAATTTCATGGAAACTTAGACAATGCACCAAATAATGAGTAATTACTTTTGGATCCAGGAATTTTTCTCAAAGGATTTCTTGGCTCTGCACTTTGGCCATTTGTACAAGCTGCTGCACTCTTTACAATACAGTACACACTTAAACTTATACTACATATGTGTGTCTTTAGATGCAGATACGGATCCAAAAGCAGTCCAAAACTCTTTCAACGTCTAATATCTTAGATTAAAAATAAAATATGCGTTTGACTGCCTTGGTGGAGGTGTGCAGTTTGAATTAGACTAGGTTCTCTATGTTTTAAGGTTAACTCCTATTGGTTTGCAATTACTAAAATGTCCTTCACTAACTCGTGTCATGAAATGTCAATAAATATTAACTGTGAAAAAAGCTGCAAAGAGGATTTGGGGCAAAAAAAAAAAAAAATTAATTACTTTTTTACCAAAAACATCAATTTGAAACATTTGCTGTTAGTCAAGGATTGATTCAATGCACAAACCTGCTTTCTCTCTGTTCAGACTTGTATTCGATGGCAATGAGCAACAGCTTCAGCTTCACGTAACATAGCCTGTAAAACATACGCAGCCGTTAGAGTAAAGTACTGTATGTAATGTAGGTGACACCTTCAAAATTCACACCCTTTTCGTTTCCACGAGCTGAGAACCTACCATTGTTGTGGGGCCTGTTGAGTGGGGACAGAGTGATACTTACTCACAGACAGTGGGGAAGGAGAGGCCCACAAAGGCACTGGACAAATACTCCGTGTACATCTCATTAGCCACTCCTTCCAGGTAATACTTCTGCCATGTGTCCTCCTCGATCTGACAGAAAACAAACGCGGAAATGTCACACAAGAAAATAAAAAAAGGACGAAAGCAAAAAAAAAAAAAAAAAAGCAACACTGGTTTTATTCCAGCAGCGGCTCAATGTGGTGTGCAGATGTTCCACCGCACAACATCAGCCTGGTCATTATAAGCCGATCCATCATCTTTATGACATGAGAACAGTTCTTTGATGGAAGCAAGCACCTCTTCAATTTTAAGCCGCAAAACACTGAACAGATTCCATATGAAATGTCACAATAAAATATGATGTGCCAGCGTGACTGAAAACACTGCGTTTGGAAGTCTTTCTCTGGACAAAGATGTCATAATTTTTCAGTGAAATGTACCGCCTTGATATATCTACTCCATCTGCACGCAGTGAACCTACTGTATCCACCTACTGTATCCACTGATTATATATATAAACCTCATATACACTGAATAAATCATCTAATTAACAAAATTAAATGTGGGAATTCATTAATCAGAGCTCCTTCGGTGTGTTCAAAGGGAGCGGGTGAGGCAGGGGTCATGTTGCCCTCAGTGTTACCTCAATGAAGGAGCGCATGGAGAAGAGGTTGGCGAGCATGGTGGACAGGCCCTGGGCCAGACAGCTCTGGGCAATGAATCCAGCTTTCAGCTCTGCCAGGCAGATAGCATCGTCGCCCTCCTTCCAGTTCCAGCTTGGAATGTTCAGCAGATGGGCCTTCATGACACGACACAGACAGAAAGGGTCACAGACACAGAATACTGCACACGCTCAGTCAGTGACTTATTATGAGGCCTATTTGTGCCTGTAATCAACTGTGTAGAAGGCAGGAGTTTTATGGTTTTTAGTCTTTTGGATATGGGATTCATATTAGCAAAAACGTCCCCTGTGTATGAGCTCACACAAAGAAATAATGAACTAAATGACAGCTGAATCTGCATGGTGGGCTCAGTTTTGCACATGTTGTTTCACTGTCACACTGTCTTAGCTCAAACATTTTAATGGATTAGAGGCATCAATATGTTATAGGTGTTTTCCCCACTGCACCAAACTAAAATATCCATAAGTGTAGCTCTAAGTACAGTTAGTTAAACACTTTCATTCATAAAGTTTCCATTCAGTCCATCGACAAATGATTTCATATAAAGGAATTGATTTAAAACTTAGGAAAATGCAAAATCCCAAAGAGTTAAATGACTGAAACCTTAAAGCAACCACACACTGTCATCTTTAACTATTATCTTTATTTATTTTAATGTATTTTTATTTTCTCTTCGTCTTTGTATTGTATCTGATGCCTCTTTTCTTGTGTTCCTGTACATTTCAATCCCCCCATCTTATCTTATCTTACATAACATTATCCATACTAATGTTAATAAGGGTCTTATTTATTTCAATACATGGTAGTGAATGTTTATTTTATTACACACTAATACACATACAATGTACCATATTGTAGATCATATTTCCCTTATGGCCCTTTAGGGGTTGTATTTGCACTGCATACCAGTAGTCAATCTGAGACTTCCTCTAAGAGAACTACTGTAGTGTTTTCAATATCATTATAATATCGCCAAGATGTTTCTCTGAATTAGAAAGTGATGGAAAAAAATATAACTGAACGGAGCCATATGTGGTTTGTTGACTAAACTGTCAAAAAAAACCTGCACTAGAGGTAAGTAAAACAAACATCCACATCATAAAACTATAATTGAAAGTGTGAGCATTTAAAGTGTCTTACCTTATTGTGATATTGTAGCATCTGTGTGATTATTCTGATCTTGGGGTGGTAGTTTTTTATTGAAATAACCCTAGAATAAATAAATAAATAAATAAACATGTGAGTCCAGAAGTCCCCGTTCTGATTCTTAAATACTGTGTTGAGGGACCATACCTCATGATGTTAGAGGCATCTTCAGCATCAGGATCTGCACAGTATTTGTTGGCTAGGATTAAACAGGCATCTGCTGACTCGATCTGTGTGCAGGACCCAAAGGGTGTGGTGTTAAACACGGAGCATTAACATACCTCCAACATGTCATTTTGAGAAGTTATTTATGCTTAAAAGTGAATTACAAAAAGCTTACAGACAAAAACTTTCTTCAGTGCTCTGAGGATTGTCACAGCTTCTGCAAATCTTAATTTATTTGAGATATTTTGCTCTTCTCGTCAATCTGTTCATTTAACCCATAAAGACCCAGTGCTACTTTTGTGGCAGTTCCAAAACTTGTCTTAAGTGATTTATCACCATTTCTTATGACATCATCCTCTGTATTTTGTGTTTTTTCAGTGTCTATATGTAATTTACTGGTCAAGTAGATGTTCATAAAAGATCAGATTAAAGTTGAAGGTTATTATATTAAAAAAAAACAGAGAAAACTGAAGAAAAAGTGACTTTTTCAGCAAAATCTATCATTAACTGAACATAAACCCAGTGTGTCCATCCACTGTCATTGATCCAACTCCATGGGTTTTGCTGGTGAATCAATGTTGTAGAAGATGATGGTGTTTCCATGGTAACGTCCAAATGGGTCATATCTGATGACCATGAACAGATGACAAACTGTATTTTACACCAATTATTTACAAGTATTGATAGGATTAGTGGATCAACAGGTATTAAACATTTTAGATCAGTAGATGGTTCAGGTTGTCGGTGTCTGTTTGGGTCTTTATGGGTTAAACATACACTTAAATTCATCACATTCACCGGAGTTCCTGTCTCAGACTGTACCTTCACTCGGGCCAGATCGTGAGGGTTGAGAACAGATCCCTGGTAGAACTCCACTTGTGTAAAATGGCGTTTGAACAAGGCTTCCAGCTCAAGATTAGGGGAAATACTAGCACACAAAGGAAGGCGGAGAGGGGTTAGTACATGCACTGATGTCTCAGGTCGACTCTGCAATGTTGAAAATATTCTGTTCCGCTAACCTACACGTGGCGAGGAATAGATCGTTAACTTACTTATGGAGAAAAACAATTTCTACATTGACATCATCCCTGTCCTTGTGTAGGAAGTCTTTGAGGAAGTTGGAGACACTTTCGAGGGTAATATGACCACAGACCACAATATGCCTGGAAGGGGGGAAGAAATCATCTTGAGTGGGCAACATAAATCATTGCAGACACTGGCATGTCTCCCAAAGATAATCAGTCAAACCAAAGCACTCTAAAATCTAACTCAAATATAGAATGAAAAAAACTATATACATGTCAAGAAATGTCTTTTCAAAGCAAACAAGTAACTGAATTATATCATTTTTGCCATAAAAGTGAATATTTTCCCCCGTGTAATGAAAGTGGTTAAATTCTGCACGACAAGTGCAATCAAACACTCAACTCTGAACCACTTTAGAAAATCTAAGATATAATCACACAGCCCACAGTGGTTGGACTGTCATCCGTTCTCAATATAAAAACTGTCCCTTTGGCCAAACCGCTCCTTTGTGAGCAGAATGGATGTTGACAAAGACATGTACATCAATCTGCTCATGCCTTTATACAGAACATTACTAAAAACTTTCAAAGTGATTTGGAGGCCTGTGGCTGACACAAATTCTAAACAGGGCCTCAGCGTATTTGATGGGTCTCTGGCAAGACACAGTAGTGCATTACAGCGCAGTGATCAGTCAGACAGTGCACGGGCCTGATTATAGCACTAAAGGAGGTTAAGAGGTTAGACTGGAATGATTGTGACTGGGGGTTGTGTCCCTGTTTGTCCTCTTATTGCACTGTAGGACCTGGGGCAGCCTCATGGTGTTATTAACGCTGAGACTCGAGTCATTTCTGAGGTTGGAAGGTTTTATTTAAAACTTAGAGAAACTTGTGGTGCTTCTGTAAAAACATTAGTGTCCCATAATTTAACACATATTAACATACATGTGTACTCATCAGTAATTGGTTGCTTATTAACTGTCAAGCAGGTATTAATGCCTTAACCTGTAGGGCCACGCTTTACAACTACAAGCCCATAAACCAACCCCTCACCCTCAATAACCTCCTTATTATTACTCATTTTTATGCATCTGTTATTTGCAGTAGTTCTGTGCTATAATAGATTTACTGTGTGTGAAGAGGAGGCAAATTTACAATAAGGAAGCTATGTGGTAATAAGTGTCAAACTACTAAAGATTTAGTCGTAAGCAACACCTTATTCAAGAATGGGATTTAGAAAGAGTTCATTTAAAGATTTTTTTACACTATAAACACTTGCAGGTATGTTTTGGTACATAAGAATAAACCATATTTAGTTGATTCCTGTTAAAACTTCATTGTATAGTTCACCGTTACCCATAAAATTGGAATAATTTTGTTTTCAGACACATTCCTCTGTTTATTCCTCTTTATACATTGGTAATCACCTCTGACCAAGTGCAATGACTTCATACTGAATCCCAGTGACAGAATAAATCACATTGTCACAATCATTTCATCAGAACAGGTGAAAATATTTTATTCCAACTTCATGGACAACAGTGAATTTAGTTTAATGATGACGTTGCAGAACACAACTGATTACCGCTCTACGTTCCTTGTGTTGACCCCACGAAAAAAAAAGACAGCCCATTGTTAGAGCATGTGTTTGTTTCATCTAGTCTAGGCTTTCCTGCTCTCCCCTAAACCATAGGTGATGGCTGATGCTTTAAAACTGGAAGAAGAGAAAGCTTATCTGATCTACTGTGGAGTCATGGCAGACCAGTCCCTGTGTAGATACTGTAATATAACACAGTCCAAGGTTTATACACTCATGAGGAGATGATTATGAATGTTATATTCCATGTCTAGAATTAGATCCACCTTAATCTTATACACTGGGGGAAATGACTGTTGTTGTGATGCTACCAAGGCCCATACAGAAACCCCAATTTATGCGCAATAACATCTTTACTTACCATCAATAATGAGTAATGAGAAGGTTACTGAAGCTGTTACCTAATTGTTTAGTAATTGTAGAGCATAGTAACGTAGGACAAAGAATAATGCTTCATAATGACTAAAGAGCAAAAATATAAGTTAATAAGCAACTAACTAATGGTGAATATGTGTAACGTAACATATAGATTTACTGTTAAGAGTTTTTTGGTGTGCAAAGCCTAAAGTAATAGGAGCAATACAGTACTGACGTATCTGTAATCAGCTGTGATGTGGTTATGATAGGTGATTTAGTCGCTCTGATCTAGTAGATTTAAGACACCTTACATGCTTCATTTGAACTGCTGTAAGCTGAGCTACCCTTCCGGAGTTAAAGTTAAATGTCACAAAGTCTTATTGCCAACCCCCTAAATGAGAAATCCAAACATGCTCAGGAGAAGCCGCCCTTATATTGACATAGATTAGAGTGGACACTCAGCAGAAACCCTAATTACCCTATGGAGACCTGTAAGACAATCTGTGTAATGACAATGGCCTTATCCACTACTTAGCAGGATGTGCCAAGAGACAATTGAACCACTTTAGTTTTGAGTGCCTGGTTACTGGACAGCTTTGCACTTAAGACTATGAGTATTGGGTTACTCTTTCCTAAAATAAAACACACTGTAGTCAAATGTGTGTATGGATCATAATACTAGATTTGTTATGACAGGTTCTCTTCAATCCATTATCATGGTCTTATACAGAAGAAGTAATGTCTGGCTAACACATTAACCTTTAACAGCTGACATCTAAAATTGTATAGAACATTAGCCGAATCTGACTCAGTCTGGCAGCTTTAAGGGAAACAGAAATCTTTACTGATGTTAGATGAGAACCATAGCCCAGATCACTGAGCGCTCCCCTATCCTGAACCAGATGGACCGGGTAGGGATAAGTGAAGTGGACTTGGCAAAGTGATGCAACAGACATATCTAGGGTATGGTAGTTCCTAGATGTTGCAGGACGTAATGATCCTCGCAGATGTCGCCTCTGTCCTTTAAGAGAATCTAATGAGCAGCCTGTGATTGCATGGTTGGCCAGAGTCGAGCAAACGGCTGTGTGGTCTTACAAGCTGATGAGCTGAGATGTCTGTGGGCAGCCAGCAGAATTTGGCACAAGATGTCTCTCATTTTAAGAGATGAAAAACATCAGTCATGTTTTCCTATTCCCAGTATCCAGATGCCCTTCTCCAAGGGTAAAGGGAATATAAGCATTAACGCAGAGTAATACTTGTTTGTGAGGGTTCACCACTAGTTTGCATCTTGGACGTAAACGTACCAAAGCCCCTGCTTGAATGTACAGTATATACACACTGAATGAAATACACATTTGGTGGTATGATCTGAGTAGGTATACAATTTTTCTTATTTGACGCCTTCTGGCTCTGACCAGAAAGCCACTAATTAAAGTCTCTGTATTCAGAATGGAACAAATGTAGTAACACTATTCATCATTTAATGGAAGCTATTATAGTTGGCCCTGCCCTAAAGGTTTTTTTTTTTTTTTTTTCTTTTTCCGCGTGCCAACAGTGGTATCACACTGAGCACTGAAATCATTGCTAGTAAAGCAGGATATAAGTAGAGTATACTGTAAATAATTCATTTATATTTGCTTCGTGACCAAAAAAATCTCCCCTCTGGCAATAGTATTTTCAGCTCAGACGTAACTCAAAAATCAAATAAAAACAAAAGAGCACTCCAAGGGCACAGATTTTCTACCAGAAAACCATACACATCACCCCAGAAACTAAAAAAAAAAGAAAAAAGTGTGGCACATAATCACATTAAAATGCAAAAGGTATACACAGCATGCATACAAAACATGCAGTCAGGGAACATCCCAGGAAGCCACTCGGGATGCACTGAAAACACACACAATGAACAAACAAAGAGCTCAAACATCAGCAACAGAGGTCACTCACTTGATACTGCTCTAATCCTTACATCAGCGATAAAACTTTAAGGGTCGTTGATAAAAGACAGACTGATACAACTACTGTAGGTTAGCTTTGTGTAACTTTCCAGGGATCTTGTATTCTCCTGACAAATTACTGTATGTATGTGCTACTAAATAAAACATACAACATGAATTTTCAGTGCATAAGTGTGCGGACGCCTTGGAAAATAACTGTAAGAGTCAAGACTATGGAAGCGTGTCGGTAACAAAAAGTACGGGAGTCTGTGGGTCTGCACACTTGTAGTTACTTGCAAGACTTTTCAAAGGTGTATGTCAGAGTTCAGCCAGGGTTGAAGCCCTTTTCCGTGCCAGGATCTGTGTTTAAGTTGGGGCTAATGGAAACCATAGAGCCATAATGGAAACCACAGAGCCCAGAGTGTACAGTGGGCGCCAGGAGAACGCAACACTTGTCATTATTATATCAGCGTACGCAGGGTGAGTGCTGTCATTACACTCTTGGGTGTATGCTACGCTGCACACAGCTCTATAAGCAACACTACCATGAAAAAGAAACTCAGTACAGATCCAGTGGAGTACCTCTCACTTCCAAGTAACTTTCAAGGCCTGTTTCGAATGACAGCGCTGACGCAAAGAGATGAAATAGGGGTTACATATAAAAAAAAGAAGCTAACAATGCCTCATGACCTCATTGTTTGTGAGCTCTGTAATCAGTTGAATACGTGTAATCTCCTAATCTCATTTCCATGATATAGACTTTGTTTTTACGCTGACAACTTCAAAATGAGACTACTGCGCTAAAACCCCCGATGGCAATCATAAAACCACATGACAAACCAGCTTTGCGTATGTGTCAGATCCTATACATGTAAACACCAAACACATACACATCTGAGTGATTATGCAAAGGGCCTGGTTCCATTGGAAATCTGTGTATTTAGTGGGTATCTTCTGATTGTTACCATATGTGTGTGCTGTACGTCTAGCCAGAGTCGAGAAGTGGAAGGGGGGTGTGGAAGGAGAAAATAAAGTGTGTGGGAGAAACTATACACAGTTTTGACAAGGGCTTCTCTCAACACCCATCTGTGAGTCTGGGCTGGGGTCACTGGCCAAACATAACATTTCATCAATCTTATCTCAATGACAGGCAAACATTATCAAACAAAGGCCTTCTTCTAATGCCTCTTTCTACCACAGACTGCCTGAAACTGCCCCGTTAAACGCAGGAGTGACTCAAAACGATGGGAGTGAGAGTGGAGAAACAGAAGACAGAATAGTTATAGATGGTGAGAAAAATGAGAAGAAAAAAAAGAAGAAGAAGAAGAAGTGTACCCTCCCTTATCTGTGTGCTGACTATAAGTAAGGTTTGAGCCATGAGGGGAGGAAAACAGCTACACATTAAGTACTGTGGTTGTCTTGTACAAACACTGACAGGACCACAGCGTCACACGTACTTCACAGAGCACTAAAACCTCTTCTGCGAGAGGTCAATCACACATATACTGTACATAAAAAAGAAATAAAACAGGAGCCTCTGGAGACAAACTGTACCACCACACAAACACGAGAAAAACCAAGCGAGCACCGAGACCCAAGCAAGCAGTAGCAAGCCAAAAGCAATTGAGAGCCTCCAATGGGGAGCGAGGCATCCAGCATTCAAGGGTGTGGGAGCTGACTGAAGATCAGGGCCAGAGTCATGTCAAGCATTGATGATGCGATGGACGAGCAGTGACATATAACGGGGAGATGACTTTTTCATAGAGTTTGCGATCAATGAAAAAGCCACAAGACTACAGATCATAGAAAACATGCCAGAAAAAAAAAAAATCCATTAAAACATGCAAAACGAATTCAAGCAAAAAGAAACAAGAAAACAAACTGTATCCTGCAATGGTCATTGAAATTGATGATACTTGAAAAGACCACCAATAATAATGCACTTGCAGATGTTTAAATCTTTCTATTTTCTTGTTAAGATCCTTTAAAAGCGGATAGTAGGGGTTTCATGACTAGTCTCTATCAGTTTGATGGATAAGGATTCTAATTCATCCCTGAAGGCAAAGAAGTGGATTTTTAAGAGATTAAAACTCATTTAATGGGACATATAGTGCACAGATGCACCGTACAGAAGCACCACAGTTTGATGTACTGCAAGTCTATACTGTCATAGTCATGAAAGCTCTAGTTTCCTTTTAAATTAAAGCGCAACAAAGGATGTTTGAGGGAGGACAAAGAAAGAAAATGAACGGCACACAAATGGCTTCAGGAAAAGCTCTGAGTGAAGGACAGAGAGAGAGAGCGATACTGAAGAAGGCCGAGAGAAGAGAGAGAGAAGACGAGGACAGATGGACAGAGAGAGAGAGAGAGAGAGAGAGAGAGAGAGTAAAGGGGAAATGGACATGTGTGTCCTAATGGCCAAGGTCTCCAGTCACGCAGTGTGACTTGACGTAATTGTGTAACTTTTACTGATCTACAAAGTCACTGTAACTAACCCCCAGTAACTACAGACTTCAAGGGGGTGCACTTGAGTCACACAACCACACCTTGTCTGGATTTCAACTTACTTTCTGCCTCGTGTTGAGTTATAACTCCCTCCGTATTTCTTCCGATTAAGGATGAGAGCAGCAATTTCTGGCACGTAGCGAGCAAACATGGCCTACATGCATGGAACAGAAAAAAGAAAAAGGCATGCAGAGAGGGTTCTACCGCACACAGAAAAACAGCAGAACCATCTGGAATACTTACTTTCTCCCATTAACCGCACTATAGGAACCACCATATTTCTTGCGGTTTCCTATTAACTCTATGATTTCAGGGACGTAGCTGGCAAACATGGCCTAAGGAGAAGATAGAAGACAGAAGAAGAGACTAAAAAAGAGACTACTACGCCGCAGAGTGGGTGGTGGAGAAACTGGTGCATGAATCCAGATTTCTGAAGGGAGAAAAATATTACTTTTATATGTAAATGAAGTTTAAGAAATTTTCTCTCAAAGTCAGAGACCGAGCTAGCCTTTGGAAAAAAAATAGAGCGAAGAGAGATCTGTTCATATATGAATAAAAAAAAAAAAAAAAAAAAAAAAAGGGGGGTGAATTTTGCTGTTTATAAAAAAATAGCCCATTTTTAAAGGTGAAGGTTTAGAAGCAGATTTATTTTTCATATCTCCAATCTGTGATCGCACCAAATACCTTTCTGGACTTAAAGAAGTGAGGGAAGAATAAAAAAACCTATGTGCCATGTTTTGTCCAACAAACACAGATAATCTGGCAGGTTGATTTGAATAGGCCCACCTGATGGTCCACAGCTGCAAAACACATTAAGACTCATTTGTTGGGCTTGAAAATGAGCTGGATGCATTTTGCAAGGATACACAGCCTGTTTTCCTGACATACTGTATTTCTAATGACCTATTTGTAGCTAAGGAAGGGGTAAAGGACCACTGCTGACCTTCACTGCTCTGTTTTCTGCTGCTAAGTGTCTCCATGTATGTCTGCAAACGTCTACGTCGGTTGGCATTTATTTTTATGTCTCCTTAGGCTGCGTTCTTTTTATTGTTGTGTAAAAACCAAACCCAATATAGTCTGTGCTCTATAAATATTCCACAAATATTGATCCCCAGTGTCAGAATAGAGGTAGGAAAAAGTTTTTAGATGTTGTAGCTGCAAGTTGCTGCTAGAAAAATGTACAGAAGGCATTGAAACAGTTACTTTCATGGCGAAGTTAAATTTATTTTAAAGGAAAATTTTGCTTCTAAAATTGCACTAGAATCATTCTTCGTGTCCTTCATTAGCTTTTGATCTTTACATAAGTAGATATTGTACTTATTTATTTAGAATTCATGAAAGTGTTTGTTCTGTCCTGGTTTATTGTTGTTGTAACAATGTCTACGCTCCTTTCCTGGAGGAGTCGCTCTTAAAACAGGCGAGTTTTCCCCGTTAAATAAATGATATAACAATAACTGGCACTTCTATTGGGTTCTGGTTTCATTCCAGGCCTAACATTTACAACAATAAACCAAGTTATATCTTTAACCCCGTGACTATATACTTAAATCATGTTTGGAAAGTGCATTTCCAGCAGTAATGTTAAATGACGTGACTTTGATATGATCCCTGGCTTTAAACTATCTCCAGCCTGGAATCATTATTCAGCCACTGCCGCTGATAGGAAGCAGCCCGAGGTACTAGCCTAAAGACTTCCAGAGCTCTCAACACGGAGAGAAAACACACCATCTATCACCATGGCCACAACGCGGTACACATCCACACAGCTGCAGGTCATCAGGGAGAAGGGCTGCATAGTGATAGCTGTCTGAACCCAGAGTACAGTAACTACAGTTTGGTTTGATGTGAGAGGGATGGAGGAGGAGGTAGCATCACCAGCGCCTGTACCTGTGTGTGCTTTTGTGTAGGTTACTGTGCTAGTGGCAGCCCAAAAGGACTCTAGATCAAAACAAAGTGGAGGGATGAGTGGGAGGCTGCTGTTGCTATGGTAACAGTCAGGCTGGCCTAAGCCTCATCTCCCTGCCCCTGTGTTTGTTGGAATTGTGGGAGGAGACACGGGAGGAGGGGTGTCCTGAAACCGCAACTGCTTTTAAGAGAACAGTAACAACATTATCAGACAATACCTTATACTCTAATGAAACAAATACAGGGGTGACACATCAGGGTAGGGGGACAGAGGAGCACATAGTAACTACAGCAGACAAGATACAGTAGGCTAATCAGAAGGATGCAACTACAATAAAGTTAACTGACAAAGAAGAACCAGGTATAGACAACATAATTCTAGCATCTCAAAAAACAGCATTAACATAAAACATTATATACAAAAATATACATCTGTACTTAAGTATTCAATGACTGTTTTTAATAGCAGTTTAATGAATCTACTGATGGGGACAGGCAGGATTTAGGAAGGGTGAGGAGGGAGAAAGAAAAGCCAGATTTTACCAAACCACCCAGGATGAAGAAGACCATAAACAGGCGCCCCAAGGTGGTTTTTGCATAGACATCCCCATAGCCCACTGTGGACATCGTCACCATCAGTAAGTAGACACATTCCCAATAGGAAAGTGACTGGGAATTTTGGAAATTTTCCCAAGGATCCCCTGAGTTTTCCACCTAGAAAAACAAGAAGGGTGTGAGAATAATCACGTGTGACCTATAATTGTTACCGTTAAGAAACAATTAAAGTATGGTTCATGAAACTTGGCCACAGGTGCTGATGCATTCATATTTGCTCCAGTCAGGCTTTGTATCTTCTACACACTGATCTAAGGGTGCCATCTAGTGGGAAAACAGTTGAATATTCCTTTAAGTGCTAACAGTGCTACATTTGGTTCATACATTTGTTTATTATTTTGTCTGTTTTTATCTTATTTAGCAGCAGATATTGAAAATTAACATATTATTAGTAGAACTGAGGTCCATTGAGACTCAGAGCAGGGATTATCCAGTTGCACACAGCCAGTACTACTCCTAATTGTATCACTCAATGTATTGAGGTATAAAGCTTGAAAAGTCATATTTTAGAGCTAGAAGCCAGACAGATATGACAACAGACTCCACAGTACTGCATCTTAATCTAAATCGTTTTAGCAGCACTAAAATTTAACTATCTACTGCTGAAAACTTGAGAATTGGGGAGAAATTAAAACCTTTCAAGCTGCAAGAACATATCTTTCTGCCTAATAAAGGTTTATTTACTAGATTTGGACCGTATAGATGATCTCCTAAAATCTCCTAAAAAAAGTATCAGTAGAACACCTTAACGACGTGCTATAAGACTCTGAAAACCACCGTGTTTCTCAGGTTTATCACCAGCAGTGAGCTCCCTTCAGCGCTGGCTCATTAACTAACACTGGCATCACATCTGCCCACTCACCAAGTGGATGAATCCAGCAGCTGTAAGCCATGTGCTTATGAAGATGGAACACAGGTTCACCAGCTTGATGGAATTGCTGGGTAGGGAAAAAAGAAAAAAAAAAAGGCAGCATAAAAATGTTGACATTCAGACAAAAATGAGTATTAAGCTCCTGACCTGGCTAAACTGAGAAGTGATGCACGCTATTTGGACAAAAATATCGGGACACATCAGACCATCAGCTTATAAGACTTCCCATTCATGTTGAATGCAAATAGATTTTTCGGTTTAAAGGCTGATTTTGAGTGAGATCTGACAGAAGCAGACATTTATTTATGACTTTAAATGATTATTTAACCCTTACAGACCTAGAACCATTTATGTGGCAACTTCTAAATGAATTTTTTGTCTGCATTTAACATTAAATGAGGTATTTATCACCATTTATTTAATATTATCCCCTGGATTTTCCATTTTTCAGTAAAAATCAGGTATTTCCCTATATTTAATTTATTAAATCTCAGAGTAAATTCAAAGGTTATTATGTAAAAACAGACAAAACTGACAAAAATAGTTACTTTATCAGCAAAATATATCATTAGTTGAAGATAAAACGAGTGTCTACAACTACTGTCATTTGTCAAACTACATGGATCTTCCTGGTGAATCAGTGTTGCAGAAGATAATATTGTTTCCGTGTTTTCAACAGACTCTGAACATCCAATAAAGACACATCTGATGACGCTGTAAGCTGAGGACCTGCATTTTGCTTGATCTATTTAACTGTGCTGATAAAGTGAGTGGTTTCAAAGTTATTTAACATTTTCAATCAGTAGATGCTTTTGGTCGTCGGTGGCTTTTGATGTCTGTAAGGGTCTGAACATAACAAAGAGGTTGGTGCATTTATTGTAAAATGAGCATAATTAAGTAAAAACTAATTCTAATAAAAATGCTTATTATAATTAAATAAAAAGGCTTATTATAGTTATCTTTATTACTGTATAAACTTATAATATGACATTTATCATTATCATTTCGTACCCCAGCTCCCAGTTAGTGATGAAACACCTGAATTCAGAATGTCCCAATACTTTTGTCAATATAGTGTAGCTGTAGTAGTTGTAGAAATACTTTGTATTCTCTGTAGATGATTTAGAAAATAGATACTAATATTTTTTTTCTTACCTTGTTTTCAAGATATTCAAAAACTGTAAGATTTCCGAGAACTGTATCAATCTTAATGCTCTCAGGAACCTTAAACCTGTGAGGGAGAAAGAGGAAAGAAGACAGAGAATAACAGTGAGGTTAATAGAAGATAAATGCAGACAAAACATTGGAACTTACATCCACTTTTATTAGTAATGTCTCATCTGTAACTCCAATATGTTCTCAGTAGTCAACAGAGAAATATGTGCAGCTGCTGACAGGGACAGATGGCTGTAGATGATGTACAAATACACTACAGACATATCGAACACATATTATCGGCCAAGAAAAAATGTCAGCATCACATAAGTTAAGTCAAACACTACGTGTCCTACTTTACACGGGCCTGTCTGAAAATCCAGGAGCTGCTCGACACAGGGATTATAAAACAATGCAACACCTGCCTCATTGTCTTTTTACATAACACAACTGATCCCACGGAGCATGTGTGCACTCATGTCTGTGCTTTTTTGTGCTGAGTGCATGTGTGACCAAAAGTAACTCCTTCTAAAATGATCCATGCGTGAAGTTCCAACAATAGTACATACAAAAATAAAGCAGTTGTAGCGTGATGATGGACAAACCCGCTGTGTGCATATGAAACAGTTGCATTTTTTTTTTATTACAATTTATTCTTATTTATATTTGACTTTTTGCTTTCAGTTCATTTTAGTTGTAATTATTTTTTATAGCCTGCTTGTAGTTTACTTCTAGGTTTTTATTAGTTGCAGTGATAAGTTTAGCCTTTTTTTTTTTTTTTTTTGCAATATGAAATACTACTTAATGCAGGGTACAATTAGTGTATAATAAAAACACAACCAAACATGTTTTCAGATGAATGGACATGGACAGGACCGTCCATGTTTAGACTCATGTATTAAAAAAAATGGCAAAAATGAAACCTAAAGACATTCTATTTACCATTTTATTTTATTACAGTAAGCATACAATTATGTGTAGTTGTTGTTTGCAAACTAAAATCTTTTTCTACACTTTAATTTCGTTAACCTTTGTAACTAGTTCCCTTACCCCAGTTACAGAGGACGTACACACAGGACCAGACTGAGTGGTAAAATCCCGTCTGCCTTTCCTTTCCCTCATGTCCGTGATGGCCCTGTCTTACCCTGTACCCATTCTGAAAAAGTTCACCACAAGACTTCTTTCTCCTCCACGTCTCTCGGAGAACATCCAAATTAATATCGCTGTGCGTGCGCCGGTACACAAGCAGCTTAGGAGGAATCATTGTTTTCAGCTCAAATCTGCTTTTTGGCAAAGAAAGAAGTTAAAATACTGTGATCGAAAAAGAAAAAGAAAAAAAAATAGATGATTCCTATAAAAAAAGTGAGAAAGTTTCTTCTTGGTGCATGAAAATCTTCCTTAATAACAAAGCATCGAGGATTAGCCAAGTGTTGAATTAAAAAGCTGTCCTCTTGGAAATATAATCCGAATATGGTTCAATCAGTAGTCACTGTTGCAGATAGAAGAGTCAAATCACACGACGGCCGCATCGGTCCTGCCACAGAATGTGTCTGGGAGCAAAATGTCTGCTCTAATATATGTGTTTTTTTCATTTTTGTCACAGTGGCTTTAATCCTGACAACCCAAACAGATTTACCTTTCCCATGCCCCTCTGAGTGCTTTTTCATTTGACCACGTAAGGCCTTTTCACCCTCCAACACACAACACGTTTTCTGAAAGTCTGAATCCTGCGAGGGATTTAGCAGAGATGAAAATAAAATGAAAAATAACGCCGACCAAAAATAATAATCCTGACTTAATAGTGTCCTGTTTCCAGTGGAATATGCCAAACAACTCCAGCATACTGAACAGCTATTGTAAAAGATCAGGACATGGGTCAGCTCAGATTGCTTTTAGTACCAAAAACTAAGCTCTGGTTTGTCAGACGAGGAGAAACGTCTGCAAGATTAAGAGACCAGACTTCAATAAGCAGTACAAATCAGTGCAGGTTTGATGTTATTGAACAAGGAGAAGAGAATAAGAAAAAACGCACTAGATTATTAACCCCTTAACGGTAAGTGACTATTTTTGGTCATTTCCACCTACATTAAAAGACAGCGATAACAACAGTTAAAGTGAGGACAGTGAGTCAACAATCTCAGGTCCAATGTGGTGTCCAGGGTCTGTTAGGTCCACCTCTGCATGAACAGTGAGTGTACCTGCTTTGTTAGGTACCATGAAGCAATGGTACTAATGTAAGTACTGATGTTCAAAGGGATAATGTGTATGTTGACAGGTGTCTGGATCAGCACTTATGTTGTTCTAATGTTCTAACATACATGTTCTTTTCACCTTACGTATGTTTTTCTTATATTTTTCATATATACTTCTTGGATTTTTATTTTTTTTTGCCACTTGTGGATAAGGAACCATATGGTAACTTCATTGACCTTGATTTTCTACATAGCAATAAAAAATTTTGAAAAATTTCACAAAAGAAATAAAGTCTTGTGATGTCCTCCAATAACACACGAAGGTCAAAATTTTGAATTGAGTATTTCTATGAGTGCCCTATAAAGGGTTAAGAGTAAAAGTGAGGTGAAACCAGGACATTTACTGCAAAAAGTGATGAAAGTAGTATTCAGCCGCATACAATAACAAATACTTGAAATGATTTAATGATACCGGATCAAGCAGGTGTGTATATTTATACAGAGCAAAACTGTGAAATTCTCCTGAGATTGACACAGCATGAAAGAAAATGTATAAAGATGAGAAAAAATGATTGAAAATAGCAGCTATTAGTCACATTCAGCAGACTGAGAGGTTGTTCTGCTCTCAAATTTATACTGAAGAGACAATTCAGTCAGTAATGTTTATATATTGAAACATTACTGTCTCCCTGCTTCATCAAAATTATCAGTGAGATGTGTAAGACAGAGGGTATATGTTATGAAAAAAAAAGAGAGGATAAAATAAGTAACTATTATGTGTTGTCAGTGTTAGGAGGGCAAAGGCCTTTCTTTTCATAATATATTTCACTACAGGTTACAGAATACACAGCTAAAAATGCATGTAGTAATTAATTCCCAACAGAGTAACACATATGCAGTTTTTTCTTTCTTTTGTTTAAGACATAGGTTTTTCTCCAAAAACATACCTTGACATGTTTCGGCAGTTACTTCCGCCTTCCTCAAAAAAAAAAACCTATGTCTTAAACAAAAGAAAGAAAAAAGTGCATACAGAAAACTGAAGACATAACGAACACCATTGAACTACTACAAAAGAGTAACACATTTTCCATACATAAATATTGATTAATATTGTCATTACAAGTAACAGGTTGAATTAAAGATAATTTCACATGATATTATATAAAGTTTCACTGTGAATGTACGCCAACACTCACTGATGAGATATAAACTGTTCAAAAAGGGTGAAGATTGAATTTTTCCTTCATATTTTATTTTCCACAGCATCATATGAGAGTGGAGACAAGTAAACAAAGATGAAAATAGAAAAATAAAACTGTAAGTTTACACTGATAACTAATCATATATACTGTGTCTATAGCCGCTATGGTGCAGATATACTTTTGTGTGTTATTTTACTATAAGCGTTAATGGAAAAGTGGAAAGATAATAGTGTGAGTGAATAATGCAGTAGTTTAGCAATTTAGTAGTTTAAGATTAGTTTTATGCTGATAACCACCTATACTTATTTTAACTAGGTGTAATCACTGATTTGTTGTGTGCGTTGGTGGATTCTTCAGCTTAGAAAGTTCAATCTTATTCACATATCAGCTCAATGACGCCTGGACTTCACTATGGGCCCATTTCCCGAGATCTACTGTATGTTTTCCATATTGTTACATCACTGTTTTACAGTTATTTAGTGAAGGCTAAGGCTTGTGTCAAACCAGTCTACATACTTAGACAGATTTTTATTTGTCATTCCGGATTTTACATCAACAATGAAATTTCGATACAGTTGGCTCAGCAGGCAGCAGCAATAAAGGCAAACAGGCACTATACATACAGGATAATACAAGATAGAATAAATATACATATAAAACTACAGAAGATAGAATAAATATCCATATAAAACTATAGAAGATAGAATAAATATGCATATAAAAAAAGGACTATGTGTGAGTATAAACGACT
>JAPQRQ010000008.1:22862972-22874850 GCA_037367365.1 Apogon talboti
GGCAATATATGAAAATGTATAGAGTGGCAAGGGAACACACATGAGGCCATTATAAGAGTACACAGTTGCAAGTCCCAGATGTTCAAATTAAACACTGAATATACATTTGTATCTATGAAGCCCATAGGGGCGCAGTGAGAGAGCCAGCTCATTGCATAATGAAATCCTCAAGAGGAGGCGAAGACTGAAGCTTAATCATCTTCTAGTTAACATCAAGTATGTTACTACATGATAATCCATTATAATGACCAGGCATTCCACAAAAAATTTATTCCTCCAAGAGGACAATCCACCGTCTAATTCATGAGTGTGTGGTTGGTCTGGAGCATATCCTACGGACTGATGTGGTGTTTAAGATGACATACAATTATAGTTTGTGTTAAAGACTTGCATTTATGCAGCTGTTTTCTTATATAGAAGAGAGTAGAATAGCCTTTATTGTCATTGTGTGTACAATGAAATTAGGAGTGTTTCTCCAGTCAGTGAAGTAATATTAACAAAACACCAGTACTACAGAAATAAGAATAGAGCAAATATAAAATTACAAAACTAAAAAAGGGAAAATACAATACAAATTTTACAGTTTTACAAAGTAACATAATAATAGAGCCAAGTAAAATAAAAATAAAAATCTACAAAATATGAATAGACACAAATTTAGTGTTAACAATATGTGACAGTATGCATATCTATGGAGAATATTAACAATATTAATATTAACAGTATGTATATGAACCAGTGTGTACACCTATCAACCAAGTCTACATAAAAATGGTGCATTTATACTTTGATAAATATTGAAAAACATTGTTTATTGCACATAATTTCACAATTATAGCTGTTTTTGTTTGGTTAAGAGGCATTTTGTCTTCAAGTGCTATCAAATTTTAAGCACAGGTTAATTCACTTCTAACCCTTCAAAAGTGTTACCATCCATCTAGTCTGTATACTGAATTATTTACTCAAAACAAGCATCAAACTAAACAACCATGCTAAAATAACCCTGCCATGAATCATACACCCATGAATACAATATTATTTGGCTGATTAAATGCTAATGATTCTCAGTAACGCCTTCAAGTCAACACAGGTCACCTGCATCTTCAGACACAGAAGCTTAATGCTCGGTTAAAACTGATCTGGAACAAGCATTGTGAATTAGCAAGACTCTGACAATGTAATATATATTATGATACAGAATATGATTCAATATAATGTGATACAATAAGACAGGAAGTGTTTTCTTTTAATGGTAAAACACCGTATCAACATTGTGCCACAAATCATATTATTAAAATAGTGTTAATAACAAAAATCAATGTAAAAACATTGACTGATCACAAAATACTTGTACCTATCAATATTTTCTACAACCCTAAAACCACACAGATCACTATGTGAAAGATTATGTACACATGTAACCACAAATAAATATGCTTACAAGCACAAATGAGTGTATACACCCAAATGCACACACACACATACACAGATGGTGCACATTGAAGGCAGCATTTGGAGTGGTCACTGTGGCGTTTCCCCTAGGGCCCAGCTCTGGCCTAATTCTGCATAACCACTCATCTACAGTCATGTGACCCAAAGCATTCTCAATAACATGAGGATTGTGTCATGACACACAGCCGAGATGTTCAGCCGAAATGCCATGACTTTTGATTATGACACACCAACAATAGACACCACCTTTAAAATATGTAATTTTACTATCATCATTTTATTTCATTTATCTGACTCATAACTGTTAGTGAGCTCCAACATATTAGGTACATTTTTTGTATTTTCTTTGACAGTGAGACTGCATAAAATGACAAGGAAAGAGTTTATATAGGAAATAGGGCAAGTCTAATAACTGCAGTCACAGAGAGTGTATTTGTATTATATTCTCTGAACAAGTGTTCCTGTCATATCTACCATCCCAACTATCTGTTTTCTACAAAAAGATCATTAAAAAGTCGACAAAAGCATGCCAACTCCTAGTGTCACGTCACACTCGACAATCACATGGGATTCCTTCCCCTGTGCTCCGAGTTTCCTGCAGAAAATAGATCTGCCCAACACAGTTCTTATTACTCCTTAAGCCCTGGCACGGATGGGAGTTATACCTTCTCGCCTGACAAGAGAGGACTGAGAGAGGCTTAGACAGAGGTGGACAGAGAAAATGAAAGACAGCAGCAAGACACAGAGCGATAAAAGAGACAGAGTGTCAGTAAGAGGAAGAGAGGAAAGGAAGAGGCACAAGGCTCCCAAAGGTACTGGAGACAATTTGGCTACGTTCACACTGCAGGCAAACGTGGCCCAAATCGGACTTTTTTGCCCATATGTGACCTGTATCAGATCTGTTAAAGACAGTTTGAACAGCACAAATCCGACTTTTTTCAAATCCGACCCAGGCCACTTTCATATGTGGTTCTACATCTGATACGTATCAGATGTTTTGCAATGTGACTTCAGTCTGAACAGCCATGTCACGTTTATCCGACCTTTACGTCACTGAAATGCGACAAATGTAACACAATGCGTGCCTGCGTGGTTGCGTATTAAGTCATAACTTCTTTTGCGCATGTGGGTCACTTTAGGGTCACATTCAGTTCATACTCAAAACTGATAGAAGTCGCATTTAATGCGTAACATGAACAAACACAGTAAAAAAAATCAGATTTCGCCCACAAATCTGAATCGTGCATTAAGACCTGCTGTCTGAACGTAGCCTTTGTCTCATATATATGAACAAATTCGTCATCTTGTATTGAAATTAGTGACACATTACAGTCTTTCTTGACATAAAACCCCCTTTGCCTTTAAGGAGACTGGCATTAAAATGCACACATGAACGTACACAAAAGAACAGCGATTGCTGGAGGGTGTGCTGCAGAGCATGTAGGTCTATAAGAGGACATTAAATGTTTTCTTGAGTTAACCTCCTTTGACCAGACACTTTGCCTGTGTAAAATGCAACCAGAGAGGTAAATCTCATTTGTTCACAAGGGCAGAAGTTCATGATGTTCTAAGAATAGTCCGAAACACCTTCAGTCAGTCAGCAAGAGCCAGTCTCTGTTAACCTGTATATGACCTTGGCTGGCGACAGGAACAACAAAACAGTTGCCTCGAAGTGAACAATTACTACTCATTCCTCCTGACTTGACTAACATTCACTGCAGCGGCAAACATAGAATGTGAGTCACTTGGTACGTTATTAATACACATCACTGCTCCAGTCCAACCTTGTATGTATTTACAGAATTCTATTCCTTTGTTACTGTTCAGCTAGAACCACATAATCAATATACACCACAAATTAAAGGTGCATTTAAAGCATAATAACTGGATGACTGGCAGAAGGTATGTCTCTGGAGGGCAGTACGGTGCGGAGGGATCTGTGAAGCGGAAAGAAGGCCAAGTTATTACTTAAATGATTGATTTAGGTCAAGGCACCATTACTAAAATAAGACATACTTTAGCAAGGGCAATGCACAAATAAAAACTCCCCAGGGATGATACAAATGGAGAACTGTGTTTTATCATGTGAATGTAAATGACTTGCACTTACACTCACTCGAGCATTGTCTATGATGAGAAATGTATTGTTGAATGTAAAAGAGGAGGATAACTGGCTGTAGAATGGAAGCACACTGCTGTGAAAGTAAATACATCTTTTGCAGGAGAAGTGACACTTTCACATTTTAGCTAATTGACTCACAGCCATTATGTTACAGTAAAATGGCCCGACCCGCAACACATCATATCACTCCGTTTCTGAACACAAACCGACAAAAAAATAAAACCTGCGGCCATGTGCCATTAGAAGTAAAGGAAATTTATGGTTATTGGCTTCATTTAGTTCTTAATTCAGTGCAATTTGAAGTTATCACATGTAAAATAGCTAAAGAAAGTTACACTGGTCAAAGGAATAGCCTTGGGTTTACTGATAACTTTTGGACTTTACATTATTTCATTGCAGCATTAACTTGAACCACACACATCTCCAATTTTCACATTGAACAGCTCCTTATCTACTGATGGATTGTCAAAAAACACATTCCCATTAATTTCACAAATGGTGATCAGATGCGCAACATGAATACAGCCTTTGTGGTCTTATTTTTTCCCACATCAACCACCGAACAAATCTGTCAGGCTGCATCTGTGGAAGAATTACAGTGCCCACACATGAATACAATTAATGCTTGTTTGAGTCAAAAAAAAAAGAGGCTTGAAGGATAGAACATCATCATCACTGACTTTCAATATACTGACTGCTTCTCAATACACTGATCAGCATGAGTTGACTGAATCAATTTTTTTTTTTTTAGAGGTAAAGGCTTCTTTAGATCAGCTTGGCAGCCTTCTGAAATCCACAAAGATGCCTGAAATATACTGTGCAGATAAAGTATTACAGACTGATTGATCATTTTTCATTTCTATGCTAAAATTGGATGCAACAACAAGTAAACAACAAGACTGAATTAATGTGACCTGATACAGCTAAGACAGCTGAAAGCTATCCTTGATGACTGTAGTTTATTTTGGGGATTATTGAATTCACCGAATCTTTACAGAGTGGCTCTTTTAATGCCTAAAAATAGCCCCTTTGCCTGGAATTGTAGGATATCAGGCAACTACAACAGCAAAAGGTCTTATCATTACAGTTGGTACTTTGACAAATCAAAGGTTTAACCATTGAATGTGTAATGAAAAGAGCTCAAATTGCAAAGGGACTTGGTTAAAAATCCCTCAGGTGATTTTGTTCATTAGAGCTCAGTCAGTGTCTTAAGCACAATATCTACTTTTACAAGACAGGGCAATACCCAAGGTAATTTCATTCTGTAATAGTTTAAAGCTGACTTGTTGTACTATCGCTCTGAGGTGAAGCTTCACTCGATATATGTTGAGATGGATTCCAAAAGCAGCACTAAAACTCATTATAATGTGCTTATTTAAAATGAAAATGGAAAAATCAGCCTGACCGCATGAAAAACAGAGGCTTACGCTGCCGGGGGCCGGTAACAAAGGTATATACTCAAAATCCCCCCAATCCTCTGCTCCCCCAACCATTTGGAAAAACACACCACCTGGTGTCAAAATATGACGTCAGGTAAACTCAAGGTAGCGGCATGACGAAAGATAATTGTTAGACAGTTGATATGGACTCAGTTTGAGCTACATGGACCTGATAGTGGCAGAATAATGGTCAGAGAACCAATTTTTCCACATAAAACTCCACCTAGTGAATGAAAATGACACCATATGAACTCTGGATGGTAGCAAGAAAATGGACATTTGAAAGACGATCAATACGAACCAAATTTTATCTCAATTGACCTATTATTAAGCGCCTGTCTCTCAGGAGGTAGAGCCACAGGCTACCTCCAACAACAGAAGGGTTGGTGGTTCGAATCCCGTTCTGTCCGAGTCATGAGCTGTTGTGTCCTTGGGCAAGACACTTTACCCACCTTGCCTCCAGTGTCACTCACACTGGTTTATGAATGTTTGGTGGTGGTCGGAGGGGCCGTTTGGCGCGAATTAGCAGCTACGCTTCTGTCAGTCTGCCCCAGAGCAGCTGTGGATACAAATGCTGTTTACCACCACCAGAGTGAGAGTGAATGAATAATGGATCAATAATGTAAAGGGCTTTGGGTGCCTTGAAAAGTGTTATAGAAATCTAATCCATTATTATTATTATTATTATTATTATTATTATTATTATTATTATTATTATTATTATTATTATTATTATTGCTTGATTTATGTCCAAAAAACTGATTTTCAACTAAAGCGCCCCCATTTGGTTCATAGAGAAGATGAAGTCGATAGGGTTCCTCCACCAGGGGTCCCCCATGTTGGTTATCAAGGGAGAAGAAATCCAACCATATACAGTATGTCCTAGTTATTGCATTCACACTGAAGATACCCCGCAGCAGCGGATCTGGCAGCGGCGTTCAGAGTAAAACTATTATATCCCCGAACCTCCATTTTGAGAATATAATGACTGTTGTTGTACCATCAAAGCTTGTAAATGTCAATTTGAAGCAACTTGGTGATACAGTCTGCAATGGGCGATGAGCATACATAGACTGTGGTCCAGCATACAGACCTTGCAGGTACTGAAGACAGATAGGTCCTTATATATAGGTTAACCTTCATCGCCACAAAGTCTGCCAAGCTTGTCTCACAGCAGAGCCATATTTCTCACCTTACCCCATTAATTAGTCATTAGGCACTGTTTCTTTTTCAGTGCTGTCATTGATCGCTCACTAATGATAGAATTACAGGCCCAGGCCACTGCCTATGAGGCCTCTTAGACGGAGACAAAAGTTGTGTGTGTGTCTATATAGGTGTGCTGTTCTGCGACATAACGTGACTGTGCAAGTGTGTGCATGCATTAGTCTGTATGTGTGACAGGGAGGGAACGAGAGAGGAGAGAAATAGAAACAGAAGTGGAGCAGAAACAAGGGCATCCCTTTAAGAGCGGCCTGCAGAGACTTTGTCCTACATTCCTCTTTATGTGTTTCAGGGGAGCAGGAGAGAGAGAAAAAGAAGGGATGAAGGATGAGGGATGAGCCAAGGTATTAAAGCAGATTCATATGTGGGTGAGAGAGGACACAGCATCCTCCCATTGAAAATATCACCAAAATAGCATCAGTTTGGCAAGTGAAGTCTGCCGCAGAGGAAGAGAAAAGGCAGTCGTTTATCATAGCGTGATTATGTGTTGCACAGAAGTGTGGTAAACAACTACTTTGTGAAAATAAACAGATGGACAGTCATTCTCACTGATTACTGTGGCTACATCTTCATTCTCCTTCATTCAAAAAAAAAAACAGTGTCTTAACAACACGGTTGCCAAGTCAATGGCTAGAATCTGTGTGCTCATTTGGGAGGGTTGCCAATGAACAATTCCCTTGTTTCACATTCTCTCCACCTGTGTTCACAAAAAGCTTTGCTGTGTTTCTGCCGCAGAATATTGGACCACAGCGCTCCTGTTAGGAAAACCCCACCTGCATAAAGCTGGGGGAAAAAAAACAAAAAAACATATAGCTCTTGGGAGACTGGAGGCTTGCCACCAGAAAGGTACATTTTTATTCAATGTTTTACCCAGAGTGAATGTGTGTGTGTGTGTGTGTGTGTGTGTGTGTGTGTGTGTGTGTGTGTGTGTGTGTGTGCGTGTGTGTGTGTCCTGGCCCCGAGGGGCTGCCCTGCTTCACTGAAGAAGATATAAAAGCCCATTTCTCAGTGCCAGCCTCCCGAGTTCCAACCCACATGCATTTACTCAACCACACGTCTCTCTCACTATTACCACAGGGACCACCACAATTCTCCCCATTACTGTTGCCTTTTTCACAGACAATTTCAGAATGATGTCAACTTCATCCGAAAATGGAAGTCTGGATGAGAAGGGCAAAGCAAAACATGGAGCCTGAAGGAGTCTGAACCATCAGAACCTCAAAGTCTGCTTCTATAATTCCAACCATTAAAGGGGTGACCTATAAATCTGTGCTCATCGATTTCCACAGTCATTAACATTTAGTGGCAATGAAGGCAGAGGGAGAGAAGGTCATCTGTAGAGCATTTTTAGCATTTGAGCAGGGGGTCTGAATGTGAGTCAGATCATTTATGCATGTGCCCCTCCTTTACCATACATGCACAAGCAACTGCACATACAAGGTGATAATCAGAAGAAGAGTAAATGTCAATATTTGTGTCCTCATGGGGACATGCCTTGTCAAGGTCCATTAGGGAAAATTAAGTTAACAAACGCAAGGATAGAAAGAACTTTCTGGTTGAAGGATGGTTCCACACCTGAATCTGCTCTGGATTTCCTGATTTTACAGTTTTAACCAGGTCAAGACTAAACAGCCAAACCCTGTTCCAGCACAAAGAGGAGGTCAAACTGAAACGAGGTTTAGCTCTTTTACAAAGGTGTTTTTGGATTTTTTTTTTTTAGATATCTTATGCTTTTGGACCTCTTACAGGAAGTTACAGCAGGCTATTGTTAACCATGAAAGAATAGAAGAATAAAAAAAGAGGAAAAAATGAGCCAAAGGCAGATGGGGATATAATTTTTGAACTGATATCAAGTTTTTAAGTTGGTATTGATGGTAGTAATACCATAATAATTATAGTAGAAATTAAATTAATTGGTTCTCAGTTGAAATAGGACAGACTACACCCCCACATCAGACACTGTTCTACAAATCAACATAATGTATTGGCAGACGCATACAGTCAGCTCCACATATACACACACACATTGACAACAACAGGTATTACACCCATTTTAAAAGTCCGTCCATTTTTCTTCAGACAACTTAAAGCTGAACATCCACTCTTCAGTCATTCACTGGTTCCTTCATTTCAAGTTCCACTGTGGTGGTGGTGTACAAAGCCAAAATTACAACATTTGTGTCACTGTCCAAATATATATGGACCTGACAATATATGATGTAGGTATGTCAAGCAATATTCTTGAATGCATTGATTAAACAGCATGAAATCAAAATGAATCCAAATGTATACAATGTACCAGTCACATGAAGCGTGATTTGGACTGGTGTGAAAAGCCCTGAGATGGACCGTATGCTCATGATATCATAAGACCTGATGCCGTGATCTCAGTTTTGTTGGAAAATACTGTGTTGTTTACTTGTGACATGATATGCCATTGCAAAGGACACAATTTCCCCTTGACGACCAGTATGACGCCTTCTGTAAATTTTAAAGCTGTGAATATCAGTTTCATTTTCTTGATAATAAACCTCTGCTATTATGATGGTTTGATACTGTATATATCAGAATGCCTTCAGGGGAGACAAAAACAGCAATGAGATTAGATTAGATTGAACTTTATTGATCCTTTGGGCAGAACCCTCAAGAATTGTGTTTTTTATTATTATTATTATTATTATTATTATTATTAATAATAATAATAATAATAATAATAAGAATAATAAGAATAATAATAAGAATAATAATAAGCATAATAATAAAATCAAGTCTGATTTACTGGCATGTTAGTTGTAGACATGAGACAATGGCTGCAGACCTCCAGCTGCTGCGGTGAAAGTATTGCTGTAACACAAGCCTGCCGATGTTTAGGATGTCAGAGCCCCCACAGTCATCTCAACTTGCTCTAGGCTGATCATTCGTCCCCCTGAGAGGACAGGAACACTTAAGTGACAAGCTTGAGCTAATCATGATGATGAGGATAGAGAGCAAGAGAGTGAAGCACGTTGGCCTTAGTTTAGTTTAATGGGAGCACTAAGGGAGATCGGGGCAATGCCTCAGGAGAACCTACTCATAGAAATACACTCAAAGTGCATTGTTAAGTATGGAAACTGAGGGCATTGGGCTTCATGTTTTCTCCACCTTTTGCCCTGCAGGTCTGACACAGGATTGTTAACAAAAACTAAGACTAAAGCAAAACTATAACTGAAATAACAATAAAAGCAACAGTTAACATGTGGTAATGTTTTGTAAATCATAGTCATTTTTATCCTACAGCCAACAGTCTTTTCGAGGATCAAGGATTTCCCCATAATATCCAAAAAAGGTAAAACTACAATAGAATAAATCTTTACTGTGACTGTCACAGGAGGAATGAAAATCAGTTTAGCAGCAGATTCTTAAAGTGAAAGACGAGACTATATATAAAACTTATACCAAAAAACATCAAATAAATATACAGATATACAAAAGGCCAACTCTAAACCACAGATAGAATAAATATATACAACATATGAAGGATAAATACAAGGTAAAATAAAAACAAGGTGTCACTAACACTAAAAACAAAACTAAGCTAAAATTAATTCTTCCATAAAAAATAAGAATAAAATTAAAACTGGAAAACTGAAATAAAAAACACACTGAAAGACAACGATAACAACAACCATAAATTCAATCAAATACAACACTAATCTTGCATTATAGTCTCATATCATAAGTTGTGGCTCAAAAAATGTTTCCACCTTGACCTTTGACCTTTGGCCACTACATTGTAATAATTTCATCCAGTCCAAATTTACGTTCGTGCCAAATTTAAAGTTTTTCTGTCAGGCCGTTCCTGTGATTTTGTGTTTCACATGTAACGGGAATCGACTGACTCACAGTTAAACCTCATACAGATGCATGCATGTATCATAAAAAAAAAATTAAAAAAAAGACTACATTTCCGCTAATGCTATGACATTTTCATGGCACGTTTGCATTTCTGCCAATGAAGCATGCATAAACCTTTTCAACATGTCTGTCACTAAAACCACATGTAAAAATACCTCTCTACACGTTTCCTTTACATATGCGCAGTTTGAATGTATAATGTAACAGCCTCTTAGTTATGTTGTAAATTGTGATGCTGCGTCGCTGACAGGAATATTGTGACAGGAACAGCGTGGTACAAGGTGTCATTTACTGTGAAGGTATTAGAGGTTCGACTTCACCCAAACTGCAATTGATACCTGCGGTGTCTACATCTATCAACTTCTCTGTGGCTACTATTTTTACCATTCCACACATGTATTATTATACCCTGCAAAACTGACGAGCAGGTCTTTATATAGGGAATGCTTTGTGTTGAAGTCTCATGTTTCATGTAATTTATGTCCAATGCTAAAGTATCTTCAAGCCGGGCAGATGACTGTTGTGTGTGTTAAAATTTCTATTTCATGTGATGTGAATACTGTATAGATATAATCCATGCAAACTCATTTCTATAGGAAGTAACATGCAGTTGTAACTGAGATGCATGTTTGACCGTATGATTCATTACATTGCCCAGATGTCTTAAATAATGTAGTTTTATCACTATTGTATAAACTTTATACAATACTGATAAAACTACTGATATAATATAAAGTACTGGAAAGTCATACTTGAGTAGAAGTACAGGTACCCTACCAAAAAATGACTTTGGAAGTTCAAGTCACCAACTGAAATGCTACTCAAGTTAAAGTCTTTAAGTATCTAGTATGTACTCTGCTTAAGTAGTACTTCAGTAGTTTTTTTTTCTCTTTTTAGTCTGTTTTTATCTGAACCATATTTATTATTTTTAATTTCTATTTATTAAAATTTCTCTTGTTTTGATCTCTATTTTATTTACTTATTTTCACATATGTGTTTATTGATAATTCCTATCTCTGAGTTGTAATTTTCTTTAAATTGTGTTATATTCTTTGCTTTTCTCATGCTGTAGTCCATGTTGTACCCTGATTTTTAAATGTTATTATTACCTCTGTCTGTAAAGTACTTTTGGTCAACTTCTGTTCTTTTTTAAATGTGCTATATAAATAAACTGACTTGACTTGACTTAAGTATACCAAGTAATCTACAATTGAATGTACTCAAGTAATGAAAGCAAAAGTACAAGTAAATGTTAATAAGAAACAACGGAATATTTTAAAGTTTATCCAGGATTTTATGGTAAAGTAAAAGACAATCAGTCAAAACACTAAACATAATGCCTACGTCACACACTTCAAAAACAAGGTTTCAAAAACCTAAACAGGAGTAGGATACTGCTGGTATTAGAAATGTTGGAATTTAGAAGGAAAAAAAAAAAGAAAACTATGAAAGTGGCACATGAAGCCTACATTACACTTCATAAACAAGGACTCCATTGACATAATACCAACCTGTTTTATGGTGTAGCTTCATTCAGCTCTCCCTCACATCAACAGATCACCCACAGCTTCAGTGTGGACTGTTGTTTGTGGGCATTACACGATTAGGCCCAATGACAAATCAGCTTCCTGACTTTGTTGCAGTCACCGGTAGGTAATCTCACCAGTGAAAACACCAAATTTCCTTTAATTTATTTTTTGTAACGAGTAACGATACTGTGCATTAAAAATGTATGGGAGTAGAAGTATGC
>JAPQRQ010000008.1:22874950-22919456 GCA_037367365.1 Apogon talboti
ACCAAATTTCCTTTAATTTATTTTTTGTAACGAGTAACGATACTGTGCATTAAAAATGTATGGGAGTAGAAGTATGCAACAAAGAGAGGAAATGTAGTGAAATAAAAGTGAACGTAAACAGAACAAAAAATATGCAAATTCTCCCAAAACATACTTGAGTACAGTAGTGAAGTATTATTACTGTTACTACTATTATTATTAGATTCAAATTAGTCTCTACTGCTTTATATCTGTAGGAAATACCACGTCAGGGACACTGAGGTAAACAAAGCAATGGAGGGACAAATATAAATAGAGGGAAGGGGAGAGGGAGGGGGTGGTGAAAGGGGGGTTTTATCAAATGAGTCAGGATTGAGAGCAGGAATAATTTCCCTCCGCTAAGATTAGATTGTACAACTTCAACTGCGTACGAAGTATACGTTTTTAAACCAGTTTTACACCTCCATTTCTGCCTCAGACTCCATTCCCTCAGGGACATCATTTCACAGTTCAGAGGTACCGTTTTCAGCTGAAAACAAACTGCAGGAGGATAGCCATTATTCCTATATGAGATAACAGGCTGCAACTAGCAGACGAAAAGCATAGGATGAAAAAGGACCATATCACCAGTGATATGTTGTGGTCCCTTTGCAATCAATATGCCATAACCACAGGCCCTACGGTAAATATTTGAGGTTTTATTTTAGTAAATCGATGGCGCATGTAATAAAGTGTAGTCAAAGGCAAACAAGTAAGTATGCAGGGCATGGTGACAGATTATTACTTATTTCATCACTTATTTATCACAGTAATTGAAAACGACTAGCTCTTTGGCTTTCATTTAGAATTGTGCACTAAGAGTCATAGTATATCGACTGTAGTGCAGCTTGCAGAGGAAAAACTCCAATTATTAGCTGTCCAGGGTAAATATGAGTTAGGAGTGAATAACTGATCAAGCTAACCAATGTTTTACTAGTTTAATAAGAAAATTAAAAAGGTCAAAAAAGAGAACAGTACAAATAATTCCTTTGTAGATACATGTTTGTTGTGAAATTGTGAGAAAGTGGCTGCAGTGGTTATTGGAGAGACTCCAGGGCTGCAATCTGTCTCTGGGAAACTGCCAGCCAGGGACACGCACAAACTGACAATACACGCATTTACTCACACACAGAACAAGACTCCCAACACTTACAGTATCTGCCTGTCTCTGTTACCATGGAAACTGACAGGCCTCCCATTGACAAATCTTCAGATGCAGATGTGTGTGTGCGTACTATATGTTTGCGCATCACTGCTTTGCAAACCCTTGTGGGGGTGTGAATCTGGGCATTTGCATTTCAGAGATTGCGGTGTACGTGGAGGATGAGTAGGGATACATTTACCATTATTCAGACACAGCATGTAGCCAATGCAGGCAGCAGCAGCGCATATACAGTTATTTTTACCTGCAGTGAAATTTGGATGCATATCACAGGGACAGTATGTTGTGAAACTGATACTTACTCTGAGGAGTCTATAAAGTATATTCCAAGGGCCCCGATGCTGAGCGCAAAGACTAACACCACCTGAAGAGAGAAAGAGAAAAAGAAAGGGACACTTACTTTCATGTAGAAAATACAGCTGAAAAAGTATCTTAACCAGGCTCATTAATGCTCTCTACACCCTTCACAAAAGAATCCATTCAACCAAATGCAGATACAGCATCTGTAATTAAACAGCGACTTCCCTCATACAAGTTGCACAACGGTGGCCATTTTAAAAAGGCATGTGCTGAATAATGAATGCTCACCTTCACGTCAGCAAATGCAACCCATTGAATGCAGGGAGTTTATAGTCAAGCCAGCATATTCACAGGAAGCAAAGAAAGGCCACACGTTCGTAAGCCCAACTGTGCAGAATAGCAGCGATGGCGTGTGTAGCTGGTGTTGAGAGGAAGTGCTTAGTGAGGACCGTAGTTATCAAGTGTTGACGTGTGCTCCTTTACTACTAGACTGAGTCAATGTTTGCATTGTCTGAGATTGTGACCCTACTGGACTCATGTCTATATAATGTTTCAGTAACTATATATGCCCCGTAAGGTAAAACAAGGTAAGGTAAGTCGTAGTCGCAACCGCAGCCAACATGTCTGAGCTAAGCATTAATGTGCCCACTATAAGAAGTAACTGTGATAAAAACAGGAGAGGAGATGAGAAAAATAATTCAACTCTTTCAGTTTAGCCTATATATAAAAGGTTCACACATGCTAGAAAAAAAACATCTTCATAACAGGAAACCACCTGTTAGCATGGACAACTATAAAACATGTTTGTATTGGGTTTGTCTCAGATTGTTATGCAAATTTCTGTATGTTATAGTAACTCAAATTGTACATTGGCAAAAATTAAAAAAAATAAAAAGAAATCACTGTCTAGATATGATCACACTACCCAACAAGTACATCGTCATCTTATTCATAGGGCATAACAAAGAACATATCGTTAGCCTCATAGCATAATTGCCAAAGTCATATTTTTGTCCATATTGTGATATCTACATAAAATGAACCAGCAGTGTTAGGAGAGTAAAGGTATGCAGATATCACACTTTGACCAAAGATGTGACTTTATGCTATGAGGCTAATGATATGTTATTACAAAAAAAGACTAACTTATGAAAAGGCGAATGTATAAGCAAAGATAATTTAGACATCTAAAGATAAAATATGAACAGGTAAATGAAATAATGAAAGCACTTAATAAAACTAAATGAACTGAAAATATATACTAAAGAAATGAGCAAAGGGTGTCAGTTATTAGCTTCTGTGCCACTGGAAAAAACAGAAACATGTGTCATAAGACTCTATTCTGGCAAACACCACCTGATAAAATTATGGACATCATCATCATCATCATCACAATGTGACGATAATTTTCACGGCCTTCATATACAACAGCTGACCGACGCAGCGATGCGATAGTTCCTCCAGTGTGATCCCTTCTCCTATTCAGCCAGCACACAATAGGAGCCCACTCTCCAGGCTGATTGTGACATTCATTATTGATGATGGGAGCTTGATTGCTTTCATGTGATAGTCCTTTGGATTGATCCAAAGCATTGTGGCCAGGGTAATAAGTAAACTTCCACATCTCTTGAATCTTTAATGGTTGCTGCTTGAATGGAGGATGATGGCAATTGTAGGCAAAGTCCAGACTCTGAATAACCTCACAAGCCAGCGACGTTAATGATGCTGCACACAAAGGGGATTGGCAGAAGACTCAGGATGAGACACTGCGATAACATCTGGCATCTGAATGGAAACGCTTGTCTGATCTGATTAGGGATCTATAGGAAAATATTTGACCCAAACAGAGTCCTGATGACATTCATAGTTTGGTTTTAGTGAGTATGTGTTAGGCATGGATACAGTGAACACTAAATACAGGAGTTTACAAAATCAATACAGTAAAGACAATAGGAAAAGGTAAAGGTGTTTCACATGGAAGGGTGATGAGATAAAAAAAAAAGTTGTGTCCAGTTTATAGAACTTACCATTCTAAATTATTATGTATTATTTATGTCAACTTTTGCCATGTGAAGGGATTAATAAACTTCTTGAATCTTGAACTTCTGTTTATGACATTAATTAAAGTCATCTTTCATTCATTCATACAGATGGAAATTAGCACTGTTGCTACAGTCTGGCATATTTACAGCTGCAATTGATGTAGATGTTCATTAATATGTACTGTCCCTAATAAATAAATAAATAAATAAATAAAATGTTTAAATTTTTTTGGACAAATTTATAACTTCTGAGAACAAATGGAAATGCATTTACTGTTTTTTGGATATAAAATAAGTGCCCTCAGGAGATCTAGAAACCAACATGATAAACACTGTCAGCTTCTGTCATTTTGCTCTCTAAAGAATCTGCATCACCTCCTCTGCATCTTTTGGCTCGTTTGTTGTTATTTTGTCATTATCAGTTAATCTATTAAATATTTCCAGATTAGTCGATTAATACCCAATGCTTTCCTTAAATCAGCGGTACCATTCAAACCTCTCACTAAAACGAGCCTCTAAAATAAGTTTATCTGAGTATAAACTGGCAATATTGGAAATGAATGTAAAACAATTCAACACATCCCACACAAACTGATACATAATACATAATGCATAATACTTCTAAAGTTTGTTAAGTTTTTTTTACTGGAATCTGTTTTTCTGGCAGCAGCGTTGCTTTTTTTTATTTCAAGTTGATGGCATTTCTAAGTTAATCGTGACTAGTGTTGCTGCTGCAGACAAACAGAATAAAGGCAACAAAGATCTCAAATAGTGATCATACGAATTTTCACATAAAAATGCAATCTGAACCCTCTGCATAAAAATCAGTTTACTGTAGCTGGTATTATGAACGTTAGAGACGGAGACAGTTCTTAGCTTAGAAATGGCGTTATCTGTCATAAATAAACAATCAGCCTCAACACAAGCTTCACATCAGCAGATAATCATGAGAAAAGCTGACATACTGAACCTATAGTATCCATATCATGTGTTTGACCTGTGCTGCTCTATAATAAGTTCAATAACATAGCTCAAATCTAATAGTCTTCCATTCATGCATTTCTGCAAATACATACATACAGTACATATAGATGCACTGATATTTCCATGGAGCTAATTTAAGGCTCTACTATCTTTGAAAAAGCAGAGTCAGAGAGCTTGAGGAAGAAGAAAAAAAACAGAGAGGCGGATATTGAGGCATTAGAAAAAGGAGAATGGGAGAAGGAAGTCAAGAGTGGAGAAAGTATGACTGAGCAGTGGTTTGTTGCTGAAAAGCTGAGCAGTGAACGGTGAACACCCAACGATGAGCTGAGGAGATAAGGAGCGTCATCATCTTAAACTGACCCAGTTATTCAACTGTGAGAGCTAGTCCACCCTCCAACCCCCACCTCCACTTCTACAGTAACTCTTTCTCTTACACCTCTCTCACATTGTCTACGAGGGTTGTCAGCTTCAACCCTATAATCTTCCCAAGACAACCAAGGGGCCGAATGCGTCTGCAAATCACAGACCACTGCAATAATACGAAGGGGAAACCTATAAGAATCAGGGTGAAAGACGGGCAGTCCCATGCTGACAAAAAAAGAGACAAAGGAATTACAGCAGCAGTAAAATGGGATTGTCATGTAACGCTGGCGCTAAATATCTTCTTTAATGGCTGCAATTCAATTTATGATACGTTTTACTATGATTTAGATGTGTTGTCGGTTGCATAGACAAAGTAGAATTTTCCAACGCCATGTCAGAGAACCAGCATTTGGAGATGATGTCTATGTTTTCACCTCAGTAGCGCGCAGGTTTTCATCGGTGGGTCCCTTTCTATATTTAAGGCGCCAAGCTAAATCTGTCACATGTTTTCCGAGGTGCACTTAAGCAGCCACAGTCAGAGGACTGGAAGTGTAAAAGAAGGCAGTGACAAATTGTGTGTATGTGTCCGTGTGTGCCCGCGGTTTCAGGTTCCAGCGCTGCAAGCGGGCTAAAGGTAGCAGTTCTCCTATGACACCATCAGAATTGTAAACACATAATATCACTAACTTGCATGTATAAACACACGTGCAAGTCGGACGCTTTGAGTTTATTTGGCCGTCTTGAAAATTTCACAAGCTGATCGCCTCTTTCTGGTCGGGGTCATTTGAAGAAAAGCTAGATGAATATACAAAAAAAATTAATAAAATACATTTATTAAAACATGTTGTCTATATGCTATGTTTGCCAGAGTTGTATTGTATTTTAAAGACAAAAAAAAAAACAAAAAAAACACAGTGTGAGTTTGTTGGGTTCTGTGCAAAACAAGTATGTTTTAGGACTGGAAAAGGCCAGAGCATCTTTGTAAGGCCATAATGCATCATTTATAACAGCATCATGTGACAAGGCCTGTCAGAAGTATTCCAGAATCACCTTACTGCAATTATTTTTAAAAAATGAGATCATCACGTCCTTTAACCTGTATAAAAACATATGGATGAAACAGAAATTCAATGTCATTTTCCAGCATTTGAGATTTTTCTGAAGCTCCTTAATGGCGTCATCTCCTTGCATCCTCTTCATCTCAAAACCCTTAACTTTCATTGGTTTCCCTCATTATGGGTAATTTCTTTGTTGATGGCTGTAGTTATGACATTTTGATTAAAGGCTGGGCCTCTGGGCTAAAACATATGACCATCTTTGGAGTTAAACATGAGAATAATCCAATTTTTTTCATCTTTGGAAAAATACAGTTGAGTTTAGGCTGTATGTGATGGCTTTTTGTCTTACTAGAAACTCTGCATTTTTGCATAATTTTGGACCAAAATGATTAGATATCTACTGAATATACATTATAAACAAAGTAAACAAACACATGCATATTTTCTTGTACATACAACTGTAGTGTTTCCATTAATTACATAGATTGCAGAGGCCTATTTTTGCCCCATCACAGTTTTATAGCAACCCAATAATCATCTGTGTAAATCACTGCATGTCTACTCATGGACTTATGGTAATTTTTCATCATCATTTCTTTAACAGCAGAAAAACATGCTACACAAACTCTGTAAGCTAATGTGATGTATAAATATCTCTAAAAAAAACAGACTGAAATAAAGTCAAAAGCCTAGCGACCAACGTGAGTAACATTAATTCTGCAAACCCTTCAGTGTCTCTGCCACAGGTAAGTGTAATGCCGTCTGTACAATACCATAATAACACTGATAAATAGGCCTTTAAAAGTAATCCCGCTGAAAAGAAGATGATACGATATGACAAAGATCGATCACACCCAGCCATAATTTACCTGGAATCATGAAAGTTACAATCTCTGCTCAAAAGAACTGTTTGTTCCAAAGATAAGCACTGAAGTAGGACAGAAATCTTGTCGGTTTTCAGCTCCTGATGCCTGGAACAAGCTTCAGTCTGAGCTCCATCTACAAACACTGATTCCTTCGACTGAGTTTAAAGAGTGTTAAAACTCTGGAATCAAGGTTTTATCAAAGGTTCGATTGTATATGTTTGTATTGTGTTTGCAAATGCTTTTATTATTGTAAAACGGTAACTATGTGACTGTATCGCTGCTGTCTTGCCCAGGTCTCTATTGAAATCTATTGAAAAACAGAATGAGACCAACCTGGTTAAATAAAGGTTAAAAAAAACTCATTCAGAGAGCCACCGTAATGGCTTCCACTGTCCTTTAGGTGCTCCCTGTGATGGGGACAGGGCAGATTCCCACAGACAGGTGATGTGTGCTGACAATGTACAGAATAATCGCTTCACATTAGGGCCAACTACCCAAGTGGACAGAGCAGTGACTCACGGGTCTTTGTGTTCTCTAACAGTTTAACACACTCAAGGTAGAGGCCAGATGTCTTTTCCTCTTGTTAAAACTCTGAGGAGACATGTGTTCCAGACCTCAGAAATGAATTAAAATGCACAAACAGGGAGTTTCTGGGGTGTGGAAGTGGAATTATTCTCCCAGCCAGTTCGCCGACTCGGCTGTGACAGGGTGCGCTGTAGCTGGAGGTCACTGCTGCCATCCACTCTCACTCTCTATAATGAATCCCCAGGTGTCAGGACAAATGGGATGTCCTGACGCTAAGGCTGCAGATTTTTTCAGCATTAATACCACGGAATACTGGAGGTTTACACACTTTTTCAGCATTATTTCTTCATCTATTGTTCATATGTCTCTAATACTGGTCAGATTTCAGCCTTAGATTTGACTATTTCTGATTTCCTTTTTTTTTTCCTATGTCCTTGAGTATCCTGACCTTGTTTTGTTTTCTGTCTATATTTATATCTATTTGTCACTCCGCCAGAAACAGTGGCAAGCTGTTCCCGGGATTTAAGATCAACGCCATCCCCTTACCTACTGAGAAGGAAATTGCAGTCAGTATAATTTGTGTCTGTTGGTAATTTGTTATGCATGTTAAGGTGTTTAAATGGAAACCGTGACAATCGTGAGCCAGGCATACCATCCAAGCCGGAAGTAATGGAAGGAATTTGAGCAATCCATCAATGTCTTTTGATTGTTAGTCCACATCAAAAAGATTAGCATTTGCTTCTTGTGTATAGAAAACAAGATTCTTTGCCATGTTGCTTGCCTTGTAGTTCCAGATGTGTGTCATTAAAATCAATTAGACACCCACCCTCAGGGAGCCTCGCTGCTCACACATCATCCCAGATAAAGCTTTGGCTCAAACCACATGGAAGACAGGTGGACATTTTAGTATGGAGCTATTTTTGTTAATTTATCAAAAAATAACCTACTTTTGCTAAATATTAATAACGTGCATAGCTTGGGGCTAATGAAGCAGCTCAACTCTGAGCTCATTTACATGCTATTGTTACAGAGCTTCCAGAGGTCCACATCAAACGCAGAGAAAACAAATACGCTTGCGGGTGCTGTAGAGAAGGAAAACTGTACTAGAGTTTTTCTGTTTTCTTTCTGTCAAATGCTATAATAAATACTTTCTAAGAACCGGGTTCCCCAAGATTACATGGGTGGGAATCCTTGGTGGGGGAAATAACAATGCCCGACAGGACTGTGTGGCATCAGGATAAGCCTGTTCATTAATCCGTCCTGGCTCACTGGGGTAGCCAGGAAGCGGAGATCCAAAATGTCCATTGATGCCTCAGCCAGAGAGGATTTCATAAGGTAACGAGCCAAGCAAATCTCCAGCCAAACCAATGTACTGTTTCTGCTTGTATTTGCTTTTAATCTTTTACATACACGTATACATGCCCTTAACCGAAGCAGAGGACCGATGCACAACTTTACCGGATCCCCTCGCTCAGTGTCATCATGTTTTCACTGAAGCACAAACATCTGCACTCACTCCAAAAATAAATACTTTAACATGATCAAATATGAGCCTATTAAAGAACAGCAACACCGAATGAAACTGAATCAGATGTCACCGCACACACCGAGCGGGCAAGACTCTCACTTTGGGAATGTCAACAAAGGACACCTCCATTAAAGTTTGATGGCATACATCTATATATCAGCAGACACTGTGATCTCCCCTTTCTCTCCTCCTCGAATGGCAGGGGGCTCCAGACGGTCACACAGGTGTAGGTATGATCAGACGCTTTGTCAGAAAAACACACTCTGTATTCTGGTCACACGTTGCATGTACCGAGAGAATGAAAACTCAAAGAAGAGCGGTGAAGCGAAAACAACACAAAGTGGACAGATCACACCTTTGTAGAATCAATGCTAATAAATAATGGATAAAATTTCAACATGTTTGTGGTCAGTGTTCGACCAAATATCAAGCTACCAATGCTGGATTGATTTTTTTTTCTTATACATTCAGCAGTTTTTCAAACACCATAGAAGAAGACACATGAAAGAAACATTTTTTAGAGACATGAGGTTCTAACTCTGAGGTCAGACCGATACCGCCCTCAGTACGAAGCACCAGACTTTTCCAAGTACTGTACTAAGGCGAGTTCAGGCTGAGGCTTTCTGAGGCTGGAAGCAGACTTCCCGATGACATGAATGCAAATTGCCACCCACATTACATTTGCACTCTCCTAATTAAATGTAGTAACACATTTTCTGTCTTTTTACAATAGCACAGATGAGCAGAGTACAGTTATTTAACATGTTTGCCTGCCCAGCGAGCTGTGCCAATTAGACCCAAACTCTAAATATGCAAATCAAATTATGAGAGAAGGCAGACTCGATGAAGCAGAAGACAAAAACAGGCATTGATGTGTGGTTGGCTGCAAATTTGTTATTGTTAAAAACTAGTTATTGCATGAAAAAACTTGCTAATGACGATAGATATCATATGTAATATATCTAAATGCCTAAATGCATCACATAGGGTCTTCGATATAATAATTTTCATGTTATTTTTAAGAAAATAAGTGAATTGTTTGGCTGGAGTGGAGGAGGTAAAAAAAAAAATAAATAAAAAAAACTGCAGTTCTGTTTTCTCAGTTTCCATCTTCCTTCCCACCCACAGCCAATACCCTTTGTGTTACATTCCAAGGTCGCATAGAGTCTGTCTCTAAGGTACAGACGGTTGATTAGAAGACTCTGCAGAAGGACGCTGGCCTGCCCTTCAAGAGCCATTTGTATCATTCATCTTCAAGTCCACCCACATGACAAGATGGTCCATTTTCCGCAGTATTTTTCATAAAACATTTAGTCTTGCATCTACTTACACTGCTACATGAAAAACCGCTGCGGCTGAGGTGGTAAGGTTGGCTGTACAATAATTAAACAGCGGGCGTGGGATGACTACACATCACTATATGTCAGAATTTTCTAAAGCAAAGCAATGAGTCGAATATGGTGCTACGTCTGTGCATGGAAGCAACGCAGCACTATGTCATATGACATATTGTCAAAGTCTATCGGTGCAGAGGGCTGAAAGTATGCGCCTTGAGTCGTGCTATAAAGACACACTGGTCAATTAGAGAAAAAAATAACTCCCAAATGTTTTAATCAGTATGAGAGGTTTATGTGTACAGTACATGTAGTTTCAAGTACCACAGTGAAGGAACAAACTGATTTAGCATTAGGGTCAGTGCCAATATCAGTTTGTTTTTTTCCTTGAGCACTAACATCCATTTTTAGTTGTTCCCCATGAGAAGAGAGTTTATGAACGTGAGCTGAGAAAATGTCTTTTTCAGAGTGCTCCATCTTTTTTCTCCTGCCAGTCTGAACATTTCTACTTGAAAAATTATTAACTTTTCTGAAAAACACTGGTATCTTCACAGGTGAACCTTTTAAGGTAACTAGTTCAGATGGGACAGGATCCTTGACCATGGTAATAAGGAAAAAGGAGGAGGAGCTTGTTCTGGCTATAAAAACTTAACCAACTCTAATTTTAATGCATCGAATATGAATACAAACATGGTGTGAAACAGACCACTTTCAGAGTAATTGCTCAGATTCAAATGAGTTCTGGCACTTTTACCAGAACAGCTGCAACCTGACAGTGACACACCCGGAGGTAATAGTCCGTCATTTCAATGTAAATAAAACATCATCTTTAAATGCATAGTTGAAGTTCTTGATTATGATTGGCTGAGCCACTTTGGAAGTCATGGTAGAAACATCTGTGACTATATTACATTAGTACTAATGTGGGAACAAATTGAAATTTCATTTACGAAGCAAACTATACATGAAAGAGTTGTGGGAAGATATAAAGGAGGAATTCTACAAAGAAAAGAGACAGAGAAATTAATTCACGAGGGAAAAAATCAAGATAAGAAGCTGTGGCTGATAAGAAGACTACATCACCCATTTGTGATTTATTTATTTAGCTGTGCCGAGAACCGTACAAAAACTCTCGTAAAGGTATAAGAAATCACATATATGAAGGTGCGTAATTGTGAGTCTTATCGCGACTGCAACAAGAGAAGATATTGAAGCAATATCCTTGCTTCTGACATGCAATTTAAACCCCATAATAGGGAGCTAAAATAACTGAAAACTAAGCTATTGCAGATTTAACAGTGATTTTCTGACAAATGTTAATAACCATCACAGTCTAATCAGACCTTCTACTGCATTTGGGTTTCACAGGACAAGTCTGCAAAATATGTCACTAAAGAACTATAATGCTTTGTAGAAGAAGGCTTGAATTGAATATATTACTGTATTTCTTATTTGCAATAAACAATGTGAGGCTGCATTTATTGTGATTTTATAACAGCATTGTCATGGCATTGGTTACACATAATGTGAAATGTCCTCTTAGGTTGTCCGCTTATTGCTTTATTAATTATAAAGTAAAAATATATAAATGCTAACATTCGGTTCTCTCCCAGCAGAATGACAAGACTGTAAATAAAGTGACATGTTTAAACAATTGTTTTTTCATCTCTGAAAATGCGATCACAAATCAAAACGTGACCGTGGACACCATATTCCTGAATGGGCGCCATTTAACCCTAATGGCCTGCAAGAGATAGATGCGTACATATTGTAGCACCTAGGCAACAGAAAAGTGATTGACGGGAGCGAGGGTGGGGAGGGGCTGCTATAAAGGAAAGCCTCTCAGGTCTGACAGGATGACAGCTCCTAAAATGAGCATCTGTCAGTGGGAGATGAAGAGGAGGCCTGTGGGGATCTGTTACAGACGGACGGGACAACCTGTCGGAAAAATTTCCTCTAAAAGTTTCTCCATGCTATCATTAATTCATAGAAAGAACATATTCCGGTACTTATGTAGCGTGAAAGATGTGTTCCAGATGACTGAAACCCTCATATATGTGGACTTATGGATATTTTTGCTCTAGATCAGGGGCGTTAAACTCATTTTAGTTCAGGGGCCACATTCAGCCCAATATGATCTCAAGTGGGTCAGACCAGTAAAATAATAGCAGTGAAAAAAATGAAATTACATCATGAAAATGTTTATATCTACAAAATTATTATTTACAAAATGTGAATAACATGAAAAACCATGAACAACCTGAAGAAAAATGCATGCAATTTTAATAATATTCTGCCTCAGTTTATCATTTACACATGTACATTACAACTTACAGATCACAGTGGATCTACAAATAGAGAAAACAATTATTAACAGGCAGAATATTGTTACTCCTCTTAAGACATTTCAGGTTGTTCATATTTGTTCAGGTTATTCACATTTTTTGTGAAAGGACAGTTTGTAGATGTAAACATTTTCATGTCATTTTACTTTTTACACTAAAACAACAAGAAACATTTGCCATTGTCATAATTTATAGGTTATTATGAAAGTATTTTACTGGTCTGACCCACGTGAGATCAAATCAGTCTTTGTGTGACCCCTGAACTAAAATGATATTGACATCTATGACTGTTAATATCTTCAGTGTCATTTATGCATTTCACAAATTCATCCTGCGGCCAGATTGGACCCTTTGGCGGGCTGGTTTTGGCCCATGGACCGTATGTTTGGCGCCCCTGCTCTAGATACTACAAGGGCAGGGGACCGTACCTCTACTATGTCCTGTGTCTGATGGCAGACGTCCCCAGAGACCGACACCATGACCATGACCTTGAATGTTCACAACGAATCCTAATAGAACCAAAAGAAATAAGAAGACAGAGCAAGAAAGAAAGAGAAGGAATACAAAAAAAAAGATGATGATGATGATGATGATGATGATGATGATGATGACAGGAGATGGAAGGATGAGAGAATATTAGAGAGAGCCCCCATGGGACACAGGGACCGCTAAGAGGTGGCAGAAAATGGCTTGTGGCAGAGACAGAATGAGAGCGAGCGACGGAGCGGTGACAGAGGAAGAGGGGTGGAGGGATGGAGAATATTAGAGCATGTCCTCTAAGGCACAGCAAGAGCTTAAATGCCACAGTGTGCATGCGTCTGTGCATGTGTCTTCACCTCTTTGCATGTGTGTGTGAGCGAGTGCATGTGTACTGTATCATATGTGTACACCTTCAACCTTTACACGCCTTTTACTTTAGTGTGTGTGTGTGTGTGTGTGTGTGTGTGTGTGTGTGTGTGGGTGTGTTTGTGTGTGCTTGGCTGTGAGACAGAAGGGAGGACCCCTACTGGGATTATGCCAGTGAAAAGAAGATGAGAGGGTGCATGTGACTAGGCTGCAAAGAACTACCGACAGCGTTAGAGGGAAAATTGTTCATCTCAAGCATCATATCTATTCTTCCTCTCTTCATCCACCACATGAGCCTATAAATGGTCCCTTTGAGAAAGTGCACCAGAACATAACACGAGATTCATAAAAAGCTGCTGCCACTGCACTGGGTTAACACAATGTCCATAAATGCATATGTACTATAACCAGAGGGCAGCGCTATTTTTAGGGTTCAGCTTTTACATTGATGCTTACTTAGTGTTACGTCAGCCAGGAATTAAAGATTTACTGGCAGAGATCATTAGAGTGTCTCTGTGACACAACAGAGACAGATGAACTCTGGGTAAAGAGTGGCTAACCCTTACAGGTAGGCGAAATGGCTCAAATCACAGTATATGTAATCTTAAATCAATGTGGGTGCATTACAGAGTAAATGATGTGTAAATTCATTAAACTGTCAGTGTGTAATAGTGTTTTGGCATCACTCAGGTAAAGTTACACAATTACCTTTGAGAATATTGTAGTTAAAGTGGAAACGAGACTTCAGCACCCTCTCTTGGCCATGTTTTAGGCTGTAGAGAATCTACCCTGTGATGGCTACTCATAGATGTTTTCATACCAGACGGAAGAAGGTTAAAAACAGGACTGACACTTGTAATTACCGATCCCTGCTAAGATTCTGTCAGATGTGACTCTACAGCGGATCACAGAACGCTGTAAAGTGGCTTTGCTTTTTCATAGTGGCCTGAAATGGCATCAGCTTTTCTATATTTGTATTTAATCTTCTGATTTGGAGGCAGAGCTGCAGAAGAGCGGTGAGTATTTGTAACCTCTGATGTTTTTTCCTCATGATTTCAGCTTCATCAGCTTTAGCGACAATTTATATCATACTTCAGTGCATTACAATAAAAACTGCATCTTGAGTTAAACACAGTGTCTCAGTATCTTCCACAATAACATCCAGAAAGATAAATTCTACTGTTTATTTAAACAAAAAAATATTCTAAATGTTAGTATGGATATGTAGTACATAACGAAGGATTTCTAAATAAGTAACTAAATAAGAAAATGATAAAAATAATTTGTTCTGATTTTAACACACTACACAGTCCTTCTGCCCACAGTGCATTAATGTGTAAGGCAATTTAAATCACAATACTGAAAAAAAATTACACAAGAATACAAAATTTCCGGAGATTACACAAGAATCCAGTCCTGATTTTCTTCATAGTCTCCCTACCTCAATTGTATGACAGTGCAAACAGCATCATATCACTCAGTCCTACATGTAAGTCCGCATACTTTCAGACTCTGGGGTATTTAAAGTAAAGAAGTGCCACAGAACACAACTCAAATCCAGCCTCTTGAAGGAGAAAATAAAGTACACAATCCACCACTCAGACTCAACATGGATGCTCAAGTAAAAGACTGTGAAAGTTGATAAGAAGTTAAATTGACAGCCTGTCAAAGGGAGCTGTGATCCTCCCTGGAACACTCTGATTGTCCCAGCAGGAAACAAGGAAAACAAACAATATTTTATCAAAATGTATTAATAAATGAATAAGAAACTGTGCAGCTGCAACAACAGGAGCAGCAGTCATACAGAAAATACTAGACAAATACTGAAGGAAATGTGTACTTCACCCTGGTCTGCATGTACTCTGGTTGAATTCAGTAGGATGATGAGTCTGTCCATTTATCTAAAACATTAATCAACCTGATGAGGGGTTAAGCACCAGACACTGACAGACTTGTTGTTAGCGGTTAGTAAATGTGTTGTTGCAGCTATTGTTACAAATCCTGATTGGTCTTAGGCAAAAATTTCTCCATAATTGAAAATAAAGTGAAAGCGTTTGCTGTTTTTCCAGCTTTTATTGTGAATTAAACCATATTTTGTTTACCAGAAGCCCACTGTATCTACATGTAGAAACTTAAAATGACTGATGGCTGCATATATAAGGGGGAAGGTCACAGTAGTTTTATTATAAACCTCATCTGAGCAAAGACTATTCAGTCACACCCATGTTTCAACAAATGGTTCCCTGTGGTAGATTCTCTCCATCTGTTGATGATCACTACTAGAGGAATCAGAGACCACATCTGAGTCATTCAGAGCTGATTAGATCTTTGTTTCAGTTGTCAGTGAGCAGTGTCATGGCCAAAAACACTGTATAAATACTGTCTCCTAGACTCCTACCTCTGATACCCCCTCTTGTTAAAATCCCCTTCACTCTTTCCTGCTTTGTGAACTGTTCAGCTTCTTCCTCAGATTTCAGATGACACTGAGTGGGCTGTAATTTGTTCCCAAACTAATACTTGAATGTTTCCCAAATCTGCGAGGACTTATTCCATATTTATTTTGTCAAGAAGTCGATAAGCCGTACCTTCTTACAACAAATCACTGTCAATTCTGCTTCGTACTTTTGCTGCAATTTATCTATACTCAGAAACAATGCAGTAAAATGGCAGGGCTGCATAATGTAGTGGGAAAAATCATACTGCAACTATTGTGGTATTGAATTATTGAGTCTACTTGCTTGATTATCTCAGAAATACACATTTAGAAATGTTTAACAAGCTTAAATTAGCATGAACTAGCACCATTTTACACTTACATACATAAACTTTTATACAGTACCTCTCTCTGCTTATTGTCACTAAATCCAACACACAACCATGTACACAGGTTGTGGTTATTTATCGTCCATATCTGTAAATAGATCACCCCAAATCCTCCTAAATGTAGGCCTTTAAATTGCAGACTTTTCTGATTATAGAAGTACAGAGACTGATAATGCAATAGATAATGCCAATCATACTGCAGTGACCAATGCAATTTGATTAACTGGACAGCCCTAAAAGACAGAATAATAAAAGTACAACAAAATAATTCCCTGACTTGAAAAACTAAAGCTCACTAAATACACTTACAGTATCTACAGAGGAGGATTAGAGCTGAAGTTATGATTTAAAAAAAGAAGAACTTAAGATAAAAGTCCTAATATTACAAGAATAAAGTTGTAAGCCAAAATAAAGTCAAAATATTAGGAGATTCTTGTATTCATTTTACCATTGTTGTAACGTTTCAAGAAAAAAAGGTCATGATGTCACATGGGAGATAAAAAAAATATTTTGAAAAAACTTATTGAAATAATTTAAATGAGAATGAAATAATTTTAAGAGAAAACCTCCTAAAAATGGAATATATCAGAGGAACACTCTGTTGTGTTAAAATGATCAATTTACAGCATCTTCATTTCACAAAATAAATGGTCTTTTGGTCTTTGGTAAAGTTGGAAAGAGCTTCACAAATTCAACCTTCAGGGGTTCAACTGTTAATTTGGGCTGCCATTTTTTTCCCCCTCATATAGATATGACTTCATACTTTAAAATAGTATTAATTTCTTCTCAAAATGTCAGACTTTTTATCTTCAGTGTGGCCCTAATCCTAATCCTTTTTGCAATCATCCAACTATCTCATTATCACAGATATTAGACCAAAACACATCCATTTATGTTCATTTGTTCATAATAATTTTCTCTTTCAATTCTTTTTAAGGTCACTTTTTAGTAATTATGAAATTTATCGTGGCATTCCTATAACTGATCCAATTTGTCATCGGTGCGGTGAAAAATGACAGGGTGATCTCCACTGAGAAATTAGGAGAAAGCAAAGCTCACTGTATGAATACTAAAAACTCTCCATCTGGTCCGCAGGTCATAATGTATTCAGGTCACTACACTGTTGTCTACAGCCACACAATACCATTATGTGGCTTTAATCATAGCATAAATCATCTCTGCCATAGTTAATAACATCAAAACTTTATCACACCAATGTCATTTCTATTACCCTGCATGCAGAGTAATTACTTTATCTGATGCATATTGCAGAATTCAGCAGAACATTTCATCCTCCTCCAAAAAATGCCATATTGCATTTGGCCATCAGAGATACAGCCATGCGCTGCCAAATATGGAATTAAAGCCGTACGTTCCTTTCCAATAGAGCAAAAGACTTGAGTACCAACTCATTACATTGCGATAAAGCATTATAGCTTTTCCACATCCTTGTCTTTGTTCCTTAAAATCACCTTTCTATAGCAACATAGACACCACCCCCCCCGAACAGGCGAATAGGTTTCATCTCACAGGAGACGCAGCGGTGACATGATCTTTATCTAATTAAATCGAGGTTTCGTTTAATTTCCTGAAGGTTAATGAGAAGTTTATCATCCGCGTCAAAGCCCACTTTCGCTCGCTAACAACGTAGTGGGTCCTGATAAGGTAGAGCGCTCGCTTGCAGCAAGGTGAAAGATGAGACTGGGATCCGCAGACAAGGAGAGGCTGTATTAGTATTCCGGGTTTGTTGGCAGGCGATGTGTAAAGTGGAGAAGCAGCAGCATCTCAGTGTATCCCTGTGCTGTTTACTCTCTGCCACATCAGATTCGGCTCTATAATCAGCTGTCCAGCTCAGCGGATGCCTGAAACCTGCCATGAATGACCTTAACACATGTATGACACTTTCACCTAGCAGCAGCAGGGGAGGCGAAGGCATCACGGTAAATATATTGACAGCTGCTATCACCGCTCTGTTTACACCGACTGCTTAGTCTGAGGATTCTAAGCCGCACAGAATACTTAAAAAAGCAAACGTATTTCATTTCAATTTCAGTACTTAGCCAGTCTTCAATATGCTTTTGTGCTTTTGAGATACAGCAGGGGAGAGAAACAGAAGGGTAATTTGCTAATGGTTTCTGTTCTTCAGCCTTTCGGGATATATATTATTAATTCCACTTTAGTCATACACTTATTCACTGTGAAGATAATTAATAGTCTCCCTAGCAAAAAAAAAAAAAGGATTGCTAATCCAACCCTTACAAAAACAGAAAGGGGAGGATTTTACTCTCAGTTATAGCTTGAACTTCACCTCAATGATGATGAAAAACACATGGATACATGAAACTATTAACGTTTCATATCATAAACCTACTTCTCATACTTTAACTTTGTAAAGGTCAGTAAGTAACCTTTGTGCATACATTTTTGAACAATTAAATGAAATTACAGCACTGAAACACCAAAGATACATGACTTTATCATAACCATATCCAAAATGCCATCTTCTCTTTCAGTTGTGAATGCTCACTTTAACTTCAATTAAAACTATGACATTAACACTAATTACTCCAAACCATCACAAGGCAGCCTCATCATTGTTTCATTAATATTTGCTACCCGAAAATACAGCATCATGAATCCAAAATGGCGAAAACTCTTCTCTGAAGTGAAAGGAACTCGTTGATCAAAGATTAATCTTTATGGCTTTTGGCATTTTTTCTGAACAGAGAGAGTCAGCACTGATCACTAGAATATATCACAGAGATTCATACATGTATATCACATATTCTCTTTGTGGAGAGAGCTTCATGGATGCAGTTTACGGTAAAATAAGAAATAAATAAAGCTTTGATATATGGTATCTGCTCCAGTGAATAGTTGTGTATTGCACTGAAAACAACAGATACAGGAAAAAATCTAATTGGTTATGTTTTATGTCTTGAGAGTAATTAGAAAATATCAATCAGTCAAGCATGAAAGGGTTACAATAGGTCCTATCTCTGTCATATGTACATACATGTATATAAACTTTATTTTTCTATTTAGTAGTTGAGAAGCAACATACAACATGTTTCTGGTGAAAAAGGCCAGTTGTGTGTGAACACGAGGATGATGAATGAGGGAAACGGCCTGGAAGCAGTAAAGTTGTGGACCATAAAACCAAAACAAAGACCAGAGGAGAGGGGTCATAATTCTCTGTGACTTTGTGACCACAAGTGATGTCTTTCGTATTTCTTGGTTTGACCCTCTGTCTGTGTAATAAAACCATAAAGCAGACATGCACTCAGACAGCCCTCACCTCTGCCAAGGCCACACATTCACGCTCCTTCACAATTCACAACGTAATAACCAATAATAACATACATGTTCCTCTTTTTTCATCAGCTGGTGGAACTGTGTTCAGCCGTTAAGACTCAGGGGGCCTTAGGAGGAATTGAATGTGATGTTTTCATGCAGTGTTTGTGTATTACTATAGTTCAGGAGTGTCAAACTCATTTTAGTTCAGGGGCCACATACTGCCCACTCTGATCTTAAGAGCTGGTAAAATAATAACATAATAATCTATTAATAATAATCCATTTTTTCTTTGTCTTAGTGTGAAATAAGTAAAAATATATTATGAAAATGTGAATAACCTCAACAGCACCCTGAAATTTGTACACCCTGAAATTTCTTAAGTAAAATAAGCAAAATTTCAACAATATTATGTCTCTGCTTATTATTAACACAATTTACAGATCACAGTAGATATGCAAATACACAAAACATTCAGTAACAGGCAGAATATTATTAAAATTGCACTTATTTTTCTTAAGATGTTTCAGGTTGTTCATATTTGTTCAGGTTATTCATATTTTATTGTGAAAGGATAGTTTTTTAAATGTAAATATTTTCATAATGTTATTTGACTTTTTTCACATTAAATTACTTATTATTAACTTGAGTTGTTTTTTATAGGTTATTATGCTATTATTTCATGTGCGATCACATTAGTCTGTATGCGGAACCTGAATTAAAACCAGTTCAACACCTTTGACTGTTAACATCATCAGTGTAATTTTTGCACTGAAGGACCAGATTGGACCCTTTTGGCCCACGGGCCATATGTTCGACACCCCTGCTATAGTCCATCATTTTGTGCCGCCATGTTTCTGCATTAGCTCTGAAGCTCAGGTCAGATTTACTCTTCTTCTCCTTTCTTATCCAACATTAAGGCACATGCTTTTGCTTTAGAGGAGTGTGATGGGGCACATTCAGTCTGCAACTTCACCACTAGATGCCACAATATATTACACACTGAAACTTTAATTTAACCGAGCCCGGGTGTTTTTGCCCATTTTCATGGATCTGTTTAGTCTAATCCTACTGATAGATGAACAGATGGACAAACATTACCTAACATAACCTCTGTGGCCATGCATTTATGTTAGGAAAACTAATATCAAAACCTCTGAGTGCAATTAAAAGAAAACAAATAAGCAGATTTAATTAATTAACTAGTTACTTAATCTCCCGCAGAAGGCCAGGTCAGTGAATTGTTTGTTTGGTTTCTCAGACAGACTTGACCCCTATTAAGAAGACACAGAGTCAGACTGCAGTCCAGTAGTCATCAAATCCACCTCTCACCTTTCCACTGAAGATCTGCTTTGATTGATTTGTGATTACCACTGACACCCATATCAATACTCAATACCTGCTCTGACACCCTGAGAAAAGTTCAGATGCCTGCTGTCTGGAAGGCAGGCGGTGCCCCTGAGACTTTAGGTTTTTATGGAATTAATATCTGACACAAGCGCACAGTCCACCTCTCCCTTTCAAGTCCCCAGCCTCCCGCCTCCGTTTTTACAGCCCAGACTCTAGCATGATTGAAAGCACCACATAAACGTCCATTATCTCATATAGAAATATGGCTGCAATTCACATTTAGTCTGTTGGTATATTATAATTAAACAAATATAGTGGAAATTAGTGAAAATGCCCATTAGAACTGTTCAGACCCAACAGACAACCCAAAACTATTTCAATTTGTCCTAGTTCATCCAAGCAAAAACCTAATGTGTTATTTTTTTCCTGTTATTTAAGTAAATCGGTTTGATATTAGGACCTTTAACTCCAACACTAACACAGTTACCTCCATTCTTTAACTCACTAAGAAACATGATAAAAGATGGAGAGACACCAAGAGATGATGGAGAGAGAGAGAGAGAGAGAGAGGGAAACAAAAACAGAGACAGACTGAGGGCACAAAGCTCATTCCTGTGAATAAGATATGTGATGTTGCCACGGTGATATACCACTTGTGGGAATAACTGTGAATGCAATGTGCCAAAGACACACACACAGCTACAGCAAAGTAATAAAAGAGTATCACAAAACCGAGACGACGCTCAGTCTTCAGGGGCTTGGAGGGTCTGGCCTTTGAAACCCTTCTGTCAGAGTGAGTTTTATGCTTTCATTACTTCATCTAAGTAGCCCTATGATGGAGTTCTCCCTGGTTTCTGGTTTACAGTCGATACATAAATGGGATTAATTTTTCAAGATAGTAAATTAAATGGGCGTAGCACTGTAGAAAACAGGTTTTACAGTGTAAAGGCTTTTCTTGGAGGTTGTTTGCGTTCATGCAAACAAGCGGTCTTGTCATGCATGTTATAGACACTACTGTGGTTCATTAGCCGTGTGTGTGAGAGGCTAATGTTACATATTATATTTCTCAGAAGACTTTAGTCTCAGTTGATCAAATGTTTTGTTTTACTCTTTTGACTTGACTTTATTTAAAGCATAATATGTCCTAGTGCTGTGTAACAATAAATATCCAGATACAGGTCATGTCATATTCTGATATCAGTATGTATTATAATAAAGTAATTTTCTATAACCTCAGTGGATGCATAATTCATGTAAAATGACAACAGTAAAAAGCCAGCTTTTTAGTACATTTTGATTTATGTCCTCTTCTCCTACAAAACAAATAAGGATGGTTATGTTAAACCAAACATTTACACACTGCTCAGACAAAAAAAAAAAGTCCCTCACACTCCGTTTCACTATCTTTGATTATAGGAGACTTTCACCGTGGCATCAGTTACACCATATAACACTTATGCAATGTCACAATAAATATCACAATATTTATTTTTGTCGACACTTGCATTAATTTTCCACCAGGATCCTGTTGAGGATGGGAGGGTTGGAGTCTTTGACCTTCACACCCCAAAGACTCTCAATGGGGTCCAGGTCTGGACTCTGTGGTGTCCAATCTCATGCTCCTTGAACCACTCTTTCACAGTTTGAGTTTGATAAATCCTGGTATTGTCATCTTGGAATGTGTCTGTGTCATCAGAGAAGAAAAAGAAAATCCACTGATGTTCAGACCTGGTCATTCAGTATATTCACTTTCAGCTGACCTCATTTTTTTGGACAAGTAACATTGCTGAACCTAGACCTGACCAACTGAAGCAACCCCAGATCATAACACTGCCCCCACAGGTTTGTACTATAGGCACAAGGCATGATGGGTAATCACTTCATCTTCTCACCCTGATGCACCCACTACTCTGGAACACAGTCTAAACTGATGGTTGGTTAAGAAACGAGAAGCTACTCCCTCTATCAGAGATAAAGAACTACTTTACAGATGTAACATATTAATCACTGTGGTAATTATCCAATGGAAGGCTCTTACGCATTTGCTTAGTTAAATACAGGTGGTGACTTTCTTTCTTTTTTTTTTTTAAACCACGCAAAAACATTCAGTGAGTAACAAGTAAACAAAACACCAGTGTCTGTGCCATGTGAAAGAACACAGAGTCCTGGCAGTGCTCAGAAGACTGAAAACATTGCTGTAAACAATGACAGAGCATAATGTGAAACAAGGGCCATTTTTCTATCATCATCATCATCATCAAAAAAATAAATAAATAAATATAATGTATAATGTATTTACTGTGCAATGGAACGAAAGATTCCTAATGTTTGTCTTTCTTCACCTTGAGAGGAGAGGAGAGGAGAGGAGAGGAGAGGAGAGGAGAGGAGAGGAGTCATATTGCTTCTGGTCCTTCTTTGATGCACTGAGGCTTTGAAGTCAATACTGATGCAATTTAGGACCAGAGGCTCAGACAGACCTACAAACCATTTAATTAGCACCTCGCCATGGCTTTTAATATGAGAGAGTCTCAGTAACAAGCCAAAATGTCTCACATTCATTCACAAGAGAAACTAAACTTGGGTGAAATATGTGTCTTGTAAGGTCAAATAAAAAAAAAGAAAAACCAAATTTGAAGCAATATCAGACTATAGCCTGAGGTGTGTTTTAGTCTAGATGTAATTGTTTCTATCACTATTATTTGCTCTCATTCACTTTGAACTCCTACTTCCCTTCACCTGCCTTCTTATACAATAATCTCTCTCTCCCCTGCCTTTTCTCTGCCTGTTACATCACCTGCGATCGTCCCTTAATGATCTCATGGAAACTGTGAGCAGTGAACTGGTGGAGGTGATGCGTTTTAGGGACACTGTGTGGCTGTCCCATCCCAGGAAACAGAAACCCAGTGGGGGTAAACGGATCTTAAAGCTGGCTTAGCAGATGGTCCCCACTCTGCTGACTCCTGTGATGAGCAATTAGCAGGGAAAACATGACCCGGGTGACAACAGCATATTCAGAACGAATATGAGACAGCATCTATGACCGGATCTCTCTCATGACTCCAAGGGCAGTCAAAAATGATTGAAATATGAGGCATTTAATACAGCAGTCTGCAGACAGGCAAAAACATACCAGTGCTGATGTGTACACAGGCTGGCACTAAATCACTTTTGGGGAGGGGGGGCTTTGGATTGTGTCCTAACAATAAAAAACATTCTGTGACCGTTAGTTTTTGTTACTTGTTAGGTCAGTTTTAGGGGAGCAGAGTCCCATCATCCATTTTCCACTGGTAATGTTACTGCAATAATAACCTGTCCACCCTATAAAGCAGAGCTAGAGCTGCAGTCAGGACCATCTCCACTCATCCATTCCCTCCCACACTCCCTCTCTCTCTCTTTCTCTCTGTGACTCAGACCTGCTGATGTATAGATGGTAAGACAGACTGAGAAGAGGAGGCAATCCTGTTGCACAAAGTAATTGACATGCAGCATACACCGCATAAAGCCTGCACCAAGAAAATGCTCAATGTTAATAGTGTGATAACTCATCAGTCCCAATAGGGAGTTTTTCCTCTTGCCTAGTCCACCGTGGGGACTTCAGAGCATATAGTCACTTAAGAGTGCAACACCTACTCGGTGGAACTGGGAGGGATTCAACGTTTTAATCTAAGAACCGCCAGGCAAATGTTAAGCATTCACTACATACTGATTTGACTTTATTTAAAGGATTCTTAATGCAATTCATTTCAATAATGTCAGTGTAGCAAATAGTGTTTTCTGTTTCGTTTATGTTTTTAGTGTGATATATATACTGCACGCTCTCACCAATACCAAAGCCAGTGACTGATCAAACCCAATATTCAGAACTGTTATAATTATTGCTATATATTAAATCAGATATCAGTCAATATACAGTCTCAATTTTCCACACAAATCAACGCTGAAATTAGAGGAAACCTTTATTCTTTTAGTAATACTAAACTCTAATGATACAAATCATCATTTAGTATTAATAATCCCTCCCAGTGAAATTCAAAACTGTCAGTAAATTGTACTTTTGACATTTATGCCAACAATTTTACTTGACTGGTGTTCTTTATGACTGAGTGAACATCCTATTGCACATAATATGACTAATTAACTATGACTAATAATATATTTAAAACAATATCCATGACATCAAAACTCTTTCACTTCACATTGAATAACAACACATTTTGCAGGATACCTTTCGCACATTTATTGTTACCCTCCTCCTCCTTTCCACTTCAGATAAGTTATGAAGTAATCTAAAAATATACATGCGAACCAACATCAAAACTCAACGGCCCGTTTGTTCATTGCACATCTAACGCCCCTAATCCCTTTTAAGTGTAAGGAAACGTGCTTGGGAGTGACAGCGGTGTTAGATGTGGTAGGATCGATGTGATGCTGCAAGTTCTGACCCATTAGGTGTGCGTCATCCTGGAGGTACTGAGTCACTCATCGCTCCTCCCCGAGACCATACCAGGCAGCCATGACAAAGATGAGATGAGGAGAGCTCTGGCTTGGAGGTGACGGGGGCCGTGGAGTGACAAACATGAAAACGTCTGCATCCACTGTGACTGCCTACTTAGGTCTCTATCTCACTGCACACAATTTTCTGCCTGTCCATTTGCCTGTCAACTGTTTGCTGTACGACTGTATGCCTCTATCTGTCTGTCAGTCTCTCTGTCTTCTTCTACCCTGCAGCCTAATGTGCTCCTGAGTCTGAATGTAATCTCATTTCTGACTACCCTGTCATTCCTCAGCCTGAGGTTTCAGCACAGCATAAATAATCATATTGTACAAAGTAAACAGAATATGATTACTGCAGTCACTTTCTAAGACTGTAGGAAGGCCATATTTTAATTACTTAATAGCATGGGCTGCTTGTCTAAAAGCTATGGTGGGTTTGTTGTAATTAGCTAAGTGATTTTGGATTTTCACACACTCTCAAGGGCATTGCCACCAGAGCTCTTACCACGAACAATGACTCAAATTATTATTAAAGGTTCAATATGTGTGATTTGTGCGTGCCCGTGCACTTATGTGAAGTTTGTGTTGGACTCTGAGCCAGTCATTTGTTGACATTAGCTACAGGACTTTTGCAGAACACTATCTTGAATTGCCTAGAAATCAGTGTGCAGGCAGTTATCATGGGTAAAGGCAAATGAGACCGACAGGAACAGTACATACAGGCATTGTAAAAGGAGACATGAGACTAGCATTTGTGGACCTTTTCCCTGGAAAAAAACATCAACAAAGACTACAAGTTTGAAGAAATACATATACGTTGACACAGGAAACAGTCAAAATGATTGTTCAAGTTAAGAATACAAAAATAACTATTACAAATAGTAAGTGAGCATCAAGTGCTTAAAGCAGCCTATGACTTTCATTGCAAATTTTTTTCAGATTTGTAAAACCCCAGTGATATCCTAATTATCACTAATTCATTAGTCTTTCTGTGCTTATACACCTGAATCACTTCCCTCACGGTGAACAACTTCGTAGGTGACTCCATCATAAACACAGTCTGCTTGTTTACATTTCAAACCAAAATGTCACTCTGGCCTTTTCGAAAATTTTGTCGCAAAGTGCATTGTGGGAATGGGAATTCCACGTAGCAGCCAAGTGAAAGTGGTTTCACACAGATTTGGCAAGAAAACGAGCCCGATCACTACAATGTAAAATTATCCAGTCCATCAGGGCTGTTTTAAAGAATGAGTATAGTCGGTGGATGGAGGTAAAGGTGACATTTGGGTTCAGCACTCACCAAGAGAAAGCAAAATTGCTGCTGTGTGAAATTCCCATTCCCACAAGGCACTTTGTGACAAAATTTCCGAAAAGTCAGGAATGACGTTTTGGTTTATTATGTAAACAAGTGGACTGTGTTTATGATGGAGTCATCTTCGAAGTTGTTCACCGCGAGGAAACTGATTCAGGTGTGTAAGCACGGAAAGACTAATGGATTAGTGATAATAAAGATATCACTGGGTTTTATAAATTAGAAAAAATATTTGCGATGAAAGTCATAAGTTGCTATAAGAACATCTTACATGAATGAGATGATATGATCCAGTGTTCACAGATTTGTGTTTGTTTGACCCCAATTTTGCATAATTATTAAACACTTCTAAAACTGTGGTGGTGCTATGGTGGATAGGTGCAGGTGTTAGCACTATCATCTCACAGCCAGAAGATCCTGGATTGGATTCCAGAATTGACTGGTGTGGGCCTTTCTGTGTGGGGTTTTCTTGTTCTCCCCAGATTTGTGCGGCTTCTCTCTGGAACTGGTCCATCTAAATCCTCCAACCCATCTGTATATGAACTGGCAGCACATCCAGGGTGTACCCTACCTGTTGTAGCCAGGATAGGCTCTTACAAGGCAGTTCAGAAAAGAGTTGGATGGATGTTTTTATGTCTGATGGAAATGAGGAACCTTATCCAAGAAGGAGGACAAATGTTGGTTTGAGGCCTCCAGTAGCTCCTCCCCTTGTGGTGACCCCTTTACTCTAATGCTTTAACATCATCTGACTAAATACTGACCATTCACACACTGAAAGTGAACTCATGAATGTCATAAAACCTGTTGTCATCAACACAAAACAGTCTCCAACACACTTATGAACACAAGTGTAGATAAATCTTACGCATTGAACCTTTAATGCAACTTTTTATTTCATCTGTCATGGGGATTGGATTGGTCATTGGCTATTATGACGTATTGAGCTTTTTGCCTAAAGGAAGCACACTGTCGCCACACTGTCTCAGACACACACAGCCTTGAAAATCACAGGTGACTTTGATCTAATAAGGAGAACCCTGGCTAGGCAGCTAAGTGAAACATCACTCCTATGTCTGCTCTCCTGACCTTTTCCACAACAGAACAATTTGAGGGAGGGGAGACAAAAGGGCATGGGGAGGTGGGGGTGCATGGAGAGAAGACAGGTGTAGGTTATTGGGTCTTTAGCAATAGAGGCACATGTGGCAAATGGATGGGTTAATAGATGGGGCAGAGAAAGAACAAGCAATGATGAGTCATCCCACCGAGCAGCTCTGAGTTATGACAAGCCTAAAGCGGGGCTGCAGGAAAAATCATTCATGAGGACAAATTGAGAGCTACAATTTCAAAGCTGTAAAACTCTCCCTAGTGTGCTGGAAACTGAGACCAGTGGAATGCTAATCAATTTAATGTAATGGAGGAAGAAACTCAACAGTAGTCTGTCTTAAGTGCACATGGTTTGACTGCTATGATCCATTAGGTGATAGAAATAACTTTGTTTTAGCCCTGATGCACAACAAAACCAGATCTTTCTTCTCTGGTTTATCTTACAGTTAAGGAACTCTAGCTGTAACTCTAGTTGTTTCACACAATCAAGACTCTTCTACTCTTACTTGACAGAATTTGAACTGGGATGTTTTCAGGATAATATAATACAGGAGACTGTGCCTCATATTTATATATGCATGCTCAGATGTGCAGCACTATGTCTGCTTGCCAAGTGAGAAAGCAATGAGTAAATTTCTACCAGCTGAAACGACGCAGCTCGATGGCAGGGCTCCCTGTTGCTTTTCTTTCCTCCGATGACACCCTGCTTTCCCTCTCATCCCCTCCTCCTCCTGCCACACTCCTCTACTGCTTAGTACACGACTTATATTTCCTATGTGGCAGCAGCCCAGAAAAACCAAGGCTGTGGGGCTGAAGCCACATGGGCACAACACACTAACGTGTAGCTGAATGCAACGCAAAGACTGAAACCAATAAAAAACCGCCAAAAACGTTTAAAAAATATAAACACAAATATAAATTAAGGAATTAATTTCCACTTTTATGACTGCTACAACCATGGTGGAGCCGTTTAGTCAAACTAGTACTGATCAACAGTTTGATCATCAATAAAGTCATTTATTGAGCATGTTTTCAAGCAGTTTTTTTCTATTTAATTATTATTTTTGAGGTTTAGGACTATTATTTGGAGCAAACTGTAGATGCCATCTTATAGGCTGTATTTACAGCGGACTGCTAGAAGCCGTAAGATGTTGCTACAAAATGAAAACAGGTCAGACATGCTGTTCTAATTTTATACTGATTTCTTGGTAATGTGTCTGGCTGCCTTCAAATCATAACAATAAACATCCTAGACTACGCTTCAAATAGCAAATTCAGATAGACAACAGCTAAAAATATAACAAAGCTCAACTAAAAATAGTACTAGAGCCTGCTCGAAACAATACAAAACACCGCCTGCAGGACTGCTGAGACAGTAAAAACATCCTCCTCTCACTGTAATTAACAATTCCCCATCATCCTTAATCTGATATCAATATTTAATATTAGTAAAAGAAATAATTCCTTCCCTCCAGACACCAGTGGCTCTGATTCGGAGTCTCTTCGTGGCCTAGTGGTTTTGTATTATAGCATTCCTGAAGTCATGCATACAGAAGACTTGAGCTGGCACCACACCCATCTCTTTCGCCTCCCTCCATTTCACTCACTCTGCTGCAGTGCCTGTCCCCTACAGTCCCTTCAGTAAACAGGCATTCATCACCATTCAGAGGACTTAAATCAATGCCAAATGGATTGCCATCGACTGAACTGATAAATTACAGCGAATGACAAATGAATAAGATGTACAGCTAACCAAATTCAACAACAGGGATAAATGCTAGAGGAGGAACGGGACACAGCCTGGAGGCTCCGGAGGACACCGAGTTTGAGTTAAGGGAATAAACGGGTTCAAAATTGAGTTTTGAGCTGAATATTGAACAGAGAAGAGAAAAAATTGATATATTTGTTTGTGTCCACCAATGTTAATTTACAGAGAAATTGGGTTGCGGTGTATGGTGATTTGTAGACAGATGGTCTCTGCAGATATTGATTGCTTATTTCTCACATCAACATGGCAGACACTTCTCAAAGACATATTGGAATTGTGCGTGTGTGTGTATACTAGGGTTGGGAATCTTAGTTGTAAGGTTGATACGATACGCATCACGATACATCATCTCCGATCCGATATTTTAAAGATATGTATGTGGCAACTCATGATACGATACGATTTACACCCAAATCACGATACAGAGCGATTAAGCACATTCTGATTCAACACATTCATTCTGTAAAAGAATATGCAGTGCAATTCAATGAGCTTGATTATTTATTTATCAAATAAAACCATGACTTTTCACAAACTGGCTTTTGTGTAATTTCAGAACACGTGCCTCACATACAGTCACGTGAAAACGTTAGGACACCCCGTTTAAATCTTTGTTTTCTTCACCATATAAATATCTGGGATTCAGATTTTTTTTTCTTTTTTTTTTTTTTTTAGAACAATGCTAAGATATGGAGCACATACACCACAAGAGATGAAACTACAGAAATGCTTTTTAAAATATGTTGGTAAATTCAATATATTTAGGAGGAAAATTTGGGACACTCTTCCGTTCATTATTACTTCCAGTGTCTAAAATGAAGATTGAATGAACCTGGTTAGGTTCAAATGAGTTGAAGATTGGTAGAGAGGCTTTTTCAGGATTCTATCTTTTAAATAATGAAGACGAGGGTGTCCTAACTTTTTCCTCATAAATAAATTATTAATTAGAATTTAGCAACACATTTTAGAAAGCATTTCTTTAGTTTCATCTTTTAAGTTGTATTTTCTCCACATTTTAGTACAGTTAAAGTAAAGATAAAAATCCCAGATATTTAGATATGGTGAAGAAAACTAAGGTGTAAAAGGGGGCAAAAGAGGAGGAGGATAAATTCGTTCATCTGACATGTTTCCAAAGACATTTCTCTGCATGTTTCTCACGCTTAACGTCTTGCTCCCTCGCTGAATCAATATAGTATTCATCCGCGGCGCACATGCCTCAGTGCATCCGCGGAGCTCATTCTGTAGTGTGCAGTGTACACATCCATGGCGTACGTTAACGTGGTTCTTCAGAAAAGAAAAACGTTACCCAAATAAATAGTAACTTAGTAATAGTAACTTAAATGCAAGTGAAAAATATATTCTGTTGAATTTGAATTTGATCGATACGAACATTCAATAACAGATGCATCTCAATATTCCAAAATATTCATCCACTCGCAGCTTCTCTACCAGTGGACTCGGATCGTGCACAAGTATCGGATAATCTTCCCATCCCTAGTACATACCTATTATTCTCTCCACATATTCAACATTTACTTGCATATACTGAGGGTGGTTTTTCATCCGGCTCATTGAGACAGGCCTTGTTGTAATGACAGTAGCTGCTACATAAAACACTGTGTTGTAAAAGCTCTATGCCTCAAAGCAGGCAATATAATGAATAAACTACCAATTGTCAATGAATGCATACAAAGAGCCATATGCTGCCTGTAAGTTTTATGCAAAGAAATGAGACTGTTGTCACGGTGGAGGAGCGTGCTGCAGAGATGTTGCGGTGTTGACAGCTGTATCCATGCTGAGGAGTTTACTGACAGCAATAAATTAGTTCCACACACTCACTGGGAAAGCGTAATTAGGCAGCCCAAACACTACACAAATGGATACACACACAGACATGCGTTTACACATCCATCCATGCACATACGAACACACACAAACAGCGTTCAAACACATAGTACACAGACACACACACATATATTCGTGGATAAACTCGGGGATGCAAACAGACGTTGGCAGAACCCAACGGCTGTTTAAAAAAAAAAAAAAAAAAAAGAAAAAACACACAAATATGCTTACGCAAGCCCAAAGGACTGTCAGTACAAAAGTGTACTTATACATGGAGGTAAACACACACAGTGAAATAACATAAACAATGCGGGTCTGAAAAGTAGAACACTGTGAATGACAGCTGTTCTCTGTGCAGGCGGGAACGCAACCATGGGGAGAGCAAGAGAACACATTTACACTTATTTTCGCCACGACGGGACATTTGAGGACACGTGGAAATACAAAGGATCCTCCCCACAGTGTCCTTATACACTTTCCGCGATCTCACCTCGTCTCCTGCCAAGACACACATACACTGTAAGTAACTGCTCACATACACCAATAAGGTGAAGAAGGAAGAAAATGAGATTTATGAAAAGAAAAAAAAAAAAAAAAAGGGGGTATTCTCTGGTGATAAAACAAGAGATGCGTATGAAATGTAAAACCAAGCGTTCCGGCTTTATTACAACCACAGTTAGAATCATGTGCTGTCAGCCTGCCGCAGAGACAGATGTGTTGTATTTGCAGATGATAGGGGTCAATACAGAGAGTGCCATGCAGTGTGTGGGTGGATGGGTAGGCAGAGGGATGACCATAGGGTTTAGGGAGCGGGCCATGTGAACAGATGGTCCCTGGTTGCCACCCAAGATCCCATTAAGAAAGATGGCAGGGTTGACCTATTTCTAGACCCACCATGCCGTGCAAATCCACAGCATGGAGAGATAGGGTGAATCTCTACATTCACAGGTTATAATCCCCTATGTTTTGGTTTGACATTATGTGATTATATAAGTTGTTTCTGTAGAATTACCATAAGTATCAATTAGGCGAGATGCGGCAGTAATATAGCGCAAGAATTCAGCCGACTCATATTTCCATCTGTCTAACTTGTCATTTTCTCGGACATTGTGCCCTTGAGTGCTTAATGAGGTCTTACTTCAAAGCAACTGGGGTGACACGGTTGTCAAGAGACCAATGAGCCATCCCCCTGCCCGACCAGAGGTGCTCTGCCTTTCACCTATGTTCTCCATGCAGTGTCTTTGTGTGGACAGCTGTCTTGCAGGGCTCAGAGACACTTTTCCTACTTAAGCTGCAGCTGGCACTTGGTGGCTTCCTTCTCTGCATAAGTAAGAGCAAACAGATTTAACTACGCATCAGCCCATTTATAAAGAGTTGGATTTTAACTGTGTTCTGGGAAACCGGTCCCCTAGCAATTATATTAATACGCAGCTAAGTTAACTTGTCATGATTAATAGTTCTGGTTAATTTCGTTAACTGCTGTCGTTTGTTTCTTTTGTTTGGTGTGACTGTGTTATGTGTGTGTGCGTGAGTGTTCTTCCTGTGTGTAGGTCCTCTCTGATTGGCTGGGTGAGGGGATTCATCCGTCCAAAGTGGCTGCTACTGATATTACCGCTCCGCAATATCAGTCACTTCAAAACTACCGAGTTCCTGACAGCGACATCTTGTCCCTCCTCTGCCTCCAAACTGTGTAGACACTGCTATCTGTGTGTTGTGATTTAATTGGTCCTTCTCGGGCCTTGTGAAAGTGTAGATAACTTGGTAAATATATTGTTCCACTGCTGGCATAGCTCAGCGTAATAGTGAACTGACATTTTTGCTGGTACATGTTTTTTTAAGCATTTTGTTAGGTTAGGAAGGGGGGGCTACTGAATGTCTTTCGGTTTGTTGTTTTTATTTGGAGTTACATTAATTATTTCAAGGTTCACTCCAAGGTAATTATGGATGGATGGATGGATGGATGGATGGATGGATGGATGGATGGATGGATGGATGGATGGATGGATGGATGGATGGACGGACATTTATTTAAAACTGAACCCTGGTACTCTGATGGCAAAGTTAAGAAGTTAGTCTTTTATGCCATCCCTGCGTATTATGGGATATAAAAAAAATAAATACCAATTCCTCCAACAACAAGCTGTAACAAATCCAGGCGTGATGAACATACACTTATTTCTGTGGGTTGGTTTTTGATGACTGCATTTCCTAAGGGGCATATTTGAACATTTTTATGCTCATTGCCTTGTTTTTGCGTTTGACCCAGAGTCTGTTGTTAAGTGAAAACCCACACAGGGGCAGGTCATGTGTGAATGAGGCTGTAAATATTTGATAAGGTTATTTGCAGAGGTGGTGCACGACACAGAAAGCTAAAGACCATACACAGGTGCAACAGTGGTATCCATCATTTCTGTTGTGTATTATGAGGACAATAACATGACTGATTCTAATCAAATTGTATATATATGGATGTGTGTGTGTGTACATGTTGACGGAGGGAGATGGATTGTGTAAGTATGAGGGTTACAAAGGCTACAATCAAAGGAAACAGGACATTTATCTGCACCATCGTCTCATAAAATCACCAAAGGCATAAACATGTGCACAACTTCTGGAGACAATGCGGAGAGATAACTCCACATCGTACACATGTTTTTTGGAGCTGCAAGAATTTAGAATTATTTTGGAGACAGGTGCACTCAGTTATATGTGAGACCTTGGGGAATGCTATCCCTTTTACACGTAGGGTATTATATCTTGGAGATCTAGAAGGAAATGTGTCCAGAAAGGACCAGTATTGGGTTAAAATACTTCTTGCTGCAAGCAAGAAGACTACTACAAAGAACTGGCTAAAAATAGACACACCAAATTGTAAGCAGTGGTTGTCTATTATCAAGGAAATCCAAGGGATAAAAGGTTGACATACAGACTGAAAATGAAAGAAGAGCTATTTGAAAAAAACTGGGGGAAATGGTTACAAGATAAAGGAAAACCAGACATGTAGACAACAAGAACTGTAATACAGAAATCCTCTCAATAGGCCCAGTTCACCTTTTTATGGTTCTTATTATTCCTTTTTTTTTTCCTTTTTACATTTTGATGATAAATAAAAGATACACTTGTATAATACTATGCATGAATTGGGTATGAAATTCCAATAAAAATAAAGTCTAAAAAAAAAATACATGCCCAACTTCACAGATGTACACACACAACATTCTGCTCTTTATTTACTGGTATCACAGGACCTGAGTGAGCAGTGCCATGGGCCGTAATCTTTGTTCTAGTCACACAGCCTTTTCCTCAGGAAAGTTGAATTCTTCAAAACAAGCCACTAATGACCAGGATGATCTGTATGTCATGCAGCACATGTCTGGTCTTAATGGTTATGCAGCATGGGTGGATATGTGTTCATTTAGTTCAATTTTCATCAGCGTTTAATAGTTTGGCAAAGTCACATAAGGCAGTAATATCACAACAGGCCTTGTTCTTCTTATGCCCGTAATTCTGCACTATGCTAGGAAACAATATGGGGGACTCCTGGGCCAAGATGCTGCCATGGGTGGATTTAGATTTGTCTGGTAATTCAATAAGCCTGGGGGTACACTTGATCTTTCACTAGCAGTAAAGTCATCAAGACAAACAAATGCACAGGGATAGAGGGCTCTGCCTCACTGCCTACCAGAGGCTATCCGTCTCAATCTGCTTGGCTCTGGCTCATCCACCTAGATAGAAAGGAGCCTGCATCAAGCTTTAATCCCACCTGTATGTATGTATGTATGTATGTATGTGTGTGTGTGTGTATGTGTGTGTGTGTGTGTGTGTGTATGTGTGTATGTGTGTGTGTGTGTGTGTGTGTGTATATGTGTGTATGTGTGAGTGTGTGTGTGTGTGAGGGTGTGTGTGAGTGTGTGTGTGTGTGTGTGTGTATGTGTGAGTGTGTGTGTATGTGAGGGTGTGTGTGAGTGTGTGTGTGTGTGAGTGTGTGCGTGCATGTGTGCGCGTGTGTGTTATTTTTGTTCAGCACAAGCAGACACCCCCCCAAAGTCAAATGACTGAGTGCCACTACACAGCAGTTGCTATGGTTACCAGCCAGGTTCTGTGTACATGGATACTCATCGCAATTTTGATCTGCAGTGAAGCACGGATGGAATATGAAGAGTCTAAAAAAAAATTTTTTTAAAAATCACCCACACACATACACATACGTAACACATGGGCATATGTACATGTGCAAAAATTGTAATACATGTGTCACATATGTGCAGTACTTGTACATATTCCCAGTGAAAGAATACCGATTTACCTGTATGAAGCAGTCATCTGTACTTGTACTGCATATCATAGGACTGAGCATGTCAGCAAACAGAGCCTGCTGGGCAGCATTATCAGCCTGAGCACAAGTAGCACAAATCACAGTAGGTGATACACTGAGATACCTCAACGCTGAGAGACCTGTTTAAAGCAACCAGTGCTTTATTTCTCACTGACATGGAAGTGTCTGTCTGTCACTGCGCCTTTCCTTCTCACACACCAGTACATACATACATAGAGAGAGGCCAGATTTGGAGCGCTCAGTTAGAGCAGAAGATAAAAGCGAGAGGGAGCTGTGTCCATGCCAGCGGAGCTGTGTGAGTGGGGAAGTGATGAAAGAGAAACTCATTTAGTAAATTGACAGCTCCCTTTAGGATTCTTCATCTTCTTCGCCATGAAAGGCCTGAATCCTTCTCAACTCTCAGCTACTCTCACCAGGCGTGAAGGAACTGTCACATTCCAGCAAACATTAACAAAGACAGTGTTAGTATTTTACTTTGGATCCATTTCCCTCCTCACTCCCACTATTTTTTTACTCAGTCCACAGAAGGACCATAAAATGTCTGAACAGAGTTTCATATTTGCAGGCAACTCATATGCTGGAATATGAAGCCAAGTGTTACATTTGATTCTCATTGATCAGAATGAAGTGGAACTACCTGAAACTTTTAATAGATAACATCTTGAGAGTTGCTTTTTTTTTTTTTATTTAAACATATCATAACACCTTAAACATTAAAATATCATAACACACCTCAGCCTGCGTTATACATTATACTGACTTGTTTATTCAGATTACACACACAGTTTCCAACTACATTAAATTTGGTAAAATCCATAATTTTATTCAACATAAAGCCTGTGCCAGTGAAAAAGCTGAATGCATTAGCTGGTCTGTAAACCGGGTTTCCGCGTGAGTTGCATTAAGGACACTGTATAACTCAAGCTACAGCCCCTGCAGCCAATAATAAGCCATTAATAGAATCCTCTTAAGTGGAAGACATCTTTCTAAGCTGAGAGAGGGATCAGATGTGAAATACTTTTCTAACAGAATTGCAGTTTTTAATTTTGATAAAATATTTTGCCACCACAGCAGTTGTTTAAAGCAACAGTGGACGCGAGAAATGGTTTTGAGTTTCTGTCAAAAGCTCCAGAGTAAAGCAGCTAATTCTATTGCTGAGACCATTTCCTCTTTGGGCATGAGCAGAATTAATCACAATTGTATGAGAACGGAAAAAGGAGAGGGACAGCCTGAGTATATGAGATAGATCAGTCGAGATAGTAATTTGTCAAAGAAGTGCAGAGGACCGGGGGATGTTCAGGGGGCAAAGTGAGCGATAGAGATGGAGGAAGAAGGGTCAGCGGGGGAGTGAGGCTGCAATTCATACCAGGAGAAAAGCCACGATGACAGCCTCTTAGCTTCTGCACAAACACCACATATGCTCCCTCTCGTACTTGATGAATAAATCTCTTCCTCACACACACACACACACACACACACACACACACACACACACACACAAACAATCACACGCACGCACGCCTGCCTATACACCGGCACACAAATAAACACAAACTCATCAGTTGAGCTGGCAGAGGTACAGCAGAGTAAGTTACAGCGTGCCGCACATACACCATTGCAGCAGAGTGAGCTGGACAGTGCCAGCCAAATAGCCAGCTGATATTTGAAGCGAGGACTCAACATCCGCCAGCCTCTGTGGAGATCAAATTAATTGCCCTGTAGTATGTCTCCAGTGGGACTTGTGTAAAACAGGTGAATAAATATGTACATGGCACTGGATTATTCACCGGATTAATCTGACTGCCAACTTGGATATGAAAGCCAGTTGTTTGCCTGAAGTTAGACCACACCGGTGCATTTAACTGATAAAAACCATTAGTGTCGGATAAAGTGTTTGATGATCCATTCGAACTTCAGGATGATCGATATGTAGAAGAGGGAGCACCTACCAGAACTCTGCCAGTGAGTGTCTGAGCGGAGATCATGACACCAGCCCAATCTTTGACTGAGGTCATCCATCCCACCTCGCTGGCTGGGGCCTCCTCCTTTTCATCAGGACCCTTTGTTGTCCTGTCTGCTGCCTGATTGTTCGCGGGGTTGTTCACCTTCTGAGCCTCCTGGGGAGAAACAAAAAAAACTTAATGTGGGTAAGGAATTGGAGCATATCAAGATAGAAACAAATGGAACATTTGATGCTTTAGGGGTGAAGAGAATCAACAAGGTAGAATTAAAAGGCTTGACTCGGTATTTAACAGTGAAGAAAGCAAGACAGTCATCTATAGGCACATTTCTTTCTGTAAAAGAAGGAGATTTCACTATATTTGCTGCAGTTTTGTTAAGGTTCAATATGTAGTAGTTGCACATGCTGCTGTGGTTATGTCAAGTTTTTTTGGGGAGTCAATTTGTACTGGGAGCTGACTTACATAATCCTGTTTCTAAGCTAACGATTCTATTACCCACATCCATCTATTGTACAAAAGTTTACACAGTGTCTTGTATGTATTAGCTTTAGCAAATGCTCAACAACTCCCTGCACAACAACCGAGCACCGACTCAAATAAACGAACCTCAAATAAACACATGTAACGCACATATTGAACCATTAAATATAATACAGAAATTAAAACAGTCATCTTCTCGCTATGTCAACCTCATTCTAAAAACAATATCCTTCTGTTCAGAGACCACATGGCCGTCCATGTTCATGATGAGCTACAGTCTCTGTGGGGGAAAGGGACTGTGAATGTAGCCATCACGCAACAATGGCATCCATCTGTTATATGTTGATTTTGTGTGTGTTTGAGTATGTGTATATGTGTGGCGGATAAAATGGACAAAATGCATGGAAGTGCTGCTCTTGTAGTTTACGCACATATGGGACTTTAAATTAAATGTTCCTGGGGGGTAGAGTGCGAAAAACTGATGTTCATATGCAGGCTTTTGAACACTCCTTCTTGTGTGTGATTGAGTGAGCAGAGTTGCATGGCAAATCATTGACATGCCTAGCTTGGCAGAGTCACTGTATGCAGCTGTTCCTCTGCAGCTATTCACTCACTCCTGACACAAGCAAGCACTCAGCTGCCTTTCCTTCTGGCAGTAAAAGGGAGTGAGTAAATTTCTCTGCATTCTCCTCTTGAGATAAATATGATAGCCTTTGAGGAAACAAAATTCGACAGTTGTAAAAAAAAAAAAAAAAAAAAAAAAGACACCGAGTTTCCATAGAGAATCCCTGGAATTTAAATCATTTTTAACCCACTTCATGACCACAGATTGCTCCTTTCCCAGGTGCTCATATTACTGCAGGGTCCACAGGCAGCATTTTACAATGCCCCCCATCACAGCAACATCCGACAAGTAGCCGTCAAATAGATCATGAGCTATGTCAACAAAGTCAGATTTACTTCCCAGAACTGGACGTGTCACATCTCTACAGTTTGTTTGGATGACCTCATAACATCCTAATGTTATGATGGTTTAAAAAAGCCCAATGCCCTGCTTAGAGTGGGTTTGTTTTGGTAATCTATTTACACCTGACACATCTCATTCTAGGAACTCCATGGGACGACCACTGAGGTGACTAATAATGTGCCCACATATAGCAGAACAACAGCCGGACCACAACTTGAGTATTTCTGCAGGACTAAAGAGCAAAAACAGATGAGCCCAAGAGAGTGCTCTGTCCATTTCAAGAGGATTGTCTGGTCAAATTGGATTACATTTCATAATAATATGGCATGGACACAGCTGCCATTTTCCTAATTTGATTCCACCCCCCCTAACAATGCCAATAAAGTGACCCTAAAAAGCCTGACTTAGTCATCAGATCATTATCTGCTCCTGCTGTTCAATTACAGCAACATATGACAGAGTTACTCATTCTTTACATACTCATTAGCTGTCTTAGTGTTAGGGGACTTGCAAACTTTTAAAACCCTGTCATGAGCGGAACAAAGTAGTCACTTTTGTTTTGCAAGTCACACTAAGTCACTGCATATTTTATATCTTGAACAAATATGGGGACATATTGATGGGAATGATAACAAAAATGGATTTTAAAAAGTGTTTCATGTATGTTAATATCAACCAATCAATCAAGTGAAATGTATTTGTATTGTACCTTTTCATACGGGTTATTGCAATTCAAAGTGTTTTACAAATGGCTGATCAGAAATAACACACAACTAATATAAAACCTAATGAGGTGAAATAAAGATTTGATTAAAAACTTGACAGATAAGAATAAAAAGACAAAACAGCAAGATGAAATGGAAAAACTGCACAACATAAATTAATATATTATATATTTATATATCTAAATATATAAAATATAGCCTCATCATATACACGGTACAAACAAATAGTGGATGAATAAAGGTAATCCACTCCAAGAACCTTTTTTTTTTTGGCAGTGCTGTAAATATACAGTTAACCATGCATGCCTGTCTAAATGTGTAGCCTTCATGACTAACATTCAGTCTTCCCTAAATCTGCCGGCTACCCACCGCCCCTCGATCATCCCTCTCTGGTATTCACTTGACCACATAGTCAGGATATGTTTCTCCTGTCACATGCTGCAAATTCTCAGCAAAGTGTGCACATGGATGTCTAATGTTTCACACCGATCGGCTGTGCTCCTCCTCGATAGCACTCCAGGCATGTTGTGGCGGCATACATAGTATGTGCTAGTCTGTGCCCAGCAGTTACTTCTTTAGCCCAGAAGGGCCCCACCGACCTCACACTCCACACACATGAACAAACACACCACAGCAGGAAAGAGCACAACACAAAACACTACAACTGCAGATAAGACTCAGATGCCATGTCTGGCTGCACCTGGAGGTTACAGTTTCTAGTTCACCTCACTACTGTTTCTTCCAGTTCTTTTCCTAAGCGGTAAATGCTTTCAGACATTAGTAGTGTCTAAGCAGTTTTGTAGCAAATACTGACATACAGATGAATGTTTGACAAGGTCCTACTGCTGCATCACATTATGGGAACACCAAAGTTTCTCGTCAGTGCTTGGTATATGAGCATTTGTTAATTTTCTTTTCTGGTAAAACTTGTCAGTTAAAATGTTCAGTAATGACCCTCGTGCAAAATGTAGAACAGAAATGTAGCAACGTCTGAGTCAGCAGCCACATCTCTCACTGACGCGACTCATCACACAACAAGATGTAGTGGCAGTGACGACCGCAATCCACAGTTATGGGAGTTTAATGTTTGCAGCAGCTTGCAAAGTACTTATTTATGAGTTCAGCAAGCTGCACTGTGACTGGGCTGCACTGGCCAAAACTGTGTAAGAGAGGGGCTTCTCTCTGCAGAATCGAATTAAGACAGGACATGGAAGCCATCTGGAGGAGGAGAGTGTGACGTGGTGTTTGTGCATTGCAAACTGCAGATACACTGGACATGTTGGATTTCAAGTCAGGAGCAGAGGACACAGTAAAAAATGGTAACATAAAATAAGCACCATTTGATGCCACAGAGCCCTTGATTTTCTCTTATTTTGATAGTTATAATAGTGTACTTTTACTGGTTAATGTTATGTTTTGCTTAGTTGTTTCCAGTCATTACTGTGGGTTAAATACTCAGATGAACTTTGTGTTTGCAGCCTAGACCATTGTGACTGGTACGTTTCTTGTCGGGAACAATAAATTCTTTCTGTATATTAAAACAAGAAGAAATTATTGGACTGGAAATCCTACTACATAATAATTATACACTGATTTCATTTGAACTTAACTGTATAATAAAGCGTTTAATTATGTGCTTGTTTTTCTTAATTATGTATCTGCTGTGTTCACTGGGCTTCAACAAAAACGAATATAAAACAGTATTTATGCATATGTAACCTCTGCACCTGTATGTGGGGGCTAGAGGACCATATTTTGCAGCTGTAATGTGTCAGCGCATGTGCACGTGAGCATGTGTGTGGCACAGTGGAACATATGAATAATGGATGTAGTCACAAACTGATGGCTGAGCAGATCAGAAGAGACAATGTAAACAAGAAATTGTTTCTACTTCATTTGAGTGGCCAAGGGTAGGCCTAAGATCGGGGAGCGAGGAGTGCTGAAGCAGCCTGCCATGGGAGAATCCATCTGCCGGCTATATATACACACCTGTGATGTCAAACTGAGAGAGAGAGACAGACAGGGAGACAGGCAGCGGGAGAGGGAGTGGGCAAATATGTTCATGCCACAACTCAACAAGTAAGGAGGTCAAACACTATGAAGGAAATAGTTACAATTTTGGAATTGATAAAATGCTCAAATACATTTTGATGGAGCAGCAATAGCTCTCAATTCTCAATTTCTCAATTCATACAAAATAAAAATGTAAATATATAATGTATTTTTAAAGAAATCAATATGAAAATTGCCTGTCTACTGGAGAAGTGGATGTAGTTCATCCTCCTTCTTCACGAATCCTCCTCATACAGACAAACACTGTTAATAGGATTGTACCAATTAACAGAGTACACAGGGGAGTCCTGGTAATAATGAGAGAGACAGAGGCATGAGAGATGACACAGACAGAAAGACAAAGAGAGGAACTGACGGTAGGAAACCTACAGGATCGGGACAGAGAGACGGAAGCTATGGTAGAGGAAGGAGAAGGACACCCAGTTAAACAGAGAGTCAGAGGGAGGCAAAAAGACAGAATGACAGAACGATAAAGCAAAGTGGGCAGAGATAATGACAGCGGGACACAAATTAAAAGACATCAAGAGAGACAGGAAACTGAGCAAACACAGGACCGACAGACAGAGAAAGGACGACAGCTGTGGAGAGACAATGATACTGGGAGACAGCGAGATAAACAAGTGGGTAAAAGACGAGACAGTGGGACAGATTAGGAGCGAGAGAAATGGGAAACGAGAGCGAGGGAACACAGCGAGAGAGAGAGAGAGAGAGAGAGACGGAAAGACGGGAGGAGAGAGACAGACAGGAGCATGCCCATGTGACTCCACTGATCTAACAGGACTTGGCTTTAGCGCAGCTGTTCCTCTGGCCTTCGCCCGCATCGCTGGGGAAAACTCTATTCCAGTGTGAAAGGCTATTTATAGCTTCACCCAGGGAGACATGAAACTAGTGAATCTCATAATACACTCTGTTCCCCCTGTTTGCTATTTTAATGCCGGTACAGTTACCCAGTGTCCCTGGGTTACAGACCTACACTGGGTCACAGCGAAAAGGAAGAGCGAAGGAGAACACGGAGCTTCTTTACATACTAATGCCAGCATGGGACGCTCAACAGCATGTGGAGAAAAGCTCGTATTTCTGTGAATGGGTCTTGGGAATTGAGCCACATAGAAGTAAGAGGGTCAAAGGTTACAGGCTAATTGTAATTGGGTCATAGGAAGTGATATGTAACACAAGTACGGACTGTCTGCTACACAGAAATCTCACCATTAACGTGATAAATGTCCTTACGACCACACCAGAGTGCTCAGACAAAGATTCATCATTTCATCCCACACTTCTCATCTCTTATCACATGAATAAGGCACATTAAAGTTTATTTATTACATTAGTTACATGTGAGTCTGAACAGATAATCAGTCAGTAATGGTTGGATATTTTTACTACGCTTATGTGTCTGTTAGGATTGTACTGATCAGATGTAGCACTTTTAATTTTTATTTTATTATTTAACCAGGAAGTCCCATTGAGATCTGTTTTGCAAAGGAGACCTGAGTTTTGTTGTACGACTCATTAAATGACAAAGGCGTTCTAATCAATTCTGTTCTATTCTCATTTTCTTTTATAATATAACTATGGTGTAATATTCAAGCAATGAAACATTACTCTATACGCTGAAGGTGATTCATAAGACATCTAAAAAACAAATTCTATTTTTTGTTGTTATATAGACAATGCAACAAAAAAAAATCATTATGGATAAAATAGTCACTGAGTTCTAATTCTAATACTAGTTTCTCTGGCGACAGTAAAGAGCTGCATTTTGATTTGATCTGATGGACCAAAGCCTCTTAATCCCGAGGTTAAGGGCTCACCTAGACTGCCATGTGTTTGATTTAGGGATTACAAAGGTACAATCTGGAGAGCAATCCATTCGGGACAGAGCCCATGTATGCTACTGTTCACACAATTTGCCGCTGAATCATACAAATGTGATTTACAGCGGCAGTAGAGAAAATCCACACATAAAGTTGACCGTTAAACTGTTAAATAAATCTGTATGCATATAAGCCGATTGCCCATAGTGCTTCCATATGACAGTAACCATCACTATAATATAATGTATTAACCCATAAAGACCCAAACAGCCACCGGCGACCAAAATCATCTACTGATGTAAAATGTTTAATAATTTCTGAACTTCTCCTATCAATCCATGTAAATAATTGGTGCAATTTGTCATTTTTTCATGGTCGTCAGATTTGACCCATTTGGACGTTCAGGCTCCGAAGTGAACGTAGAAACACTGTCACCTTCTACAACACTGATTCACCAGTAAAACCCATTTAGACTGATCAAAGACAGTGGGTGGAGACACTTGTTTTTACATTTAGTTATTGATATATTTGTTGAAAAAGTCACTCTTTCTTCAGTTTTCTCTGTTTTTGATACAATTCCCCTCAACTTTAATCTGAGCTTTTATGAATATCTACATGATCAGTACATTAAATATAAGAAAATACATGACTTTCACTGAAAAAATACAAAATACAGAAGATAATATTATAACAAATGGTGATAAATCAGGAAAGAAAGAAAGAAAGAAAGAAAGAATCTAGACAAGAATTCATTTGGTAACTGGTAAAAGTAAATGTAACATGGCA
>JAPQRQ010000008.1:22935936-22948016 GCA_037367365.1 Apogon talboti
TGTTGTAGAAGATGACAGTGTTTCCATGGTAACTACAGAGCCTCTGAACGTCCAAATGGGTCATATCTGATGACCATCAAACATGACAAACTCCATTTTACACCCATTATTTACATGTACTGATAGGATTAGTAGGTATTAAACATTTTATAACAGTGAATGACTTTGGTCACCAGTGGATGTGTGGGTCTTTATGGGTTAATATTGAAATATGAGCATAAAATAGGGTTTTTGCTTGTGTAAACTTAATGTAATTTTTATGCAGGTACAATTCACAATCAATTCCCCTGCGTAGTCTCAGCGTATATTTTTAAAAAAATGCAATTCAGATATTGTCAAAATGTCAAGGGTACGCATTTTTAATCTTTTATTTCCATATCAAAGGTGCAGCAGTAGTCAACGGAAGGGCGTTCTAATAATGCAGGTGGCAAAATACCAAAATACCATCACGTTATTTTTAGCTCAGTGGAGGGTGAAAAATAGTCCAAGTGCAACCTTGATACACACTCAATCCTCACCGCCTGGGCTTTACAAGACATATATTCTCCTGTGTTGGTCTAATGGCACCAACAGCAGCCAAGTCTCAAGGAAATGTCAATGACAGAGATAGAGCTGTGCAAGGGTAACATAAGAATGCAACAATTGTACTTGAACGTGATCACACTTGATCGTACCTCCGTCGGTAGCCAATGTGCGCTACGCTTCTTGAGCCGGCGTAGACCCACCGAATGCTTTGTATGCTGTGTCATTCATTCTTGGGGCCTTTCAGTTGTTGAGCTCTTAAACTTGCTGTCAGTCAAAATATAGTCCGGAGCTTTTCACACAGCGTGACTTGCTTTGAAATTCTGCTATAGGGCAACAGAAAACTATACCGTGCACAGCCCTCCTGGACTCTCAAGCTGCATTCCATCATAAACCGGTTGTCACAGATATTTTTTTTCCAACGGTTTTGTTTCAGATACGACGCGTTAATTTGAGTTTTAAGGTTAATACGCCAAGGAAAAAAAGCAGCAGGAGACGCTCAGTGACCAACTCATTGATGGCACTTCTTCCCACCCCTTTTCGGGCATGTAAATGAATCTATTATGCTGTTTTTGGTTTTTGGGTTTTTTTCTAAGATTGTCTCGATTGTTGATTTGTACGATTATTTGTGTTTTACATGTTTCATTGCATGTTTGGAATAAATCACTAAACCAAATCAAAAACTATCCAACAGACCTCAATAATGGATCCAACTGACAGCTCTCTAATTCAATCACGTGTGTTGAAGTTGCAACTAAGCTGTCTCCAAATACCCCCCGTCTATTTAAAACCCCCTTCAACAATGACAGACTGAGAAGACTCCAGTATGCCTGAAAAAACATTACGCAAAAGGAAAGAAACCAAACACCCACCCCCCCACCGCCCCGTCTAGCATGTGCAAATGTGTGCGACCGTGTGTTTGCGTGTGCACGCTACATGCCTCCACATAGCATCGGCGTGATTTGTCGCCATCGGGGCGTATAATAGTTTGTCCTGCTGCACGTAGCTGTGTGTATGAGCTGAGAATGGCAGATGAGATGGATGGGGATCACCAGAAAATTATGCTATAAAAAGGTGTAGTTCATATAATGTATTAGACACAGCAGATACAGAGTCTTACTTTGGTTAAATATGCATTACACTATAAACAGCAAAGGTAAGATCAAGATCAGTAGATTATTTTGTGCTTTTACACCATTCAGTCACCCCAAGGATTTTTTCCTTCAACTACCGTTTCCTCCTTGACAACGTGTGAACTAGAAAAGGAAGGCAGAGAGTGTTTGAAAGGGAGCACAGCACACTGGTACAAACGAATATTAACGTTATTTCTTCCCTTCTTAATCAGAGTGCACTGGTGCCCTACAGCTGTTGTTTACTATTAAAGCAGGATTAGAGCACTGATCGCATGGTTGTTCCCAGAATGCTCGGGCCCTTGATATCATTTCCTGCACAGGACCAAGCTACTGGGGACAAAAGCCCTCTCCTCCCCCTGCTGTCTAGACCAAAAAACTAGACTCAAAATCACATGACAAGGAGAGAAAGGGAGACTAATGTCGGTCATTACAGGTAGGGTTATTTCTTCCGTCCACTTTCCAGGTTACAAAAATGTTTGCACAAAGGCTAAGGTATGGGAATAGATGAGTGGAAATATTATGGCCTTAGGAAGAAGAGCACGGTAAACGTATAATGCGGTATATATTGTGAAAAACAGCTCCGGGGATGTTTTGTTATTGATTTATAAATATCAGGGTAAAGAATGCCACCTCCCAGCTAAGTCTCGGTCGCATCAATAATGCAGCTACAGTATCTGTGTCCGCACAACAAATGAACAACACACTGGGTTCTCCATTATTCATGAGGGATTCCACCTGTAGCACCTCAGCTGTATTCTATGGCTCCCATAGGATGTTCACAGGAGCTCTGAACACACCATTAAGCATGGTATTCGCAGTATCATATGAGATTTTCATGTTCTACAAATGTAACTGTTATGCTACATAAAGACATGTATTACAATATTTGTCATTAAGGTAAATAGAGAGTAATAGCTTTGAAAAAACTGAGCTGTAGTGTGTAAATGAAAACAAAGAACTAATGAAGAAAATCACGTTCAGCCATTTTCCGGTTGTTTGGTACAAATAAGAGCAGAGTCACCTTTAAAACTAGGGGGAGCTCCCAGCAGTCCTTTGTGTTGTTTTGTTTTCCCAGAACAGAGGAAAGGAGAGGAAGCATCTATCCCCGGCAGTAATTGGAATGGCAAAACAAAAATTAAATTGACGCCGCTGACACAAACAGGGAGCTTTCTGAACACCAAAACCCCTTAGCTGAAAAAATAATTGCCTTGTTTTCTTCTTCACTTTTAACCCCACACGGCTAGCTGGATTTAGAGGCTGTAGATGTTCGTATGGAGCTCAGCTGTTTTATGTGTAAGATATACACAGGAAGGACAGGATGATTTTCACTAACGTGGTGAGAAATTTAAGTCAATCAATCAGTCAATTACTAATCCTACAATCGTCGTTATATGCTGTAGAAAAGCAAAAGCACTGCTACTTTCACTGAGTCACAATAAATGACCTGGTAAACAGCAGGTCACAGCCTTTCAGGAGGTGAAAGCTCGGTCACAGTTTACGACAGAGGAGTCCACATCCCCGAGCTACACATCACAATACTACCGCCGTCAGACGCCCTGTAAACCAACATGCACACTGTCAGTTGATATTTGTCAGCTGCAGTTATGTCATTTACTTATTAGAATTAATCATTTGTAAAGAAAAATACTGGTTTCAGCTTGTACAATGCAGAGCTGATGCCAGTCCCTGTTATTTTAGCCTCTGTTATTTGGAATTTTCTTGACATACAACATTCCCAAATATTATTTATTTACTTATTTATTTATTTGACAGGGACAATGCAGTCAGACATAGTTACAAGCTTGCAGCTGATGTGATACATATACGTTTATAGCTAGTGCTAGTGTCATGATGTCCAGATGTATAATAGCTATTTTCACTACTGTCAACATGCAAAAAAAACTGTACTCCGAGCGTGTTTATGCCTTCAGAAGTCTCCATTAAAGGTCTTTGTTTACTATCTCATATCTGTGGATTTTAGACTAATATTGAATGATTCTGAATTTTGAAACAAACTATCAAACAATTGACAAAGGATTCATCGATAAAAAATACACAGCTCATCACCAGCTCATAGCCACGTAAGCTGGGGTTAACATGACATGATGAGATTAAGTAAAAATCAAATATAACCTTCCAAAACCTTCCTGTAGGTAGGTGTGTGTGGCACCAGGTCCTTCCACAGTAAATCCATCTGCATGGATGTGCACTGGGACATGGAGGTGGTGCAGAAAAGCAAACAACCACCACCTGTGTGGCATGCGCAACCTAAATGTCAGACTCCTAATGCTTTTAATGTGTGTGTGTGTGAGTGTGTGGGAGTATGTCTGTGTGTGTGTGTGTGTGTGTGTGTGTGTGTGTGTGTGTGTGTGTGTGTGTGTGTGTGTGTGTTGTTTGTGTGAATAGAAATGGCAGGGCCAAGGCTGGCCCTGAGACAGCAGTAAATAACATTATGCATTGCAATCTCTATATATCACAGCCACTGCCATTGTGCCCACTGGCCTCCCACTGCTGTTTCTAATACCATCTCCTTATTTCACTCCTTAAAAAATTAAAAAGATACATAGTGACAAAAATGATACATTCATAATATTTTGTAGAGTTATATTTTTTTGTGCTTTCGTCCTAATCTAAAATATGTGAGGTGTATGTGTGTATTTCTAGAGTAACCGCAGTGTAACAAACAACCTGTCTTTCCTTGTGTTATTGGACCGGAGTGTGGAAATGAACGTAATGACTAGACTCTGGAAGGATAAACAAGACTAAGACCGATCCTCTTTATCTATTTATAACAAGGAGATGTATTTCCTGACTTGTGTGTCTTTGTTCTTATCGCCTAGCATGCATTTTTAAAATCACATAAACCATGTATTTCTCACACCCACACGCACCCCTCGCCAAGAATGGGCCGCTTTGATCGACGTGGCGCGTGGCAGTGATGGTCAGAGGCTGCATGTCGGAGTAATTACAGAGCAGCTACGTTAGCAGGCCAGGGCTAGTCCCGCAGGAAGAGGAAACAGCAGCACAGCTTGCATAGGTAAGGTTTCACCTCAAAAAACACCTGGCCTCTGTTCTGTCTATTGGGCTGTTATGTGAGAACACACCGACGGCTAATTTCTCCTTCGACCCTTAACAACGCTGACCCTGACCCCTTTTTTCAAGCAGGTGAAAGGCTCCATCTCTGGTCACACACAACATACAATTTTCCATTTATGAGACTCTTAGCAGGAAAGGTTTAAGGCCCCTTTCAAACAGTTATATAATTCCTTACTGCCATCTATCTTTGTCATTTTCTTGTCACGCTCTGTACTTCTGTCTCTTTTCAGTAGCGTGATGGTTCCACATGTTATCTATGATATCACCAATGGCCTATAACTCTGTTTTTTTTATCCCAGAGGGTACAAGGTCAAATGAACTACAAGGACCAGCTCTGCCAAGCTACCAAATTCACAGACCACAGCTCCTTTGGGGGCAACACAAGAGAGACCTACAGGACAATGACAGATGGTGATGAGCTGGGACAGAAGAAAAGAAAGAAAAGAGAGTGAGAGACGGGCGGGAAAATAAAAGGAGGAACAGGGAAAATATGGTCGATCACAATGACACGTTTACACTCCTTGCGATCATTTTGCAGCCTCCATTTTGCAAATACTGTATCATAGAAAGAAATAGTGACACAAGGAACAATCTTTATAGAAGGGAGGAGGAAAAAACAAGCCTTTACGACTAAGGACACATAGGAGCAGTGTCACTAAAGTAAAATATCCATGTTTTTGTATTCTGTTTTGTTTCTTTGTTTTAATTGTCATGTAACTTCCTTGTTTTAGCTTTTTCCCCTCTGACCCATTTCTAAACCCTAGTCAAGGTTATTTGTGTCTAAACCAAGTGGTAAGGATCTCATCTCTAAAGTAAAGCCAGTGGAAGGTAGTACCGGCAAGTTTTAATTCCATTGACAACCATTGGGTGTTGGCACCAAAAAGGCCCAAATCATAGACTTACATTGAACTTCTCTCCGGCTGGTAATTATTTTTCTCATTCTGGTGTCATTCGTTTCATTTGGATCTTCATTTGGTTCTGGTGCATCTTCATTAAATTAAGATTTTAGTGTTAACATAAGGCTTTGATTTCTGCTGCATAGGGCATTGATTCACAGGTGTGTATGACCATATTGGACTTTCTAATCTAGAGACAGACAGGCTCTAATGTAGTTGTGGTTAAGAAGTAACATTAACAACACTGTAGGAGTGTTAGAGGTATGCACACTAGCATGTGGCTGTGATTACTACATGACCTATGCAGTTAAATGAGTGCATGTTGAGTCTCAGTTCTTATGTGTATGTATTAGTTCATCATAACCTGCAGTTGTAATTCAGTAAATGTACAGGTTAGATAAATCACTGCCAAATGAGCATTTTAAGTTTTAAACCAATACAGTGCTGCGCAAAAATAGTCCAATAATAGGTTTGTTGATTTAGTAAAGTTGTAATGTCCACGCATATGCATTTTTCAGTGTCTGTATTAAGATACAATCTGGATATATGGGAAGTATGTACAGCAGTTATGGAGAAAAAACAGAATCTATAAACCAAAGTGGTAGTATTTAGTATGACATCCCTTTGCACTTAACATGTCTTTAACCCTTCTGTGCATTAATTTCTGATGTTTTACCAACTTTGATATTTGAGTTTTGTTCCTCTTTCCATCTCACAGATACGCTCTCCTTTTAAATGGGTGGAATAACAAGGTAAATATCAGATTTTACACAAAGCCCCCCATCATGGACAGGTTCTTTAGCCTGTATACGGTATATTTCAACATCGTAAATGACATTTTCAGAGCTAGAATAAAGCACTGCTGAATTCAGCCGGTCAGAGTAGAAGTCACTCATACCGCTACAAGAAATGTGGATCCATTTCTGGGCCTTAAAACCTTCACAGTTGCAGCTCCCTAATAGCACCAGCCTAAAGAAGTTAATAAACAAAAACAAGGCGTAAGAAGTCAACCACTGGGAGTAAGAAAGGGAAAGACTGATAAAAGAGGTTCTGGTTTGCTGAAAACTGGCCAGTGCATTTCTGTTACTCATCTCCACTAGAGACGGCGTCGGGCAGGCAGCTGCTCTGCTCTCCTCTTTCAATCCAAGCCAGAGATCAGAGCAGAAAGCAGCGAAAACTGACCAGCGCTGCACACAGCCTCCATCAACACTGAGTCCAAAGCATCAAAGAGAGTAAAAAGAAATGCAGAGTGACAGTTTTTCATAGCCCTATCAGACTGTTAATCACTCAAATAGAGAAATGAATGCACGCTAGTCATTATTACTGAAAATGCTAAGGGTGAACTATAATTAGGAGGCATAATGAAGTGGAGATAATGAATCATATACAAGAACACAGTTTGCAGAAAGAAAGAAGAACACAGTCTGTCAAAAATAGCTTCCAGTTGGAATCAATTTCCTCACATGCATAAAGCATTTCCAAATTTATCATGCCGTACAGATGGAAAGCTGAATTAACATTTCATACTATAGAGATATTCTGTAACTGACAGCAACAATTTCCTCCTGACATTAAGCGGTCTATTCACTATTGTCAGGGTGTAACTATAACTGCACTCAACGTGTTTTGCAAAGTATTTATGGATGTGAAGGTCTCCATTAACAGGTCTGTGTGGGCCTGTTAGTTCTTAAGTTGTCCATTTGTCCATTCCCTATAGGTTGTCAAAACCATTACAGCCTTCCACGCAGATGTGGCACCGCATTACCGCCTGCTCCTGAGGCTCTGAACATACCCACCTGCAATTTTGACTGTCCTGCAGGAACATTAAAGCACGTCATGCCTTAATAGACACTTCAGACTGTACATGACAAAACCCCTTTGACAGACAAGATGTTGTGCAGAGCTTCACATGTTAAATCTATTAGAATTTAAAGGTACACTATGGCAGACTGAGCCTACATGAAGTTTATATAGAATGCGTGTTGTTTGTTGCATGTGTTGTGCTGGGAGCCCATTAGTATGTGTTGTCTACATCCATGATATCAGCCAATGTACTGATTTATCTATAAATGTTCTTCACCAGCTCTTTTCTACTCCTCTACAAGTGCAACACTGAGCAACGCAATATACTGTTAAAAGAGGAGTCTTCTAATGTCAACAGATTCTTGGCTTCTTGCACATTACATACACACACAATAGTCATGCAAGCACATGAAAATATTACATACTGACCCTATAAAGAAATATACATTATGCTATATACAGACATCAAGATGTTACAGCATCTTAAAGTCATCTTCCATGCCATCCTTTAGCATGACAGCACATTTTGATTTCTGCAAGCCAAACATACCATTTGCATAAGATTCTTTACGATCCAATTAGCAGATATCCATGACATTTCCTGAATGCAATTACGCCACATAAAGAACAAACTTCAACCCCTCTTAAGTTTCCTCCAGTGACACCCTCGGGTCAAAATCTCAACTTTGCACACAATCTCATGTAATATGCATAATCTAATAAGCAGATTTCCATGAAATTTGCTGAGCACTTATTCCCAAGTGGATAAACCTTTCCTCCAGGTTCTCCCTTGTGACACTCTTTTGGTGAGTTTATAAGAATAGAACAGCAGCACAGTCTTTTTAGGACAAAACCAGTTTGGGTTGGTTTTGGAGGTTGTGCAGGACAGGAGCTTTGGGCTTTGTCTACTGCTTTGTAATATATCATGATATATCTTTAACTGTGTGTACAGTGGCTCAGTACAGTTATATTGTCTATTTTTATATGCAAAAAAACATGCTCTGTTTGAGGAGAAATAAAACATCCCTTTGATCTTCCACCAGTTTTCCACCAGATTCTCCACTTCTTATCACACACCCAGCAACACCCGCAAAATAAAAGGATTTCACCTAATTCAGACACTTCTACCATGCAGATCCACTACAGTGGTGCTATTTTAGAAACCAATTCACATTCCTACTTTGTTTCAATGCAGCCAATTAAACCCTGCTTTTTGAGAAGCGATAACTACACCTCATTGAAAACTCTCTCAGGATCAGTTAATAAGCTCCGCAGGCTGCTCAGTCAAAAGAGAGTGATCCATATATCCAAATATTCATCAAGGATTTACTGGAGCCAGATGAATGTCGATGTAGAGACACGCAAAAGGGGTTTATTCCATTAACTTCTTCAATTTTAATGAACTGTATCGAACTTTATCAGTTGTATAAAACGACTGTCATTTTAGAAGTGAACAGTTTGGTGCAAGAATGTGATGGAAATGGTCACCTCTTTTTGGTAACAGCAAAGTAATTGAAAACACACTGCTGACATATCATCACCTTGTAAAGCTGAATGTTGTCAAACAGCTGCTTATTAATGTACTCAGCAAATATAGAGCGACAGAACATTAATTTGAAGTCAAGTTTTTGGACATCCAGCAAATCTAACCACAAAACTCAGTATTTTTCACCTCCTGAGGGAAATATCTGTTTCTCGGCTGCAAAATGTTCCACTATGTTAGCCAGTGAGCTCTATCTAAAATGCTTTACAGAGCTCTAGGGAACTGCTTGATGCAATCCTTATCTACAGATTACAAACTACAGCTGAAAGGCATCAACATGAGATGTCATACGACCACTGTAAATCCAACAGCTGCATTGTAGACACACATACAGCACATGCAGCAGAGTCTCGCTCAGTTTTCCACCCTGAGCTCTCCATGGTCCTGAAAATCTTGACTTCTGCAGAAACGTTGACGCCTGTGACCATCGCACCTACCATATCTTGCCAAAACACACAAATGCAGGGCAACTGTTGTGTGCCTCCGTGACCAACGGATTCCACTTCACACATGAGCGCCATAGACAGCATTACATTGTCTGAATATTAGCACTAATCCCTGCTGCTTCCCTGGTCAGCGCATAATTGAGCCACACATTTTTAACGCAGACCACAAACTCTAGGCATCTAAAGTGTGAGCCCTGACTGACAATGGCAAAGAAAACAGCCACACAGCCTCTTGTAATGACAATGAATTTGAGTTACTGTCTCTTCTTGCATACTGTACATCTGACTGACATTCAGAGTGATTTGTATACCCACATATGTGTCTACAGTTTCCCGCCAGCAGTTTAGCTGAGCAATATTTCTCACTGAGAGTCAACAATGCTGTTATCTCTCGAGTTTCTAATGTTTCAAATAATTACGACGGTGTCTCCTTTCTGTAACCTGACCTGCAGTAAACTTATAATACACTACTGTATTATTTCCACTGAATACAGTCAACTTGGTCCTGCATTTGAATGCAAAAATATACTGTTCATACTCTCCTAGATACAATAGTCCTGTATAGTTATGTGAAGCTAAAGGTAGGAGGAGACCGGCACATAATGCAAGCCCATTTCACAAAAGAATAAGAAATGACATCTGACATTTGAGCCATTATGAGGAGCTCCATAACAGAAGCCGATCACAGTTCAGGCCATTATTTCCAACATAATGGACAGACTTATTATCAATATTTCAGTAAATGCAGGCAGCTCAAATGTGGGTAAAAGCACACGGTCCGAAATGGCCACCAGGATAATTATTCCATACAAAGCCTTTTGTCCGCCTCTGGAAGACTGTGTATGCTCATGTTATTTTAATGTGTTGAGAATCCAGTCTATCTATGAATTCCACTAACATAAAACTAAAAGAATATTGTAAAGGAGAATATGACTATAATGTGCAACTTAAAGGAGCTAAAGGATAAACACAAAAAAATCATATTGCAATTATTTGGATCCTTTCAGCATTAAAATGTAATTTCAGAATTTTTGTTATCACTAAAAAATTATAATTCATAAAAAAATAATTTAAAAAATATTAAAAATACAGTGATGTGATGTTTACTGGGATCTGTCCTCTTACATTTGTAGATGGGTGTCTCTGGTATGTACATGTTCTTTTTATTATTTTATTCTATGTGTCAGTCTGAATCTCCTTTTACACCAATTAAAATATCAACTGTTCAGTTTCCAAGGGAATAGCTCGTAGACCTAAAGACCCAGGGAACTACTGATGAGTTCAAATATTGTGTAAACTCACTATCATAGTGTGTCATAGCACAGTGTGGTGACTGTGCCTTATTATACATCTTTAATGAGTGGTTTCAGTGATGAACCCATGCACTCTATGCATCATCTAAACATGATGTCTACACATGCTGTCATTATGGCCTCAACACTAAGCGCATCATCTTACAAAGCTCATGTCACTCTGAACTTGGTCTGCCTCAGTTGGTTCACGTCTAGATACATTTCACAGCTTACAGAGCAACGTCGGGCAGACTGAACCTGAGTAAGACAGGACCTTCTGGGATTTCACTTTTGCAACCATCAAACAAGGCTGTAATTGACAGCTGGGCGATTCATTCTGCACAGCAACTCTGGAAAATGTCAGAAGAAGTCAAGAGGTAAAATCATTGTGTTGCGAGCCTGCACACTTTGGCTGAGCAGAGGTCAGTTTGTAGGCTGCCCTTTACTGTCAGACTGACTTGTATTTCACCATAAAGAACATTCTATTTTATTAGTGCAGTACTCGCTGGTCTTACAGACATTGACTGGGAAGCTGCCAAACGGGGTGCAATCTTTGCATTGTAGCAACAACAGCTATGCTGGCAAATTGCTGTCGCACAGTGAGAAACCTGAGCCTGCTGTTAGCCTGCTCCGAGAATGACAATTAGCATATTAGCCTAGCCCCCTTAGAGGTTAATTGAGACAGGTTGCTGAGGGCAGTGGCCATGGTGGCGGTAATGTGTAATTCTCACACTTTCATAACCTTCTCTAAGAATGGTGGTTGTGCTCGTACAGTGTGTTCACCCACAGGGTCACCCTCACAGAGCCATGTATGCTGCTAACAGAGAGAGATGAGCTCTAAATAGGCAGCAAAAACACTGCCTGCTGAGATCTCTGAAGGTCACTGCTGTGTCCTCTACACACTCTCTCCCCGTCTCCATCGCTCTCGCTCTGTGCTTCACTGCACACAGCTCAAAGGACCTATTATGATGTTAACTGCTTTTTGATTTCGACATATCAGTGCTCCATTGGCTCCCCGAGTTGCCGAGGATGGTCGGGAGGCTGAGGGGGAGTTTGGCAGAGATGAGGGAGGGACGAGGCAATAGGCTGCCTGATAAGTCGGCAGCAGAAAAGACATCGCAAGGTTGTACACATGCTGGAACACTGACAAGGAATACACACCCGCTACAGTAAAGAGAGGTACGACTAGACAATGCTCTTTTTCTAGACTCCAATTACACAGTAGAGCAATAAATACTTTCTTTTCCAGTTGTGTTGTGTTGACAGTTTCTCTTTCTTGTTTACTCCTACTTCAGTCTCACGTACAAAAACACATTTCATTCCATTTCATACTAAGGGAACAATATATA
>JAPQRQ010000008.1:22948116-22959486 GCA_037367365.1 Apogon talboti
TAAATTGAATGAATCACAGAAAGACATATTTCTTTATATTTGTAAATATATACTCAACAAAGGTACCAACTCATACTTCATGTTCTTGTAACCTTTGTACATTTTTTTTTCTAAATTAAAATGATAAAGAATAAAATACAGACGGACTCATGCAACTATAAAACACTACAAAGAATGTGGATATAGTCAAACATGTTCAAGATTAAACTCAGTAGGAAAATAAGCCTTGTGGTATAAAAAAAAGTATAGGAATATTAGTATAAAGAGTGTCACCAAAATAAGCAATAATATGAAAGAATAGATGTTTTACATATGATGTACATTGTTATATTATACATTCCTGAATTCAAATGCAGATTGAAGAAACATCAGTGGCAAAATAAAACCCTTCAGCACAGCATTACTCCTCTGTGTTAAATAAAGGTGATGAATACATTTTACTCTCCTTCTTAAACTTCTAATGTGGCCCTAAACCCTATCCATACACAGACAAATCCATATGTCGCTATCAACACCGTTTCAAGTTCCATTAACCACACCTTCTCTGTGGTGGTTGAATCCGCAGCCGCGCTCTCTTTCATAGGAGAAGCATTTAACTTGAGCGTCGTATGGTCAGACTATAGGCAGAGCACGCCGCCAACCCACACTCCCTCACACACACGTCCTCTGATGTTAAGCTGTTTAAGGACAACAACAGCTGAGGAAGAAAGCTGGTAGACTAGAAACTATAAGCCATGATCCCGCTGGCTACTAGCTAGCTATCTCCCTCCTGCAGGCCTCCCATGCCAGCTTAGCCACGCCGCTCTCAACCAGCGGATCTGTATGCAAATGGTTTTCCCCTGCCAGTTCGACTAGGCAAGGATCAGGTGGCTTAGACATTATCGCACATTTCCACTGATGGGAATGCCAGTCTGGAGCGCCCCCCCACCCACCCCCTTCGAGCCAGGTATACTCTACTCGTCCAACCTTTGACCTCTGAATATTTCCTGGGGCGTGGAGGTCCTTTTAATAGTCCAGTGACTGGCCAAAGAAGACATAACCACATGACAGCAAGGGAGCACGGTTTGGGGACGGGGGGCCGGAACTCTATGTCTGCCTCATGATATACATAGTCTGGCCTGATATATGGCCTCTCCTTGTCTGTGGATTAACATACACCAGCAGGGCGCACTACAGTTGTCCCTAGATGGCCATCAAATCATGCCCAGAGAATTAGGGATTAGAGCCTAGAAAAGGGTGGATATCCACCGAAGAATAACTCATGAGTCACACATTCCACATTAGACGAGTGTGAAAAAGGAAAGTTAATCACCGATGCTGGCCATCTCATATTATATCTAATCTATCCAACAACTGCTGAAAACATTAACAATAGAAAGATTTTAGTTGTCCATGTGAAAAAGCCAAATTAACGCTGGAGATTTCATTTATTCTAGCTTCACGCAAAAATTTCTCAAATGGAAAAACTAAATTCATGTTTACGTTGAGCAAATAATGCAGCCTACATGTTGTCAGAAGGTGATAGCATATGTGTGACTATAATGTGCCAAAAATCGTCCATGAAGAAGAACGAGGAAACTAATTTGCTTAAAGCAGAAGCAGAAATGTTCGACTATGTCAGCACTTATTCAGAAATGGTGTTTCCATCTCCCGGGTGCATAAATCTGACCTCAGGCAAAGCACAAAAACTTTTTTTTGCAAAACTGATTCTGCAAATGTTACATTTCTATAACAATCTGTTGATGGAAATGACTATCGTTATTGTCTTGAGGCAAAGTGCACTTCATACTTTTTTTCTCTGTGACGATTCATAAACACTCACTACTTGCTGTGGGACAGTTATGATCAATCCCACTCCTGGCAATTGTCAGCAGCACATGACCAGACACATGCAGCTCAACCACTGGCCACGAGAACACAGTGGTCTGCCCACACACACATTCCTAAGATGACATCAAAAAACGGAAAAAAAACTGAGTTACATAGAACACAGCTTAGCATGTACTCCAAAAACCTCCTACAATGCAATGTACTGCTCTTGAATCCTCAGGTTTTCTTAATTCATTAGATTTAGAGGGGAGATTTCCATGAGCCGGTGTATGATGTAGCGGGCCAGACTGGACTACATTATGCCGAGGTTAGTGAGCGCGACAGCTGATGGCAGGGTGTGTGCTCTATGCTGCTCTGGCGAAATGCAGCTGGTCTGTTGCCAAGCACAGGGGAATACACAGGCTCATAACAGTTCCTCTCTGCAGGCACCTCCGCAATCCACTCCACTTAAAGGTAAGCGTACTGACAAGCATCCCAGCATGCATACAGCACGTCCCCAAATGTACACAAATGTAGATACACACGCACAGGCAAATACTGTGGGGGTTTTCAGATTCAGGTGATTAATAGCTCTGCAGTGAAAGCCAAGTGATAAAGCATAAAAATCAATAACAATCTCCACTTATGGAAATGCACTGAAATGATTTAAAATTCTGCAAGGATGCCAGTTCTCATCAGATGGGCAATATTAAAATCTAATTATTATTGTGTTTTTTTAATGAGACAAAACCATTCTTTTCATTCTTTACACTTTCAGTGTGTATTTAGCAGCATCAAGTGAGGAAGTTGCATTTCGTGACCAACTAAATACCCCAAAAGTTCCACAACAATGGCTGCGAAAAGCACAAAAGGACAGTGTTTGCTTTGTATGTTTTGGCTTTTGAGTTAAGGGAATAATAGGGAATAACATCACAGTCTCCATGGAGGCAACCCGCTCCCTCTGTGGATATAATACTGTACCAAAAAACAAGAATTCAACAACGGAAACATAATTGTGAATATCATGTTCTATTTCTGAAGTCGGATGCTCCCAACTCCCCCAGAACCATACACACTTACATGCACCTGCGATCGCACACTCACAACATTCAGACAAAAACGAAGCCTTCCAGCCCCTGAACTGTCCGCGCTGCTTCTATCTTCTGTAATTCCCATCACAGCCTTCAGAGAGGACAGCCAACACACAGCACATCCAACTCTCATTAAAACAGATCAAATTTTAATGATCCTCTGATTACCACAGGGGCAGTGGGATGTGGCAGCAGCAAACGAGAACATTCAAGATGCTGTTTTAGGTGTTTCATAATGTTTCTTCAACGGCAACAATTGTATTTCACTAAAGCATCGGAAAGAAACAAACATGGATAATATTAAAGTCTAAATTTAAAGTGTGATTCAATACAAATAGTGACATTGTTTTTCATAAAATATGGAAGGGCTGTGCAGATGCGAGGAAAAAATGCAAGTAATGTGTCTTAATGTACACGGGGTGGTAATAGAAATCTGTCATCCTCTCACATGAAAGTACAAATACAATATTATTTAAATGTGCATAAAAGCTGAAGAAAGGGGTATTTGTATCTGATGTATTCATGTACAACTGAGACAAACTGCTGATGTTTCAGATACAGAAATGATCTACAAAGAATTCATCTGAAATGTTGAAATAGCGGTGCAGATTGGATTGGGTCGCAGTGTGGATGGTACAGGCAGTGCAGGTGCATCAGCCTTCGTCAACATCCATTTGGACAAACACCACGGTACCACCTGATGGCTGCTGGCACTGAAGCCCACATAAAACACTAAATGTTGCACCTTAGGGGTATGAGGAGGCTGAAGGTGTTCAGTACAGTAACTGCATCAGCTGCTGTACTCGGATGAGGTGGGAGGGTTTTTTTTTTCCCCTCTGCTACCGCTGACTCTGAGCCAAGGACATAAACAGGGTTTGTGTTTATCATGAAACACACATATGCAGTGTTAGGTTTGGAACACATGACAGCTTCTTAGTACCTCAGTACTGTCAGATTAGACCAAATAAGTGTTTATAGTCAGTCGTCCTCCGCGCCGCACTGTACTCCTGTACTGTACTGCCGGATGTCAGTGGCTTCTAAACTGCAGACTGTTCTCTTCACACCTCAACATGAAGCTTCCCTCTACACATCCATTATGAGGGCTTTCTGCTCCAGGCAACTGTTGCTGTACATGGTTAAGCTTTTTAACAGTGTTAAAGAGCTGTGGTGAAAGTGTTTAAGGCTGGGAATCTGGGAACAAAACATTTTCTCACTGATCATCTCACAAAACACCTGCCCCCACCAATGGCCGAGCACTTTGTGTTGGTAGAACCGACTGCAGTTTTTCTAAGAAAAAAGAAGGAACGTTCTGAATTAATATATTGCCAGTCTGGATTTTTTTCCCCCTTTTTTATTGACAGGTGAATCGCCCAGCGAATATTATGAACAAATCTTGGAATCATTATTTTTTTTTTATCCATTTCCTGATAATAACAAAAAAAAAAAAACATAAATGTACTGTTTTAGCTCCAGCGCCACCACCTGGTGTTGAGCATTGCCCCGCCCACAGCTTTAATCTGATTGGTCAGACATCATGAGTCATAGCCTAACAATTGTGGAGGATTCTTTTGCACAGATGGGGGATGGAAGTTACTCGCACACCGTACAAACTCCAGTGAAAGAACGGAGCTGTATTTGAAAGTCAAGATAAAACAGGAAATGCAAAAAAGAATATTAAGAGTTAATAAATGTGCCTTTATTATTTGTTTTAAGATAAAGTTTACTAGTTTTAATTAATGGTTTAAATAATGTTTTAATTAAACATACAATTAAAATGTCAGTGTTTTGTGTTAAAATTTTGATGTTAATATTTTCATGCTTGCTGCAAATGGTGATCTGTTCCCATTATCAGCCTTCTTAATGACTAACAACCAGTATTAATGAAGAAAATGATGCGGCCGACTCCTGCTTTTTACAGAGATGCTATTTAAGAACTGGAGATTGCATGATGCAGAGTACTTTGATAACCATACAGTGGAGCAGCAGAATGTAAAAAAAACAAAAAAAAAACAAAAAAAAAAACAGTACAAAGACAAATCAGCAAGACTTACATCGCCGAGGGAAGAGTAAAACACAAACAGAACAGGCTTATATGCTAACAAGCCTTACAGCATGGCAGTAGTTCCCTCTCCACTTCAGTAGCACTCAGTGGTTGTGCATACATTTCTGTCAGTCATGCATATGCATTAGCATTGTTGAGCGAGTCTTTTCCTCAGTAGAAAACCCCTTATTTAGAACGTGTGAAGTCTGAAGCTGCACTGCAGAAAGACTGTAAAATAATACATGAAGGTGCTGTTTTTAAACCAGAAAATCTAGCTCATCCAGAACGCCAGAGACGTGGGGTTTGCACTAGGGTGGATCAAATAAATAAAAAAAAAAACATGTCTTGTATGGTTTAAAAAATACATTTGAGTTTTCAGAAATAACCAGCACATAAATGATGCCATACAGTAAAAGTTTCCATTATAACTACAATGTTAGGGAGAAAAAAAAAATCAATATTGGTTTAAATTGAGTTTTTTTTCTCCCATTTATGTTGTTTTTAGCCGACCCAAGAGACAAACTATACCAATTCTCAATTTGTTTTGTTGTGCACAACATAATCTTGTTTTAGAGAGATTTAAGAGATGCTTTTTCCTGGTAGGAGAGCATGCTGCTGCCTGGATACTATTTGACATTTTCCAGAGACTCATAAATGTGCACATTTTCTTTGTCCCGACCCTTATCTCCTTTCTTTCAGTAGGATCTCTTCGACCCGCGACCTCTGCCTCGTAATCTCAACAGAGAAGGAGACCATTTAAAAGAATTAGGACACAGCTGTGTGTCAATGGCAGAGCACGGGAGGACACGGTGCAATGCAACACCCCCTCTGAAACCCTTCATCAGCCTCACACCCCGTGTTTCCACTTCCTCCTGTGTCTCTCTCAGAGTTTCCACCTCTATTTCCTTGCTTCTGATTCCAGGTTCCCAGTACTGCCAGAGAAAGCTTTGCAGCCCCTTCGCCAACTATGCATCCTGTTTCTAACACATGCCAAGTTAGCTGGCTGCCCTAGTCAGCTGAACACAGATCCAGTTTCCCGTCTTAATACTCCTAACAAGCCTTTTCCCTCTGCAGCCAAGTGTCAAGCCCACCAAAGTCACCTAACGGGGGGTTGCTCTGACTTCCCCACACTGTAACGTAACAACACGGAGAGGGAACGCACTATCTGACTATACTAAACACACTATCTGTTCACGGTTTCGGTTTAAAATGACAAGATACAACCACGTAACTATCTAGTCACAAGATGGATTCCTCATTTTAGCTGCAAGATTTATTTTCATCAATCTCCTCGCAAGTGTGAAGGATGACATAATGTTTGGTGCCACTTCTGATACTGGAATCCATGAACATGACAGAATGACAGGGGGCTGACAGCCAAGTAACATCCTAAATGACAAAATTAGCGCTCAGTGTAAATAAAGTAGTGTTGAAGCAGGACTTTTGGAAAAGACACTCTGGAATTGCAAAACTGGACCGTACTTGGAATCTAACATTAGTACAGTTTATACGTGTGTTTTAGCAGAGTTAGGTCAAATCTTTCTGGGCTTTAATTTGACATGGCATGTGTCTTTATATGTCATAGTTACCAGTTGCATTTTCCCAAAACACTCATTTACCAGTTCAAATCGACCGCTCGACATACAGTCCTACAGATATCAAGCATATTATTATCATCCAAACACTAAGAAAAACAAAAAAAAGTGTTAATTTTTGACTCATTTGGTCAAAAAGCACAAAGACAATATCATACACTCACTTTGTTAATTAAGATTTGCTTAGAAACAATACAGCCCAGTTTTGTAAAGCATTAAAATGACACAATCCCATCATCCGTCATGGTACGGGTTCACTAATAATCAATAAACAGTTAAATCACTCAGCCCTGAACACACACACACACACCAGGTCGACTCAACTAAACAGTCAGATGAGTTATAGAACAAACTACAGATGAACTTAAACCCAAACCAAACATCCCATTTCCCAAGCAGGAGCAGCTTGGCAGGTAAAAGCCATTTCCCATATTACTGTCAGTTAAGGATGCTTCCTCATATCTGTCATAATAACAAACAGGAGCTGGCATCAAAAAGGTCTGAGCTACCAGAAGGACACGGCAGGGGAGCTGAAGGAGGGACAGGCATCCGTCCATCCATTTGCATTGGACACAACCCAAACACATCAAGGACAAAGAATATCACCCTGGTATAGTTTCCACCATCATTGTCCCTACGGTACATCCTCTGCATTGTAAACACTTTGCCGCTCTGAAAAGACATCCATTATTTGTTAAATGTGTTTTCTCATTACAGGTTTACATGGTGAAACGGATATGATAAGCCATGTTCTGCAGTGTTACCTCTAAGCTGGCCCTCTGCTTGGCCAGGGGTCCACTTGCACTATAAAAGGGTTTGTGAGTCATGTGTGAAGCAGGCTTTTATACACATGTGAATCAGCCGTGATTCACCCTTAATGTAGGCCACCCCAAGCAAATTAATGAGCAAGTCACCCTTTTATCCTATTTCTAGATTAGTCCTGCAGACTAGGTTGTCTTTATCATCCCACAAAGACATTTTACATGTGCACCAAGAACACATTACAGACGACACATGCAGCAAATATTGGAATGAATGACAAAACCGTGAACATACAGAATGGGAGCCCTAATAGCAGGGTTGAAAGGGAGAGCCTCGATGTCACTGGGTCTGCATGGCACAGTTTCAGTGGACTTCATTAGATCTTACTAGAGGAATGTGCAGGATCATGTTTGGCTACATGAAACCGGGCTATGACCCCCTTAAATGTTTACTTTAACCCCACAAGTCAAGCGCTGATAAGGTATTCTGTTGCAATCTGAAGTAAGAAAAAATATTACAGAGCTGCTCTCATCTCATCCTACTCATAGCTGTCATGCAACACCATCCCCTTCACTCAAGTGTGGGTGTTGGTAAACACAACAAATCAGAACCAAGGGATGCATTGGTTACATAGGCTCTGCACTGAATACTTAATATGTGTTTAGAGGCTGCAGATGATGTAAATATAAAGAAGCTTTAATGCATGCCACTTGGACCGTGAAGGCCATCAGAGCTGGAGCTCAGGCCTGTGTCACAGTGATGCACTCTATCTGTGTGCAAAGCAGCCGAATATGTGCATCAGTGATTATGTATTAGGGATTTAAAAGATTTGACATGAGCAAACTGGCTGTTTTTGCTGGCAGCGTGTCAGCCATACCTTGTTTTTGATGTTGCAGTGGCAGCAAACAGTCCACAGATATTTGAGGGTCCTCCATAGCAGGATGATGAAGAGACCCCCAAAAAACGTCACCATGGAGGAGGCGAGGAATGCCCACCACATGCGCTGTCCATTATTGTCGCAGGGCACCTCAGACGAGAACGGGATGACAACGTCTTCCATCTTGGATATTAAGATTGAAGAGTCCGGATTTATATTATTATTGATATTGCTTGTCCTCATAGAGCTGTCGCTTCCATGGGGAACGGTGCCATCCGCCTCAGCTAGCATTTAGGAGCCTTGGAGAGCCTGTGCCAGCGTCCCCAGCCCCACTCACCAGCCATATTGCTTAGAAAAAAAAAAAAATCTCCCTCTTCGCTGTAGATTATTTTCACCCACCCGATGGAGTCTCTGTCTATATTTCAGCAACCTATGAATTGTTTATTCGTGACGGCGTGAGGCACCGCGCACGCAAACCTGACCAAAAGTGCGGGTCGGTGGCGCTCGTACAGAGGCATTTAAATCCGCAATAATGACGAATCTTCAGGCGCTTCTCATTCTGAGGGGCTTTTCTGGGTCTTTGACGCCAAACGCCATGGTAAAGACGGTGACGTTTGCAGCCGCCGAGGCTGCCAATGTTATTTCGGATTATGGTAAACACAACGACAGTGAAAAATGCTCCAGCCTGTTCTCGGCGAGGCGACCTCTGGCTCTCTCAGCCGTCTTCCATTCAGGGATCCTGTCGATGAGCTGGCGGGGAATCGATTTCACTTTCTTTAAGCGTCAATCGACTGTGAAAAGCTTGCAACAAACCCCCCCTCTCCAAAAAAAAAAAAATTATAAAAAAAATAAAATAAAGAAAAACTCGCAAGAGAGATTCTAGAAGTGGTGATCTGTCAACTGCGGTGCTGAAGACTACATTTTTTTGCGGCCGTTTTCGTTGTCAGGTCTGCGTAAAAGCGGTGGCGGTCGGTTGGATGTCGCTGTCTCCATTCGGTCCCCTGCAGCCCTGGCACGGAGCGGCCAGCTGAGAGCGCCTGTCAGATCCGCTCCAGAGGAGAGCGGGGAGATTTACAGGTAGGAGGGCGGAGCGAAGCACTAATAATAAAGATGGACAGGGGGCAGTAATACCGCCGAGATGTTTATTCCAAGTGCCGAGCCATCTCCGCTGCTTGGGTGTATTTAAGAGAGGTAGGCTACAATTGCGCCTTTGCGTCTTTATTGCACGCCAATGACGCACGTCGCGCAGGAAAAAAAATAAATAAATAAAACGCGCAGGCATCGAGAGGAACTCTATTGATCAGTGATAAATTTAAGGATTACAGTCCACTATATAAGCATCACTGCAAAATAATAAGTCCCGCAGGGATGCTGTGGTGATAAAAGAGGGGATAAAGTAGGGTTACTTATCATTGGCTCCACTCCCCACAGGGATGTTATTATTGTACTGGATTTTCATTAAAGATAGTGCCCCAATTTTTCAATCACACTGGCTTTTGCATGAATGGGCGTTCCAGCTTTCATGTGGAGAAATGAACTTGACAAAAACACAAAGAGAAAGGGGGGGCTGTTCTGGACGTCCTTCCCAGTCAATTACTGTAATATGCCTCCGCTTTTAGCCCACTGTATTAGGTCTAAAACAGGTGTAGATTGGTGATGATGGTCAGGCATGACTAGCAGTAGTTTATGACTGCACACACATGGATGCGCCTCAACTAGCCAGCCAGCCAGACCACAAGGATATATGGGAAAACAGCTGGTTCCAGGGGGCCCTGAATAACCACCCACTGACCCCTGAGTCCCAGACCCAGGCAGGTGCACACTGCCACCTGTGTCCCAAGGCTCCAGACTTCTGGAGGTCATTCTGTAATAAAACTCTCAATAATATGTCCCCTTTAGAATAGTTTGACTACAGGAGAAAGTGCACCCAGACATCCCCACAGCTCCGCTACAACATGACTCCCTGAAAATGTGACTCTGAGGAAGTACATTAAATGTCCTAACACTATAATTTTATGAAGTGTCAAAGGTGTGACACTACTTCTGATCCTACCCACAACCCATCTGAAAAGTAAACATACATATCATGTTGTGTTGATGTTATGTGATATATTATGTTTTATGGTTGTAATTTATAGTCTTGGAAATATTAGTGCTTCTACAGAAATAGCTGCTGTAACAGAATCTGGAGGAGGGCGAGCTGTAAAACACTGAAGACAAGGCACTGTGTAAATTATACCACTTCAGAGTTATGAAGGCCTGCGCAAGCGCTTTGACTTTGCATAAAAGAGGAGGCATTGCAGGCAAACCTTGTTTTTGGTTTGGTCTGATGAGGATTAAAATGAGGTCACGACACAAAAGCAAATGCACTTTAAGTGGCTTTAGCTCTGCTTTTAATTCAACCTCTCATTTCTATCAAAATCGTGTGTTTTTAGAGGAAAAAACTGACCCTGAAACAAAAGTCATGAACAAAATCCAGCGGTGATACAGTATTTTTACTGCACTAAACGTTGGTATTTATTATGGTAATGAGCATTTCCATTTTATGCTACTACATACTTGTGTGTCCCAACATCTCGGAGGAAAACATGGTACTTTTTACTCCATTACATTTGACTGTCAGGCTTAGTTCCTTTTACATGACAGTGTTTATACCATTACTGACCATGTTTGTGATAAACTAATGGATTAACCCTTACAATCCTGCAGCTCTTTATATGGCAACTTCCAGATATTTTTTCCTCTACATCTAACTATTCCTAAGTGATTCATCACTAGTCATTATTTTATCCTCTGGATTTTTCAGTGAAAATCAGGTATTTTCTTATATTTAACCCATAAAGACCCAGTACTCCTTTTGTGGTAGTTCCCAAATGAAATTTTCTCTCTATCTAACTTTTCTTAAGTGATTTATCACCATTTATCATAATATTATCCTCTCCATTTTGCATTTTTTTTTCAGTGAAAATCAGGTATTTTCCTCTATTTATTTTACTGATCATCTCCTTTATCATCATTCTGAGATTACATTTGAGGGTTATTATACCAAAAACAGAGAAAACTAGAGGAAAAAATTATTTTTTCAGTAATTATTCATTCATTAACTGAACATAAACCATCTCCATCCACTGTCATTGATCCAACTCCATGGGTTTTACTGGTGAATCAATGTTATAGAAGATGATGGTGTTTCCA
>JAPQRQ010000008.1:22981192-23002453 GCA_037367365.1 Apogon talboti
ATAATGAATGAGTGTCTCAGAAAACACAGTAAGAATTAACTGTAACTTTGTGCATTTGCATGTCATATGTTATGTTCAGACAGCAGGTTTTAATGCACAATTAGGATTTTTGGGTGAAATCCAATTTTTTGTGTGCTCGTTTATATTACACATTAAATGCGACTTCTATCAGTTTTGACCATGAACTGAATGCGACCCTGAAATGACCCGCATACGCAAATGAGGTCCTGATGTAATACGTGACCACGCAGATACGCACTGTGTTTATGGAAGTAAATATGGAGGCATCTCATCTCGGCGTGTTGTTGTTTTTACTGCCGCTCCTCCTTTCAAAGACGTAAAGGTTGGATAAATTTGACCAGGGGCATTCAGACTGAAGTCGCATTACAAAATATCAGACACGTATCAGATTTAGGATCACGTATGAAAGTGGCCTGGGTCGGATTTGTGCTGTGTTAACAGATCAGATACAGGTCACATACGGGCAAAATGGGATTTGGGCCACATTTGCCTGCAGTCTGAACGTAGCCTTAGTTAAAGATGAATCAGTCCAAACCTCCAGAATGAGGTCCCCTGGAAGCAGCCCATCAGGACCTCTGGCAGGACTGTCCTCGTCCAGACTTTCTATGTAGACGCCCCGCAGGTTTCCCCCACACAGTGTGACTCCCACTTCCACGCCAGGCCTACGCACAGTCACAAGGCGTGGTTCCCCCACCTTCCTGCTACCTTCAGATGGCATTCTAAGGAACCAAAAACACACACACACAAAATGAACGTGACAGATACTTAATGTATCTTCTTTTAATTCAATGCTGCTTCTTTTTATCAAATATTACAGCAGCATGGTGTTTTTTTTTTTTTATTTTACTGAACATTTATGTGCAGATTTACCTGATGAAATTGTTTGGGCTGGTGGTGGGTGTGGTCTGCTTGGAGGAGGGAGTCAGGGTGCCTTCGTCCTGTTCACTGAGTGTGTCGATGGTGGAGTGATTGTCTGGGGTTGCAGGCCCACTCCCCTGTGGAGTGGACTGAGTACTGACAGGCTCCAGACGGGAGCTGCACCAAATTCAGAAAAAAAAATACATGAAACATTTTAGCTGCGTCACTAAAATGATATTACAGAAGGCAATAAGCTAAAAAGTGCTTTAAATTAAATGATTTATTTATGTAATGCACTATATGCCAGTCAGTCTCTTTTATTATTATTATATACTAGTGCTGCAATAAAGCAATTAAAAATGGGTTTTTTTTGGCCAAAGACTCAGTAAGCGCCATAAGAGACTGGAACAACTACACAGGTAATTACATCCTTGCACTTTGCACCTGGGTAAGCATTTGCTGTCTCAGAACTCCCTTCATATTCATTCAGCTGTATAAAGTAAAAAATTCATCATCTGGCTTTACAGCTCGGAAAACAAACAAACCTACAAATGCGATCCGAGAACACCTGGCCGTGTAACACGACATAAACTGAAACACTTAAAGGAGCTGATTCAGAACTCAGCCAAGCAGAGCACGCCTGCAGCTCAAACCCTCCCCCACTCTCCACACCTACAGACATTTTGACAAGACACACTGCGTTACCTGGAGCGGGAGTGGTTGCCCAGCTGGTACATGTGTGGGTTGTACTGGGCCATAATGGTGATGGTGTCACACTGCTGGCCGATGATGAGACGAGCTTGCTGCTCTGTAGCGTTACGCAAGTTGATGCCATTATACTGGTGATGGAAAAGAGATAGGGAGAGCAGGTTATGCAGAGATAGCCTTATTAAATATACTGAGCTATATATCATTTTATGTCATTACTTTAAACATTATAGTCTGCTCATGGTGTTGTGACAAGGAGATCGCCTTAAAGAACTTGCATATTGTACTGAATATTGGTTTTTATTTGGAGCAACTCCAGTCTTTAAACTCATTTCATGTCTTGTACTGAATCAGGCTGTCATGGAAATTTAAGTATTTGGCAATACACCACTATAAAAATAACTGCAACGGACAATAAAAAGTCTGTCTATGCATTCAGCTAAGTATATACGTAGCAATAGTTTTTTCATAAATATACAGGACCCTACTTAGTGAGCCATGTACTGGCTTTAAACACTGAAACAGGGCAGATTTGGCAAATACTTTACATATGCAAAGACTAATACTGAAATGAACAAAGAAATTACTGATCATGACAGTCATGAATTCAAGTTAGAATCCAAGTGCCTACAGATGAAGGGCTACAATGAGGTAATTCACATCTCAAATGGTGGAAATGTGATTTTTTTTCCTCTGCTGTGTTTATAAACAATAATATAAATGAAAACAATAATTGCAATTAGCTCAAATGACTGTAATAAGGCGATTACGTAATAAATGTGACAGGCTTAGTTATGGCTCTATAATGTCACAATGGATCACAAAACAATCATATTTGACCATTAAAAGGTCAGGAAGCTGTTAGTGTAAAGAATCCACCACCCTGCTCTTTCTGAAGGCAACACATCAAGCACAGAGACTGAAATTTGGTTGAAAGGCAAAACACTTCAAACTTTTCAGACAACTCCGTATTGGTAGTCTCATCAGATACAGCCTGCTCTAGCGTCGCTCTGCTTACTGACAAGCTTCTGACAGTATCTACTTGTTAATGCTGCTTGAAGCTGTAAACATTTTAAGGCAGCAGGGGTTGTCCATACCTCCAGTAATTGGTCTCCGTACTCCAGTCCTGCCTGGTGGGCGATGCTTCCTCCAGTAACTTTAGAGACAAAAATCCCTCCATTCTCCCCACTGACAATGGAAATGCCCAGAGGCTCTGCACCTTTGTGCACTATGACATTGCGTGGTTCCTCCAAGTAAGGCCTGTTGGGAAAAAGAATTGCACATGAATGAAAGTGCCAAAAAGGAGTTAATGAATACCCCACAGGAACAGTTTGGGAGGTTAAACTGAGATGAGGAACTAGGTTTCCACAGTGCTGAACTTATTTACAGCTCTGGAGAGTGGCTGCTTACACAGTAACAACAGGGGTAATTGGGCCAGATCACAAACATGATGAATTCGGTAACCTTAATTGGAAAAAGGTGTTTACAGGCATGTTGAAGCCCAAGATTAATTTTTCTCCCCAGGCCTGTAAATGGATCATCTGTCCAGAGTGTTCACACCTGACTCACAACAGAAACTGGTGGGACTTTGAGACACAAAAATTGTGAAAGCTCAAGCAAGCGAAATCTCTTCGTATGAAGGAGATTTATGTGATGCTTTCGTGTCTTCATAACAAACTAGCATTAGAGATGTCAGACAGTTTCGTGGAGGTAGATAAGAGGAATGGATTAGCAGCCAGAGACAGCAGTAAACAGAGTGGTGGTGTACAAACCATGACCATGACCCTGGAGCTCACGGCTGAATAATTCCATTGCATAACACAGATACTGCAGAGGAAAGGGCGTCTCAGCTCAAGACCAAAATATACACATGCATGTTGACCATGTCATCATTATACGGCATGGACACTGCATGCAATATCGGAGGTCCAGGTGGGTTTCTCAACATGGGGTAAAAATAGCTCAAATACAGCTTGACTGGCTCATCACTGTCTATGCTATAGAGAGGCTGCAGCATGCATAAACAAGTCATCTACAAAAAGTAAAACCTCACTCTTGGGTGTGTGAGAAACAATCACAAAGATGATCTTGCATTACATATAATGCACAGAATTTTTTTTTTCACCCTACCATATGATCTAATTAACATCACTAAAGCAAATGAACAGCTTGAAAACTTTGGGGAAAGGGGGCATTCCCTTGTCTGTAGGACTGTCAAAGCCAACGAACCTGAGGCTCCTGAGAGAGGAGAACCTCGGCCTTGCAGCCAGAGGAATCCTTAGAAAAGATCGGTTACGGTAAAGAGATCTGGAAGCGGAAGGTACAGAGAGGCGGGAGGAAGATAAAGGGCAGAATGGAAGACAGAAATCAAACAGACGTGTCAAACTACAAAGATATGTTGGCGGTAGTAAAAAAATAAAGATTCACACACACTGGCAGATCCATACTGCATTTGGAAACAACCAGAGGAATTAAATTATGAAGAGTTTTAATAGGATTCCAATCTGAGTTTCAGTGAGGATTGTACAACCCTGACCATGATAGACCTGTTGCCTGGCAACACCTTCGGATATAGCCTAGAGCATCCCTAAGGGCAGAGGAAGGCAATGTGGTACCCGGCGCTGAAGTGATCCTTATAATCGCAGGTTTCGCCGTTCACCCATTATCTACCACATCTCTGTCATCTAACAAAGGCTGCATCTATCACATAAACACTAGGGCTGTCCCAGAATCAGAATTATGTCAGATGAATCACTTTTTGCTTCTTGATGTGAAGCATCAATCATTTGTTCCTCTATTCTTTAGAAAATCCTCTAGTCAGGGTTTCAGTGATGAGCCTGACTTTAACAGACAAATCAAGCAGAGTCATGGGAGTATATTTTTCAGCGTTTAGAATGAATGCAGCCCTGTCACAATCACCTCCCACAGACACCATCCAATTAACTCAATTAAGACCTGTAGCGCTTTGGTATTGTTAAGTCTTTCTGTCCTCCTTGAGCTTGCCTTTGGACACATACATGACTGTTTTTGACAGGTGTACCCGCCCCCAGCCCAACTCCCCACCTGTCACTGTCTCTGTAGAGCAGCTTAATGCCAGTAATGACAGCGTGGTCAGGATTCATCTTCCGACTCACCACATTTATTTACGCTTCTCTCATCACCCCTTTTTTGGAATTGGTCATACAATCTCTGTGCATTTCTTTATATTTACCGTTATATTGTTAAGCACAACAGACAGGTGGACAAAAAAAAGACAATGAACGCTCAACTTGAAGACTCTCCGTTGACTGAGGGATGACCTCACCAAACACCAGTCACCATCATATCATTAATCCATGCAGCACAAGCAGAACACATCTATTTCCAACTTCTCTGGGTGAATAAACAAGCCATCCCTTGTGTTAGTCATACAAGACTGCAGACATCCCGAAAAGTAAATTTTTCTTATATTTCTCCAAGCTTTCCCAGTGTTTCTTTTTCTTTTTTTTTTTTTTTTACAGTACTCTCTGTCATACCTGTCTTTTCTGCGCTCCCCTATTGGCACAGGGCTGACTGAGATCCGTGGTAATGTGGAGATGGAGCCTTGCGATTGGCTGCTTGCGAACGAGGATGTTTCCAGATTGAGTGGCGATTGCGGAGGTGTGATGAGACTCGGACTGCTGCACTCTGAATGAGAGAGGGAGCCTGAGTTAAGGGGTGGAGGAGTAGAAAGAGACACAATAAGGGTGTGTGTGCGGTCTAAAATAACATCTCACATGGAAATCCAGTGTTTGAGAGTAAGCTGAAAGGTGATGCCTAATGCACCTTTCCACGTAACTGCCTGTGAAACATCGCACTGGTTGCCCAACGTCCGCATACACCCTGTCACGTCACTTTTGAGGAGGGTGTTTTTATCTAAATGACATGTCAGCACATTGTTACCGCCGACAGGTTATTTCTGTTGTGTTTAGTTAATGGTTTCATCTACGTGGGGAAGTAAATACCATTGTGAATTAGACGCTTCTGTTTCACAGTTGGCTGGTTTTAAGAAATGTGTCTAGGAAAGTGATGTGGCTACTTAAATATTGTTGCATCCAGAGTGCATTTACACCTGGATACTGTCGGAAAAAAGACCTTAACAAGTCTGCAGCGGAAAGAACTACCAAACTATGACATCATTTTCTGAAGCTTCAGGAAACATCAGGTTTACACACTGCTCTCACTGAGAAAAAACTGTTTTGAGTATTTCTATGAGAGTTCCACCTGAATTAATAAAGTTCTCTGTGGAAAGCAGTAAAAAGTAATAAGTGTTCTCACCTGCACCTCTTCAATACAGCATGACCTGGCCAAATTTAACGAGTAGAAGTAAAACTTTGTATTAGTAGTAGTAGTGTCTGCTCTGAAAAGCTAAGGGTGTGTCTGCTGAAGGCGTTGAAATCACACCTAGTCACAGTAAATGTGCAGCGTCTCTCAAGTGTCAAACATGACTGCCTGAAAAATGCATCCTCTGTTTCGCAGCCTAATTGGACTTCACATGAAAGAGCCATCAGAGCCAGAGTCTGACCCCACGAAAGAATAAACCATATTCATTTATGTTTTTGTCCTGTTTATACAAGTCAGTGCTATGAATTATTAAATAGCAGAGCAAAAAAGAAGTTCATCAATACAAAACCTGAGGCAAAACACATTTTGGCCCTGTACCACACAGAACATTCATCTGTATAGTCAAACTATCAGCCATCCTCTATATTCACCACTTTATTTTTATGACTTATGTAGAGTTTTCAGCAATCACTTTCAGGGTTGAAAGTACCTGAAGAAATAAATCTATGAATTTCTTTTATGTGAACTTTAAGTTGTTGAGAAGCTCACTTTGACGATTTGCACCAAAAACCTCTTTAGGTCCAATCCATCTGGACTTTGGAAACCTTCAGCTAAAAAAGGGTGATCTAAGGACTAAGGATTTGTCAGTCCTGCTGTGGGAGTGTGTTTTTACTTGTGAGTACGGTACCTCTGTCCGACCCCAGCATGGAGCGTGGGTAGCGGGGAGTGGAAGGGATTTTGATCCTCTCTGTGCGGTACTGGACATTATTGGAAGAACCTGGCACGGGAACAGATGACACACAAGTGAATGCTGTGATGAGATACGAAAAAACAGACACGGGCACTGCGTCTGTGACCTTTATGTGCGTGTGCGTGCATGCGTGGTATGTCAGACTGACCGAGTCTTGCGCTGGAGGGCAGTGAGTTTGTACCGTGTGACGCTCTGCTGCTGCGTGATGATGATGAGGACTCGGAGAAGTCGCCTGCACGTTTCTGCTGGCTCAGGTCCAGGCTCAGACGACCCTGGTGCTGTGGGCTGCGGAGCGGAAAATACAGCCTTAGTAAAACCCACACATTCAAACATCACATGTACAAGGCTTCAGTAGATATCACGACTTTTTAAGAGATGACTTTAAAACCTTATGTGGGGAGTAACTTCATTTATATTCTATTTGGAGATTTGACTGTTTTTGTTTGTTCTTTTTTCACATTTGACCCACATCAGACCAAGTCCAGATCAAAAACAACTCTGGAACTATGGAAATTATTGGGTGTTACAGTCACATTATAATAAAAAGTAGCAGCAAAGAAACTATGAATACAACAAAAACAAACAAACAAAAAAATCTCTCTCTATACACACACACACACACACACACACACACACACACACACAGAAAGCTCTACATATACAAACAATACTGTATACTGCATATCTCTGAATCGCTACATATATAACAAACATACATATTAAAATACACATAAAATTAGAACATCAATTTGTACAATATGTAGTAGATAATATAATATCAATATAATTAATTCAATATACATATTCATTAGATCAACATCATCTTTTTAGTCAACACAACAGGTCCCATCAGAAATGGCAAATAGACAATTTGAGACATTTCTGGAACATGGGTCAAGAAAGTCATAGTATAGCTCAAGGGGTAACCTGGTGTGAGTGTGCTGGTGACAAATCTGGGAGGCGACAGATGGACAGTTGCTGGTATGAACACGATGACTGCGTACGGTGTACACTGGGTTCCTCATCACGGCCGTCACAGCAGGGCAAGGAGCGAGACCCCGGTGGGCTGAATCTGACAGAGCATAGACAGGCTGCCATGTTAGAGACGGACAAACTGGAGTTATTCAGAAAACATGCATGAGTTGTAGTCCAGTAAGAAACTGACTTGGAGGTAGGGTACCGTTGTAGACTGTGGGTACAAAGCCCACACTGTGTCTGTGAGATCGGCTGGGGGACGAGCGCAACAGGTCCCTGGGTTCTGGTGAATGCTCATCGTTGGAGTAGCTCTGTGAAGGGTGACAGAAGGGAATGCTAACAGTTGTCCCTGCAGGGTAACAAAACATGGCTCCTGTCTTTGGGAACTATACCCTACCCTTTGCTGGAGATGTGTTCCATATGAAACAAATGACAGCATGAGCACTGCAGCAGAGTAAAATGAACGTTTTATCCCCACTGTGCTTCCCTGTGTGCTCCGGGGCCTGAGGAAGCAGCCAGGCATGGGTTGTCGGAGCCTCAGGTACTGACTCAGCTTCTCAGCTGGGCAACTGTACCAGTGCAGAGGCATCAATCACCCCGATGCGCTAGCTAAGAGGCAGGTCCCAGAGGCAGAACTCTGACAAGGCTGTAAATTCTATTACAGAATGGATGCTTTGGCCCACTGGGATGATTTGGGATGTTGAACCCATTCTGAATTCAAACACCTCATCTATGCATCATGTCTTCATCACTTTATTGGACAAGTGTCTGATCAAACTAGACTCACCTGGTACTGAGAGCAGTCTGAAGAACATTCTGTCTTACTGGCAACTCAAGAACACATGTCATAAATGTACACCATAAACCTCGAGAACTGTGGTCCACTGTATCAGCGCCACATAACTTCTGTCTTTACTTGGGCTGTATAGTCTGCACCAAATGATGTTGAATTTAAAACTAGTTGTTTTCACTTTCTGTGACCAATAAGTGAAAGGCCTCGCTCTTAATGCAGTGTTTATTAATATAATGGAGGCTAATAGCAAAAAAAAGGAGAAATGTTAATCACTAAACAACAAAACATGTTAATTAGAACAATGCATTTTAACTGTGTACCAAGGCTGCAACCTTAACCTACAGCTAGTGCAAAATATGTGTGACCCTGAGTGATCAAACAGTAAAACAAAAACATGGGGTAGTATAATGGTTAGAATGGTTTTATCTGGAAGGTGAAATTGCTCAGTAATCACAAACATACACATTAACACTCTTAATCTTATAAATTTGTAACCGTTGATTAGAAAACTGTCTAATGCTGTATCTTTACATGCCAACAGTATAATGTTTAATATCAAATTTAGTCCAGTTTGCTTCACCAAATGCAAATCTGTGTTGAGATAGATGGTGTACAGTTAATGGTGTAATCTACCGAGAGAATATGACGCAGACACAAAACAACCAGTACATAATTTACACCTCCACACACTCCAACTTATCCCACACTTAAAAACATAGAACCATGCCTGAGGACTTCAGACATACTAAGACATAAACTCTGTCCTCGGAAAATACATTCAAACTAGGCTATGTGTGAAATAATGCATCTCAGGTGCAATGCAGTACTGGTTCTGAAACCGGCTCACCTGGAAAGTGGGAAGAGTGATGGTCTGCGGCGTCATCCTCCGTCGGAGGGCGGGGGCAGATTTGGGACGCGGCCTCTTTACCTCTGGCTCCTCTCCTCTGGTTCGGCCAATATCCTCATCACATGATTTCCTTGAGGTCAGGACCTTTCCCTCGAGGAAGTAGTGGTTTCCGTTCCTGTCCCTTTCCCTCTCGCTCCTCTCTTTGCCCTCTCCTGTTACCATGGAGATGGCGGCCTCACCCTTGCCGTCTGAAGTGATCGTGCAGTCGGAGGCCGAGCTGCTTTGATGTTTGTGTTTGAACTTAAAGGAGTCGCTGCGTGTGGGAGGCGTCGGTGGCGTCGGGGTGGACGAGGAGGACATGGACTCCGTTTTGGAAGGCTGCGGGGAATGGGAAGCTGCGGCAGCGGTGGCTACTGCTGCAATCTGACTGGCCGCCATGTACTCCATCTTAGACGTGGGCGTTTCGGGGCGCTTGAAAGTGTCCGGGTCGAAGATGGACTTCCTCTGCTTGGGTGATTTGTAGATGGAGAGCTGGGCTGCCGCCGTGACTTGACCGGTGTTGTCTGGTGCTACCGACATACCTCCCACCATCATCTTGGGCCACGTGCCTCCGCTGTGCTTCTTCTCCAGCGCCGTCTCCATTGCTATGCAGTCTGAGGGAGAGACGGGGTCATAGGGCAAGGAGGAAGGCGCCTTATTGTACGGGCAACACTCTTGGAAGGCACTTGGGCCGTAGCGACCAGTGCCGAGGTCGGAGGCCGGCCGAAGGCTGGTGGCGTGGAGGGAACCTGTGGAGAACGGCTTGGTGAGGTCTCCGTAAACTCCAACCTCGTCAGCTTCACCTCGGACCTTCCTCCTCTCCCCAGATATGCTGCTTGTGCTGGTGCTCCCGACATCCGGGCAGAAGATGTCGGTCTGTGTCGAGCTGTTGTGTTTGAGGTTGCGACTGTTTCTGGAGTGAATCTCTGACAGGTGAACGCGGCCGTTGGACTTCTCTGAGGAGTCGCGCAGGCTCTCAAAGATATTTTGGCCTGATGTGCTGTGAGGGAAAAACTGTGAAGGGTGAAAAGTAGGATTAGACCAAATTAATTCAGCTTTAGGTTCTTTTATCTTTCTTTTCTTTCTTTTTGAACCACCACCCCCAGTCTAATGGACAGTGCAGTACTCACCCTACCTCAGTGCAATAATCACAGCACATGCACCGTGTTTTTCTTAATCTTACCTTGTATATATCCTATACTGCCTGTATATATCCTTATTTCTCATCTGTAGTATAGAGTTGGCTTTTTGTATATTTCAGCAGTTTTCTGTAGTACATGTATAATTATCTCGTAGCTTTCGTAAATTGCTTACATTTTTCAGTATTTTGTGTGACATTTTATACAATCCTTTTTTAATTCTATACAACAGTTTGTCGATTCAAATGCAATGGCGAAAAAAATGGATTTAGAGAACATTAAGAAAAATTTGAGTGTTCTAGATTTTCCTGATTTGTGTATTTGTATCAAATGTTTCCAACAATGATCAAATCTGTTATCTATACACTGTAATGATCCATGTTGCTTTTTTATTTGACATAATGTTAAAATATATCAGTAAATAACCTGAATAAGTGAATAACCTGTAAGCTAATTAAGCAAGTTACTTCTTATTGAAACCCTGATTGGCTAATTTGTGCAATATGTAGGTTTAGTGTTAGTGTGAAAGGTAATAATGGAAGCAGTAGATCCATAATGCAGAAAAGCTGATGCCTTGTTATCGCAGTAGAAATTGCATACTGTGCATTTAGCCAGTGTTTCTAATGCAGCAACTTCACCAGAACGTAGGAACTACATTTTCACCACAGGGACCTGGGGTCTGTGTACTTTATTTTACTCCGGAACACATCCCTATTCAGGCTGCAGTGTTTGTTGTAACTCTGGTGGGAGGGTTTCGGTGTTCGATTCACAGCTGTATGTACGGTTTTTCAGATGGCTGGAGTACATAACCATGAAGTTACAGAAGAAAGCAAAAAGGACATTGGTGTTCAAGCCTAACTGAGCATTTAGTTATGATTTATTATATAGTCACACACCAAGGAAGTATCGTGCTTAATGGTCCCTTGTCTTTAGACTACATTGGAAATGTGGCTAAAAGTCCCAGGTACGTTGGGTGGAAACATGGCTTTAGTTAAATAAAACAACAGCAGATGAATAGGTACAGTATGTAGGGCAAGCGAGATAGAAAGACAGCTTTGAAGATTTCCGACACAAGTAAAGTGGAAAAGCGGCTCAGAGAGTGAAATGACTGTGGCCCACCTTCATGAGAGAGAGACTTAGAGAGTCCCTGCAGCTCCTCAACAGAGCCTCACACTCCGTTACAGATTTATTATCCAGAGCGATGCCATTTATCTGGGGAGTAAATGAAGACGTTGAAAATAAGGACGGGTCCTTCAACAGTGAAGCGGTGGATAGTCATTTTTAGTTCCCTCTGTGGCATGTGTGGGTGCATCTGTGGTGGCGGACTTTACAGTAGATGCTCATCTGCAGACACATACAGGTGACACGACATGCGAGCGCCTGAGGCCTGAGATGCGCGTCTGTGCTACAGCGGGGGAAACCGCCAAAAATCTAGGGCAGCACATTTCAATCTCAAGAACCCTCACACGGCAATCCACACATTTCCATCACAAAAGGATTGACTAGAGAGGCAATAAGTCAAATGTACTAACGGTCAGAGATTTAAAAAAAAAAAAAGAAGAAGAATGCAGAATGGTTCATAAATTATCCCTGAGATTTATCATAAAATAAGGTCGGGTGAAGAACTTCCTGCTTTAACAACTCTGCTACAAAAGAAACATTCATCTTTTAGGCATGAGCTTCGCCCTCATGCATTCACTTGCGTCCTATGTATATTTAATTGCGGATTCAGCACTCTCTCCTTTGCAAACACAATTAAGCATTTAATAAATTACATATAACCTGATACACGACTGAGATTAGCATTTACAAGGGCATGATAAAATACGATACACTTTCATGATTAAGATCTCTTAACGCTTCAACTGTACCAACCATTGCTAATTGTGGTTGCGACCGAGCTATCATCTGGTATATCAGTTCTCCTGGCTAAATGGATGAGACAGTCAAATGTGAACAGTGGGGGCTCTTCAAAGTGCTCGCACGGGGTTTATATGTGTAAATTGAACCCAACAGGAAGGTTAAAAGCTCGGCTGTTCCCTGAATGTTAGAATTTAAGAGAGTCACTTTTTGTAGACATGTCTGGTCTAGCCTATTTTAAGTGAGCTGCAGCTGAGTGTCAAATGTGAACCCTCCATCTAACACCCTCCGGAGCTGCAAATTTGGAGGATTTACTGAAATGGAGACTTTTTTTTTTTTCCCCCTTGAGAAAATCTTGTCTAATCTTAGTTTGGAGTGCGGACGGTAGAACGGGGACAACGCCTGGATTAGAAAGCCAAAAGAATCTGTGCAAACTGTAGTGAGGTGGACGTGCAGGAAGGAGGTATGAAATGACTCACGGCGATCAGTCTGTCTCCGACTGTCAGAGAACCTTCCCTGGCTGCTGGGCTGCCCTGGACGATGGCGGTAACAAACACCCCGCTCTCCAAACCAATACCACTGTCTGAGAGGCACAGAGGATCACATAAGCAAAAAGTAAACACGGTAAGCACTAAAACATAATGATGGAGTGATGCTATTGCATGTTACAGAATGAAGAAATAAAACACAGTTAGATGGCTACCTAGTTCACAAATCTGACTTATTATGTAGTCCTCTATATAGTTCAATAGTGATGTTTATTATAGAGAAAGTGGTGAATGAGTGAATAAGGGAGTGATTTAGGACTCAGGCTGCACAATGTGATGAAAAATGACACTTATGTTGTTGCGATTTTATTCTCCTTGTTCTGTTATCAAGGAATTTTTTTTCCCCTCAAATTCAAATATATCGACTTAAATTTGCATAAAAAAATACCTAAACTATAAAAACTACAAACAATTTAGCCTTTCATTTTGCATATTTACATAGTAACTCTTTGCAGATCGTGTATATTATTTTCTATTTTTGTAATTAGACCCTAAATCTGGACCTTAAAATTGCACCCTATTTTGCTCATAATTGCACAGGCTCATATTTCCATTATGATTTTGGATACTACTTGTATTTTTTTTTGTACTTTTTTAATGTAGTTAACTGCCAAACAAGTTAAACCAAAAAAAAAAAAAACTTAAATCCTAGGAGATATTGAGGCAACCATTAGTTCAAACACACACAAAACATGTTAACAGTCAATAATAATGAAAAGAATAACTATGGCAAAATAACTGATACTGAATAATTTAATGATAATGAAGAACACACAATATGAGATTAACTAAATGATGGAGAATAGTTACAGCATAATGACTGTAAAACAAGAACTAAATAATGAAAAAAGAAAAACCCTGCATCATTGAGCAGTGTAATATACCTTTGTGACCCATGAGGTTGATGTGAACAGGAGTGACAAGCCTTCCACCCAGAGACTTTCTCCTTCGTACCACCATGTTGATTAATCCTCCACCATTAAGCACAGCCTTCACCACCTGCTTCCTGTCTTTATTGGTGAGGTCGATGTCATTAATCTTCAGCAACCAATCGTTCACTCTGGAAAACACAGAACGCGGCACTGTAAATGAAGTCTGCCAGTTTGGAAAAAGACAGCGACCGTACCCTGTGGCAGAGCCTACCTCAGCCTTCCATCCGCAATACTTCCTTTGTCTACCCTTGTAACAAATATTCCACAATCTCCTGGTAAATATGGATCATTTACCCCCTCAGCAATATCAAACCCAAGTGCCTTCAAATCCATGTCATCCTGTAAAGTAAACAGAAGTAAAAACAAAGGCCAAATGTCAGCAAATGCACTCATTTTAACAAACAATATTTTTAATATAAGGTGGAAAATATGAGGAGCCTGGCATGTCACTAAATCACTGTCAGTGATAAAAGCTGAGCTCTGCTTCTTACCCTGTCTTTCTCAAACTCCACCACCTCTGTCTCCCACTCCAGGGAGTCTGTGTCGATGGCTGAGTCGTGAGAGCTGTGGGCCATTAGCTGACAGAACCGGGCCTCCTTCTCCAGTTGGCTCTCCATCTTCTCCCTTAACAAAGGAAGACATCGCACACAGAGGCAGAGGTCAGTCACTTCAGAACGGTTGGATGGGACAACAGAAAGAAAGGGAAAAAAAAAAAAAAAGTCAGGCACACGCTTGAGGAAATTTTGAAGAGATTTTTCTGAGCAAAAGCTAAAAGAAAAAAAAATTAAAAAAAAACAAAACAAAACACTCGACTCTGAAAAGAAATTGCAGTGTGTGTCATCAGTGTTGAGAATTCAGTCCGGATAATAAATAAGATGTACGAGTTGAGAGAGTTATGGTTGTTTTTCTTATTTAAAGTGGTTCATAAACGCTTTCTGACAGTGATTAAGACCTGCGCTTTGTGTTTAGGAAATCTCGTTTATATTTACTCATAAGGAGACTATAAGTAGAATGCACACAATGGCCCTGTCACCAAGATATATGATGTCCTATTGAGGAGTGCCTCAAGGGCAGCCATGACATTAAAGCCCCAATTTTACACTGTTCTTTCCAGAGAAAGAGGAGGAAACTCTCAAAGTCACTGCATACTGTAGTCTATATCCAGCACACCACCCCTATAGTGGCTGTCATACACAGCTTGGCCAGCAGAGGGTGCCTTTACACCTAAAATGAAGTTTGCAGAAAGGAAGACAGAGGCAGAGAGGAGCAAAGTGTGTGTGTCCAAATCACTGACGCTTTTTGGGATTACACTTTTAATCTGGCCATGTGGAAATGGTTCCAGCCAACAACTCAGCTTCATCATGTCCCCAAAGGCAGAATATTACAGCTTACACCCAGCCACACACCAAGTACAACAGCTTAGACACAGAGCAGTACACAACACCAACTTAGCTGAGCACATGCAGAGTTTTTTTTTTTTTTTTGCACTCTAATGAAGCTACATTCTCTTAGTTGCTTACATGAATGTTAACATTTTTTTTGTCATTTCACCATGACTGACCAAGGAGGTTTTTCTTGATCACCACCAATTCAATAACCCACCATGTGCAATATAGGTAAAAGCAAATAATAACAAACATCATTTAGATGTGCATTCACATTCAGTATCTGGACATTTGACCTTCGGCCCCACTGTCAGTGAACCTAATAGATTAACTGGTGTCAGTTTTGGTGGCTGAGGAAGAAGGGTGAGAAAAAATGGTTCAGACGGCACTTTGGCTATTTTAGAATCAGGAGAGATGATGTATTAAGGACAAACAGAAGTACTGTGTGAAAAACGACCAATAGTTGTGGCATCTTTTAAAGCAGACATGCCACAACTGTCTTTAGTTGGTGAGAGAAATCTGGTTTCTCTCCAGGACCCAAACCTAGAAAAATACACAATAAATTGATTTTGCATGTACATTTTTGACTGACCTTTGCTACATAAATCACCGAAAGAAGTGAGTCAGGGGGGGAATGTTGGAATATTAATTGCAGCTACAACTATCAAGCAATATTAGCCATCTACCAAGACACTAGTCACCAGCAAAATCCACTGTTGACGCATAAATGAACACAATTCACTGAGTTTTCCCCTTTACTGAGGAAACATGTTGGCCCCATTTGAACACTTTTCAGTTTTAAGCTTTCTTTTGCGAGTACCTCTCCACACAATGCCAATTTGGCTCCTCCTGTGTTTTGGAACAGCTTAAGTGAGGCCATATATTTACAAACTTGTCCTTTTCATTTTGACGTGATTAAAGTTGAGATCGAGGAAGTGGCGTCAGTGTTACCTCAGTGGGACATGAAGGAAGTTTTGAGGTCAACATTTACCAAAGAAAGAAAGTCCTGCACACACAGAATCTCAGATGTACACACAACGGTAAAAAAAAAAAAAAAAGAATGCCTGTCTTCTACTTTAATTAGAAAAGCGAGGCGTCATAACATCACATTGTTTTGCATTTTTCTCTACAAATGGGGAAACAGGTCTGTGACCTATTTTGTCTTGTTAACTTTCAGAAGTTTGTTCTAGAGGAAAGAAAGAAAATGGGAAGTAGTTCCTTATAGTGTCTGATTTCAATTCATGTTTGATTGGATGGATATTCATGTGTAGTTTGTTGAAAATATTTGATCAAACTTTATTCAGTGGGTATAATCTGTTCATCATTTGAGGTCTATGTCTGTAACATATGACCTGCATATTCATATGGTTCTACACATACAGTATGATGGACCCTCTCAAGGATTAGGCAGATCAGACCATTGGTGAATGAATGAATAAATATGCAATGCTTATTTATCACAAGTCATCATCACTACACTGAACAGTCACAGACCTACTTTAAATATGTTGACTACTCACTTCAGCTCTTTGAGTTCTCGCAGTGCATCGTTCTTCTGCTTCCTCATATCGTCCAGATTCCGCAGGGCATCGGCCAGATCACTTACAGCCCGGTCCCGTTCCCTTCGCAAGTTATCACACAGGGTCCTGGGAAAGAACACAAAAGAATTAAATGAGAATTTAGCAAAGGAAGATAACATATTCCCTGCAGCAGACACTACTGTGCATGTCATAAGCTGCACGGGAAAGTGTCCAAAACCCGTCCACACTGACCGTATGCTCTCCCTCTCTGCCACTATTTTGTCCCTCTCTTGGAAGGCCCAGTCTCTCCGACATTTCGCCACCTCTGCTTCCTGTGTGGCCTCCTTCAACTCCTGTGACATGGCCTCATACTGCTTCCTCAGCATCTCAATCTCCTTGTTGGCTCGCTCCATGTCCAGGGTGGCCGAGTCTTGTTTCTAACAGTGGATAGGCATAAATAAGATTATCAAGTCACTTAGCATGTCCTGAATGTTGCGGGAAAAAACCACAATGTCCACAAATTCCACCTGAATTGAAATTTTAAGAGGGCCATCTAGTGGACCGGTGGAGGTGTGGCTTAAATCCTCTTAAGGGTCAGTTCACTGACAAACTGTAATCCACTGATTGACAACCCGCTGGAGCCACTAAGCTTTTTATCATGCACATGACCTTTGACCTTCTGCTGTCAAATCAAAGGTATGGTGGGGGCGGCGGCCTGATAGACGTGCACATTACCTGTCTGGCCTGGTAGTACTCCCGCAGCAGCTGATCCCTTTGAATGATGGCCTCCGTCCTCTCCTTGCGGGCCACGTCCCTCTCCTCCCTGACCGTCTCGATGTCCTTGCAGGCCTGGCTCAGCTCCTTCTGGGCCTCGGCCTTGTCCTTCACCTCGTGGCAGTATTTCTCCAGCAGCTCGTTCCTTTCGCAGATGGCCCTGTCTCGGTCCACCAGTGACGAGTTCAACTCCTGTCACGGAACAAAGAAGCCAAAATAGAATTGGGGCATTTCAACACTGTGAGTGATTAATGTGATGTGAAAACAAATATTTGAGCTGGGCAAAGTGATCTCATCCAGTTATGAGACCCTTTTGTCTGTCAACCGAATGTTCAAAAATATTCTGAGGTGGTGCAGATGAACTATTTTTGCACGGTGTCCTGGGTGAAAACGGCCTTTGATCTGCTGACTGACAAGTAGAAGTGGCCCAATTCATGAACACACTCAGTAACCAGACAGGAGCATATTATATTCTCACAGAGGCAACACTTTAAACTCAAAGAGACTTATAGCCTTTGAAAGAAAGTTCTGCAGGATTATCCGTCTGCTCTTCAACTACCAGTTAGACTTTAACTTTTTAGCCATCTCTAGAGGACTGACAGTGTTACTCAGTCCACCACTTTGTTCAAGACTTTAATGTGAGTAAAAAACATGATACCTATTGAATATCATACCAGCTGATGCGTTGTTAAAAATAGCTTTTCTTTGAAGCTCAAATGGGTATTTTTTTTTATGTACATAACACAAGCCTCCTTTAATGGACCATGTATGGTACATTATGTAACCTTCCGTGGAACTAAGCCGTTCCTCCAGGGTGTTGTGATGTCGTGATTGTAACGGTCAGTGAAAACAAGTTGAAAACAGCAGCTTTTCTGTAAATCTGACCCATTATCCTGCAAGTGTCCTGTCAGTTAGACCAACCATAGCGGTCCCCTGTGTAAAACACTGAGCCACAGATGTAAGTCACCAAACTTAGGTCCCCGTTTGTGGCTGTGTAGATGCAGACATGTGCAACATAAATGTCACATTTACTCAGAAAAATTACAAACCTGTGCAAGGAAAATACCCCGGTATTTTAAACCACAGCCGGAATTAACAGTTTCACACTCAAAATATGATTCACTACCACTTTGTCCTCATCCATTTAGATAAAATTAATTACAACGTGCAACACTCTAAGTCACAGCTGCTCTCACTGGAACAAGCTGTGTTTGACTTTTGATTAATGATTTTTAAAAATTACTTCTGCAGCTTCTTTGGGGGAAAAAAAAAAAATCTTTGACAAGCCTGTAAACTGCTGGAGGAACGACAGAGCCATACCTTTCACTGATACACAAATCGATACTGTATGCACTGGGTGGTTTCTGAGTCTGATACCTGTCTGAGTGCTTCCAATTCTTCACTGGCCACCACCCTTTCTGAAGACGTATTTTTTAATCGCGCCTCAGCGGCCTCTAGCTCCGTCTGCAGCTTGTCCAGTTCCTTGATGACCTGGTCTCTCTCGCTCATAATCAGACGGTACTCGTTGAACACCGAGTCCCTCTCCTCCTTGTACTTCTCGCAGTCCTTGGCCGACTTCAGCTGCAGGTTCTTATATCGCGTCACCTCCGACTGCAGGCGCTCCATCTCCCTCTGCAGCTCCTTGTTCTGGGCCGAGGACTTGTTTAGCTCTGCTTGCACCGAGTCAAACCTGCGGAGTTAAGCAGCATGAATTTATGTGAGCAATACCATTATGCCATTATACCGCTATAAGCAGTATGAGCGCAGTTCATATCACTGCTAGTATTCTGATATATGACTCTGTTATGTCATATACATCATGGTGTGCATGTGTGTGCAGGTGATGATCCATTCACCTCCTCATTGAAGTGGAGTACTGCTGTTGGTAGTGCATGGCCGAGTCCCGCTGTTTGAGTAATGCATCCATCTGCTTCTGCAGCCGCCGGTTCTCCTCCTCTGCCTGCTCCAGGCGACTCAGGTCGGTGTTATGGTTGGCCACCTTCTCACTGTAGCGCTTGCTCAAGGCGTCATACTCTTTCTTTACACCTTCTAGTTTGTCCATAGCCGTGTCATACAGTTTATTCAACACCTCTGATGAACCCTTCTCTCTCATTACCTAATGAGGACAAAATAGTCAGGGATCACCGCAGTGTAAAACGCAGATATTTAGACACAGAACAAGTAAGATGTCAAACAGAATTAAAGTGGTCAGTGTCAAATCTTCTCAGATCTGCCCCCGTTTCACAGCAGCTAAGCAGCAGACGGCACCGATGGGTAGACGGGGGGGCTATTTGAACAGCAAAGAGCAGGCAAATCCAATCACAATCTAACACTAAAGACGTTTATAAAAAAGTATGCAGGGATTTTGCAGGTTTTAACATGTTACCTTTAAGACCACAATGAACAGAATCTTAGACACATTTTACATACCATCAACCTCGGTGATGGTTTTTCTCCAAATGAAAAAAACAGAACAATACTGGGTGACGGCAGATGTTTGCTGAAGTTTTTTTTTTTTGACAGATTTTCTTGCACAAAGTACAACGGGGCTTAAAATGGATTCATGCTCTGTTAAAGCCTGCTGAAAATGACAAATTTAAAGACCTGTCAAAATTATATTGAAGACATTTCAGGCCTAAAATTCAGCTTATTGGATTTTTGACTTTGAGGCCCGGCAGAGACAATGGGATTTCTAGCAGTTGCAGCAGATTATAATAAGGGAAGCAGCCTGTAACATTAACATCAAATTATGTGTAAAGAGTCTCCTTGAGTCGGCATTATTCATCTCTGAATACTCATCCTTACAGTTCTTGCTGATACAGTCTTGCTGATCTGTGGAAGAGCGCTTTTGACCCGAGGGGCTGTATTGACCTCGTCTACACAGCTTATTCTGCGTATATACCCTCATCATGTAGCAACATGGTTTGGGTCGCTGTGCCCTTTGCCCAAGCCAAAGCCCTTTTCTTCTGTGCTTGCCCTTTTCAGAAATGCTCTGTGTGCATTTCCCTGTGCTTGGCTGCCCTCTGCTCTCTACTACTGCAGTGCTCCCATGGGTGGTGTGGGAAACAATACTGCGCAGTAGTCCAATACAGGTCACAGCACTCCATTGTTTAAAATTAAGTGTCCAGACCAGGAAGGACAAAACAAGATTCACTTGATGAGGCCTAATTAAAGCATCATTGTCATCATCATATTGGGCGAGGTTAAGTCATTAGAGCGGAGGAGTGTTTAGCTCATCTGTTCTAACATCTGGGTGGATGCTGCACACACCCACTCGTGTGACTGGACAGTGTACCTGCTGCTGCTGCAGCCGGAGATCTGCCAGTTCTTTCTGGTCTTGGCTGTGCAGTCTTTTGAGCTCCTCACAGTTCTGCTTTAGATGGTTGTGCTCTCGGACGAGTTGGGCGTTGTCCCTCCTGAGTGTCTCCATCTCCTCCTTCAGCTGTGACTGTTCACCCAGGACACGGCTGTGCAACATGCTATGTAGAAGTCACACACACACACACACACACACACACACACACACACACAGGACCGTTAAACACATACAGGACATACAGTCTCATTGAAAACACAAAAAACATCTGGTATTTACAGCTCCTTTGCATGGTAAAATTTATTTTTAAAAAAACGTGGAAAAAAGTGTGGAATGTATACCGGTCATGTGACCATTTCACACTCATTTCGTCATCTCACAGCAGAAACAGGTAAACAGGAATAGTTTTACATTGTGAATTAGGCTGCAGTAAAACATGGCTTTAATACTGGTCTGGGTGTTCATATTTGTTTATATATGCTATGGGTGGGTA